>CANSZD010000757.1:3360000-3522570 GCA_947648045.1 Beta corolliflora | reverse complement strand
TTTTTATTATTATTATTATTATTATTTATTTATTTATTTATTTATTTATTAATTATTAATTATTAATTATTATTAGTTTTATTATTATTATTATTATTATTAATTTTATTATTATTATTATTATTTATTTATTATTATTATTATCGAGTTAATTTCGGTTTGGGTCACTAAAAATAAATTCAAAAGCACATGATCTTAGTAAAAGGTAGTATGGAGTTCTTCTAGACTTTTTGGACAGTTTATGATTCAAAAGTAAAGTTTTGGCCTGTTGGAATTTATGATGCAGATTGCAGAATAATTACTCCATAACTAACCCACCGCCCTAAGCTTTTGTCGGAATAGGCAATGATAAGTACGGACTACGGACGTACCTACAAATTACCATTACCAACAAAAGACCGGAATATTTCTTGAACTTGTTCATGTAGTGGGCTGGACTACGTCAAACAGAATAGTGGGCTGGACTCTGAAATAAAGAGTAGCATACCTTTTGGACCAAATTTATCATTACTTTAATTAATCTTCATGCACAGTAATTTAACGTTAATTATCTAAGATGTTACTAAGCAGACACTTGTAAATTGTAATCGTGTAAAGTAGGTACGTTATCACAACTCTTTTCAGTTGCAAGGCTGGTAAGTGTTTTCTTACGTAATCCGACATACAATTTTAATTATTGACTTTAAATACATAATAATTCAAATTTTATATAAGAATTATCATTATCTCTGTTTCTTAATGTGCTGATTTTCCTATTAGGGTATTTCAGAAAATTCTTCATAAAGAATTTTATTTATTTATTTAGACAATAAAAGTTAAAGCGAAATACCAAAAATAGCGAAGAAATTTCAAAAAAATGAGAGAAATTGCAAAAGGTGAATTTTTCGAAGAATAGAGACAAAGAGAATTTATATTATATTTGGCAACATATGGGGGACACTTTTGTTCCCACTTTAGGATTAGCAGGTGGTTTATGGTTATTTTGGAAGGACTGTATTGCTTGTCCTTTTAACTTAGTAGTATTACATAAAGCTGCTCGCTTTATTTCATGCTCTATTACTCTTCTTAATGATCATACAACCTTTGTTGCAATCTTCATTTATGCTCCTGCTAGGCAGGAACAGAAAGCTGAATTTTGGGATGAATTGATTATGTATGTTAATCATCTAACTTCTCCCTTTGTTATACTTGGTGACTTTAATGAAATTAGTTGTGATCAAGATAAGTTGGGGGGTGCAATCTTCAACTCTGTTAGAACTCATACTATGCATAATCTTTTCAACAATGTTTCTTGTGTGGAATTACCTTTCATGGGCTCTAGATTCACTTGGAGAAAGAAAAGAGTAGGCCCGAATAATATATTGGAACGTATTGATAAAGGTATAGCTAGCACTTCATGGATTAGCAAATTCACTCAATTCAAATTAAAACATCACCCCTTTACCTCTTCTGATCACTGTCAGGTGTCTCTAGATTTATCAATTACAACAGTGTGGAAAGCCCCCTCCATTTCGTTTTTGAGAAAATGTGGTGTCAACGTAAGGATTATGATACGTTGGTTAAAAAGTCTTGGTGTACTCGATTTGACGGTTCACATATGTTTAATCTTGTTAAGAAATGCAAACTTCTAAAAGACAACTCTAAGAAATGGAATCTTTCTCAGTTTGGTAATATTTTTAGACAACTTCGTTTAGTAGATACTAAATTGGCAAACATTCAGAGAAGCTCATTTTTAACCCCTTTATGCACTTCTCTTAATCTCAACAAGAACGTTTTCTTCAAAAACGTGAAAGACTTCTCACTTTTAGTCGTGAGTATTGGAAGCAAAAGAGTAAGACTAATTATCTCCATTTGGGGGATGCAAATACTAAATACTACCATACTCATGCCTCTATTAGAAGGAGCAAAAATCAAAGCAAGAATTTTATCACAGACGCTAATCAATGTATTTCCTCCCCAGCTAGTATATCAATTGAAATCACGAGAGAATTTAATAAAAGATTTGTCTCGAATCCTCATTGTTTTTTTTGATAAAAATGTGGATTTCTCCCTCCTTTCTCCTAGTATTGGAAGTAAAAGAGTATGACTAATTATCTCCATTTGGGGGATGCAAATACTAAATACTACCATACTCATGCCTCTATTAGAAGGAGCAAAAATCAAATCAAGAATTTTATCACGGACGCTAATCAATGTATTTCCTCCCGGCTAGTATATCAATTGAAATCACGAGAGAATTTAATAAAAGATCATTTGTCTCGAATCCTCATTGTTTTTTTGATGAAAATGTGGATTTCTCCCTCCTTACTCCTATTATTTCCTCAGAAGATAATTTATTTCTCACAGATTTAGTGTCAGTTGAGGAGATTAAAAATGCAACCTTTGATCTTGCTCCTGACAAATCCCCAGGCCCAGACGGTTTTCCTCCGTTCTTTTTTCAAAAATATTGGACCTTTGTCGGCAATTCGGTTGTCATAGCAGTTAAAGCTTTTTTCCACTCTAGAAATATTTTGAAAGAGATCAATCACACTTTTCTTGCTCTAATCCCAAAGATTGATAACCCCTCAACTGCAAATCATTTTCGTCCAATTAGTTTGTGCTCCACCATTTATAAGATAATCTCGAAAGTTATTTGTAATCGTCTTAAATCAGTTATGGGGAAGCTTATTCATCCCCTCCAAGGTGCCTTTGTTCCTGAGCGGCTCATTCAGGATAATATTTTAATAGCTCATGAGGTTTTCCATTCGTTTAGTAAAAAAATCAGGTACAGAAGGCTGGATTGCAATCAACTTAGATATGGAAAAAGCATATGATAGACTAGAATGGGACTATATTTTAGTCTCTCTTAGAAAGTTGGGTTTTTGTCCTCAATGGATTGAGTGGATTAAAACCTGTATTTCTACTCCATCTTTCTCGATACTAGTGAATGGCGTCCCGGGGATAGATTTTTTTCCTTCAAGAGGCATCCGCCAAGGTGACCCTCTCATCCCTATATCTCTTTATTCTTTGTGATGAGTTGCTTGCTAGACAACTTTCCTTTGCAAATTTGCAAAAAGATAAATCTATTGGAGTTTCTATTGGTAAATCTGGAGTGAGAATCCCATTTCTTACTTTTGCAGATGATACAATGATCTTTGACAAGGCAACTGATCATAGTTGCTCCACTATTAAGGCGATTTTGGATAAATATTGTTCAATGTCAGGTCAATTAGTCAATTTTCACAAGTCTGCTTTCCAATGTTCTCCAAATGTTTCGGGGTCTTGCTAAAGCTAACTTTTCTAGGCTTCTAGGCATGAGTGAAACTTCCAATTTAGGGGAGTATTTGGGTTATCCAATTATAGATTCAAGGGTTACCAAAGAAACTTTTGGGAAAGTCCATTGTATGGCTGTTAATCAACTCTCTAAATGGAAAGCCAACTCTCTTTCGCAAGCTGGTAGAACGATTTTGATTCAAGCTAATTTGGCTACGTACAAAAGCCAATTACCAAATGCAAAGTTTTTATTTTCCCAAGCAAATTCTCTCAAGTTTAGATAAAACATATAGAAATTTCTTTTGGAATAAGGATAACCTCAATAAGACGACTAATTTGATAGGATGGGACAAAATTTGTCTACCAAAACAAGACGGGGTTTAGGAATTCGGAAGGCGATGTTAATAATATTGCTCTTCAAATGAAACTTCTTTGGAAAATTGTTAAACAAAAAGACAATCTATGGGTAAATATAGTTAAGAAAAAGTATAGTAAAAATCAAGATATTCTATCTCATAAAGCCTCTTCAGTAGCCTCTTGGCGATGGAAAAAACTCATGTCCCTTAGACCCTGTTTAGGCGGGGTTGAGATGGCAAGTAGGAAACGGAAAGAGATCAAATTTTGGGATGACAATTGGATCTTCCAATATCCCCTCAAAAAATTATTATTCCCACTTATGAGTCGGAACACTTCACGGTGAGTGATGTAATTGATGATCATGGGCTTTGGGATAGGGAGAAAATTGCTTCTCTTGTCCCTCCCCATATAACTTCTATTATTTTTTCTTCCTTTCTCCCTTCTAACCCTCAACCCGATACTCTTGTATGGGGTCCGACGGCCGATGGGGAGTATTCAAGAAAGTCGGTGGTCCATGTTGGCGCAGGTCTTCATAACCCGAATTTTGAAAAAGTTGAGTTTGCTTGGCTTTGGAAGCTTCATGTTCCTCCCAAAATCAAAATTTTTTTTATGGAATGCTTGCCATGATGGGCCGCCTACAAAAGATAGACTTGAAAAGTGTAAGATCTTTCTTCCTCAAAGAATGCGTTTTATGTAGTAATGCTCCCGAATCTCTTTCTCACCTTTGTTTTGAATGTCCTTTCACTTTAGATGTGTTTGAATGTCTTCATGACAATGGTGATTGGCCAAAACTCCCTCAAGAGGTCAATTTTTTTCGTCAATTTTCTTTTCGTTATTGGATAGACTACTGTCATTCTGAGCTCTCTATGGAAGTAATCAAAAAGCTTTACTTGTTTCATCTGGTTCTATAGAAATAGAGTGATATTCAATGATGAAGGCATTTCCCCTCATCGTGCTAGTTTCCAAATTAATAGTTTTTTTTACTCAGTGGTCTAAAATGGACTGTGAGGTAGGGGACTTATCCTCTGCTTCTTCTTCTTCTCTCAAGAATAATCTCCCTCCGATTTCTCGAGCGGGTTCTAATCTCATTTGGTCCCCTCCTCCTTCCAATTTTTGCAAGCTAAATTTTGATGGTTCTAAACTTAGTAATGGTAATGCTTCCTTAGGATTTTGTGATTAGAAATAGTGATGGAGAAGTTATGTTAGCTGGTGCTAAGGCTCTGGGTTCTCATGTTTCTATAATTCAAGCTGAGGCTTGGGCTCTTTGTGAAGGCATTAAGGGAGCCTCTTTCCTTAACATCTCTCATCTCATTGTAGAAGGCGATAATTTAGGGGTCATCAATTCTATGAAGAATTCTTGGCGTATTCCGTGGGAGATTTCTAACATTGCTAAAGATGCAGGTGTGGATGCTCTTCGGTTTCAAGTGTGCGAGTTCGTCACTGCTTTCGTGAAGCTAACAAGGCTGCTGATTTTATGGCCAGGAAGGCGCATGACTACCCTTCCCTGTTATATTGGTTTCCTCCTTATTGTATGGATTTCTCCCTTATCATCCGAAATGATGTTTTAGGCTGGCCCCCGGACTAGGGTGTTAGTCTTAAGCTTGTTCTCCTTATAAAAAAAATATGGGGGACACTAAAAAAATAAAAGTAAAAAAAATAGGGGGATAATTATCTCTTCATTTAAACGGAAAAAAAAGGAGGGAGAAGGAAAAAGTAGCATATTCGAATTAAACAGCAGTTTTTTGAAAAAACAAAATGAAAAGACAGTTATTACGTGTATATAAGGCTAGTATATAATACTCCCTCCGTCCCATAATATAGTGCTTACTTCTCATTTTTCACGAGAATTAAGGTAAATGGAAGGAGTAGTAGGATGTTCCAAAAATTATAATTAATGAAGTGCTTTTTTAGTGCTTTTATCTTGGAATTAGTTATTTATTGTCTTTTTCCTTTAAACAAAATATCAAAAAACAATAAGTGTTCCTTGGAATGGTGTAAAACAATAAATAGGGACACATATTTCTAAAGAAACACTAGTAGAATAATTGCTTATTGCTGCGGTGGTATTGATGCGGTTTTACCCATACGCAAAGAATATATATCGTAAAACGAAAAGGTAAAATATAAAATAAAGATATTGCTGCGGTTTCGGCCAAAAACCGCAGCAATATGGTATCAATAGGAATTTTTTTTAAAAAGTTGACTTTTTGACCAGACCTATTGCTGCGGTTTTCGTCAAAAACCGCAGTAATATATTAAAATAATATTAAAAAAATGATATTTTAATATATTGCTTGCGGTTTTTGAAACAACTGCAAGAATATCATTAAAAAATATTCAAAAAAAAATATAAAAGGCGTGCAACAACCGCAGCTAGGGTTTGTTTTTTCCTCATAATTCTCTCATCCTCTCAGCCGGTTATCACTCCTCATTAATTCCCTCAACCTCCCTCCTCTCAACCTCCCTCCTCTCAACCTTCGACCCTTCATCTTCTACAGTTCACTCTCATCCCTCGTCATTCACCCTACGCCCCTCCTCTCAACCTTCGACCTTTCATCTTCTTCCCTTCATCTTTTTCTTTCTTGAAAACGAGAAACTGAGAACACAAGACAATCCGTCGACCATGGCGAAACTGAGAACGATTGATGGTGAGTGATGAATCGTTGGCGAGGAGAGGCGAGCGGCGATCAATGGTGGCGAGCAATGGGTTTCGAAAAACGAGATCCGGTTCTCAAAGGTTGAGACGCGATGGTTTTTTGATTTTTTTGAATTGTCCTCAACAAGCAATGGGTTTCGAGAAATGAGATCCGGTTCTCAAGGGTTGAGACGCGAGCCATGAATCGTTTTTTAATTTTTTTGTATCGTTCTCAACCGAAGCAATGGGTTTCGAGAAACGAGATGGTGAGTGATGAATCGTTCGTTCGTTTGAGCCCTGAACTTTTTTTTTCGGTTTTTTTTTTCTTTTTTCTTTTTTTTTGTTTTTTAGATCTGTTTGTGATTTTTTGTTTTAGGATTTTTTTTTTTGATTTTTTTCGTTTTTTTAGATCTGTTTTTAGATTTTTTTGTTTTAGGATTTTTTTTGATTTTTTTCGTTTTTTTAGACCAGTTTCTTATTTTTTGTTTTTATTATAGTTTTTGTAATTAGTCATTAAGTTGTAATAGTTGTTTTGTTATTTTTGCTTTTTCATTTTACTTTTTGATCTTTTGTATTATTTATGTAATTAGTTTTTTTAGCTTTATATATTAATGAAATTCATGTTATTTAATCTTTAGTTTGTCTCGCGAATTTGGTGGATAGTGGATGGGTTAGTTGCATGGTTTTAATCTTTCAAAATTAATTTTGAAATTCCCAAAAAAAAAAAAGTTTTTTTTTTAGGCTAGCCGGGACCTATTGCTTTGCGGTTTTGGGCAATAACCGCAAAGAATAGGCCAAGCTATTGTCAGCGGTTTCTAGCCAAAACCGCAAAGAATACGTTGTACGTTTTTAATAAAAAATAAATATATTGTCTGCGGTTTTGGCTAAAACCGCAAGCAATATGTTCAAATATTGTTGTGGTTTAAAACCGCAAAGAATATATTAATTACCTATTGCTGCCCATTTAATTCTTTGCGGCCAAAACCGCCGCAATAGACCACTTAATGACCGCAGCAATAAGCATTTATTCTACTAGTGAAACGTAGGTGTATTTTGGAAAGTAAATTAAGGATATTTTAGTCCAAGCAAATTGATTAAAAAGAAATAGGCACAACATTTTGAGACACCAAAAAGGAATGTGAAAGACTATATTATGGGATGGAGGAAGATTTCATCGCTTATATTTTAGTAGTAAAGTTTATAACATTAGATCAAAAATATAAAACTGAGTTTTAAAACAGAAATCGAACAATTAAAAAGACAATAAGAAAATATTAAATAGATCTAATAAACATATGGTTTAGTACTATAGTTGACGTCAACAAAATTTATGGGGTAATCGGCCATTTACAAAAAAAAAATGATTAAATAAAGAAGAAGAAGAAATAACAACATTTTCGGCTATACTATTCTCAGCAGCTTCATGAGTATTTCCTCGGGATTGCTTCCTACCTTAATAGCATTTACTGCTCTTAAGTCTTTACCCCCTCTCTCTCTCCTATTCTTAATTCACTTATAAAATGTCTTTCATGTTTACTCGTTTTAGTTATTCTAAGCTTTAAAGCTCTGTTTCTTACTGCATTACAATACTTAAATTAATCAACATTTATCAGCTCATTAGTTTGATGGCATCGATGAGAGATTCATCTGGTGATGAGAAGGATTCTCCAGAAAGAACTGACCAACTTAAGTTCGCAAAGTAAGTACTAATGGCCTTATATGTGCGTGTGTACATGTGTACGTGCGTGTATATACAAATACTTCCTTTCTTTCTTATTAAGTGACACGCTTCTGACAAATAGCTCTTATATATAAAAAAAAAGGTGTGTTGTGTTACTTATAAACGAACTGAGGAAGTACTTTGTTTTATTCCTTTGTAAGCTGTTAATCAAATTTAAATAAGTTTACAAAGTTAGTTAGCGTTTGAAGTTAATATGGTCGAGTTTATTTTAATCATACTGCACTTTTTTCATATATATTATGATTTGCTTGCACTTTAATAAAAATTAATGGGTCCTAAAAACTTTTATAACAGGTGTCAGTTCATGGACAAATTATGGCTGCATAACTATTCTGCCCAGTTGGAGAATATGATTCGGAAAGCGGTATGTCAACTCTTTCCGGATCTTTTTGTTGTTCATGATGACATTTTTTTTTCTCTTTTTGGATAGTTTTACTAAAGTCAAGTATGCTTTTTTATCATGAAATTTGTACGTTTTAATATTTTGATTTTGTTGTTTGCATGCCAACATTTTATTTTATTACCAACTTCATTAGAGAAGAGGAGTGAGATTTATTCCTGTATTTGTGTCCCTTTATCAAATCATATTCTTTGGTGGGATTGATTATGATTTATGTGTACTTATAATGATTGAACTAAGAGATAGATGTAATGTAGATTGGATATTTGGATCTGCGTGGTACTCTAGCTCTTATTTAACTAATTGAAAAGGAATGAAGAAGCTAAATCTCATTTTTGCTTAAAATAGTAAAATCACTAATAGTCTAATATACTCTCCAGTAGGGAAAGGGGATAATATATACTATTCTTTTCAAGGAATATATAATATTCCTAGTATGAGTTTGATGAGAATTAACTCTTACTAGCTAACTTATATTGTCAAAATTAAATTCTAGCTTATATACGTATAACTTAATCTAGTAGGTGGTTACTTTTACCAACTTTTTGTTTCATCGCCATAGGAGATATTGGCTATGTTTGGCCATACTAGTTGAAAAGGCGGTGAAATCGATAAGGCCCTGTTCTTTTGGACTTATTTTCAGCAAAAATAAGTAAAAATAAGTTTATTCAACAAAAATAAGTTCAGTTCAGCAAAAATAAGTAAAAATAAGTTCAGTTCAGCAAAAATAAATTCAGTTAAACAGAAATAAGTTCAGTTCAACGAAAATAAGTTCAGTTTTGTCTAATGTTATAATTATTATTTTTATTTTCAATATTACTATTAATATTCTTATTATTATTAATATTATAATTATAATAACTATGAATTTCTATTTTTTATTTATTTATTTATTTATTATTTATTATTTTTTTATTTTTTTATTTATTATTATTTATTTATTATTATTATTTATTAATTATTATTATTATTATTATTATTATTATTATTATTATATTTATTACTATTATTATCTATTATTTATTATTATTATTATTTATTATTAATTATTATTATTATTATATTAATTATTATTATTATTTATTATTTATTCTTATTATAATTATTATTATTATAAGTATTTATTATTATTATTATTTATTATTTATTATAATTATAATTATTATAATTATTATTATTTATTATTATTATATATTATTTATTATTATAAAATAATAAAATAATAATAATAAGTATTGATAATATCATGTTAATATTTATTGATTATTATAATAATAAGTATTGATAATATTATGTTAATACAGTTTAGTTTAGAAAAAATAAGTTCAGTTCAGCCAAAATAAGTTCAGTTCAGCAAAAATAAGTAAAAATAAGTTCAGTTTAGTAAAAAAAAAAGTATAAATAAGTTCAGTTTAGTAAAAATAAGTTCAGTTCAGTTCAGCCAAAATAAGTTCAAAAAAACAGGGCCTAAGTTAGCTGAAACTGATAAAGTAGCTAATTAGCAAAACTGTTTGGAAAAAGTAGTTGCTTAAATTGATAAATTATTTTGGCAAAATATCAGTCACCTACTTTTGATAAGTTAAAAATTTTAACTTATCAATTTCAATCATTTTAACCACTACCTAAAGTTTTATTTTAGGTGTTATCCAAACATTACTAATCATTTTAGCACCTAAAATATTCTAACACCTTATCATTTAAGGGATCTAAAATGCTTCCCCAAACATAGTCATTCTATGAAAATAAAAACATGAGTCAACCCCAATAGGGTAACAGAAATATTTATTTTGTTCATAATCAATTAATTTAGACAATCTTTATTGTGTTAACTTCACAATTACCTAGAATCTTCAAGATTTTTGCTCACTGCTGCTTTTTCAATGATTTGGGCTATCTACAAAACATGTTATGAAGAGGGGGAAAAAGATGAATTTTGTAATTATCCTTGTAGTGGGCGGCAGCCATATTCGGTTTCTTGTTCATCATATATAGTCATGTGTCTTGGTCCTTGGAATATACTACGATTTCATCTGATGTGTTATGTAATAAATGCTTGCTAAGCCAATGTATTCATATATATGATTGTGGATCACATGGTGTCATTTTTAACCCTCAAGTTATTAAGTGTTGAATTTGGTAGGTCAGAGAGGAAGTAGAGCATGCAATTCAACGCTCTTCCCTCTCCAGCTCAAGGTTAGTTATTTCTGCTTCTTCTTATGTCAACTTTAGTTTAATTTGAAAAAGTCACACCTATATTTAGATGTAGATCTATTACTATTTCATCTTGTTGATATTATCAGTACTGAATCTAGGTCCACCCCCCCAGATATATATTGAATCATTGATCCTTGATACAAGTTTGAGTTCATGCATCATGAAACATATTTTAAAGAGACAAGTCCTCTGTTTTTGGCGTACTATACTACTTGTCATTAAAAGTTTGTTTGGTACTGTTGAGCATATGAACAAATCTATATATGAGTAGAAGTGTTATCCCACAATTAATGAATTTGGAATTAAGGGGAGTGTTGGAATGTGTATCCCACATTGAGGAAATATATGAGTTGTGTCCACTTTATAAGGCTAAGCGATATTTCCCTTATTACCTTATGGTTTCAAGGTGGAACTCCTTAGTCTTGTAAAGTGAACAAATAAATGGGTGGATATTCCATTGATACTAACCCGGCCTACTAAATATACAGATTAGAATGTCGAACAACTATGGTTAATTGGTTATTGATCCTTGAGCTAGCTATAACTGCACTTTTGGTGCATCTTATTATGACAAATTTAGGCTCTAAATTAGCTTTATTATGTCGCAGTTCATTGCCAAGTCAGATAGATGCATCTCAATCCAGACCATATAAGCTACAGTTTGAGGGAAAGTTACCTAGCACACTATTCACAGGGAACAAGCTAGAAGCCGAAGGGACTTCACCTGTTACAGTACTATTAGTCGATGCAGTTTCTGGACATCGAATCACAAATGGTCCTTTGGCATCGAAAAAGGTTGAGATTGTGGTTCTTCATGGCCATTTTAAGAGCGAGCAACTAGAGGCCGAGGGATGGACAAAAAAGGAATTCTGTAGTCATATGGTGTCTGAGAGATATAATAAGAGACCATTGTTGGTTGGACAACGTATTATAACTTTGCAAAATGGGATTGGCTCAGTTGGTGATGTTTACTTCACGGATAACTCCAGTTGGGGGAGAACCAAGATGTTCAGATTGGGAGCTCGAGTAGAACTAGCCCAAGAAGATCAAGTGAGGGAAGCAGTAAGTAGTTCTTTTCAAGTGAAAGATCGTCGTGGAGAGAGTAAGTGCTTCTTGTTCCTCTCTGCATCGCGCTATTGTAAGGCAATCCATATGGTACAATAAAATCACGTTTGATAAAACAGTCTGTCCAATATATTTTTCGTTATCAGACAACTAAACAATTTACAGTCTATTTGATTGTCTAACCTTCTTATACAAGAATTTGCGTTTCCACTTTGCTGCTTATGCTTTTGAGGATTAGGCAATGATTGATGATTTATATTTTATATATGTAGCCTATAAGAAGCATAACATTCCATCTCTAGAAGATGAAGTTTGGCGCTTGTGCGGGATAGCAAAAGATGGTAAGATCTGCAGAAGATTGAAAGAACGTCAAATTTACACACTGGAGGACTTTGTCAGACAATATCACAATGATGAATCTTTACTCCGCCAAGTAAGATTACTTGTTTATAATGTACATGATTGTTTCTAATGGCTTAAAAAGAGCTTATTGAATTGAATAAACCAAGAATCTGATAAAAAAAAATCTTTGATTTGTGTCAAATATAGATTGTCAAGGTCTCCCCAAAAAAGTGGAAGGCAATCGTTCAACAGGCTACTACATGCTATTCAGGCCAAGCAAGCTCAAATCTGAGTAACTTGGCACAAAATAACATCCCTATTGACAATACTATCAACCCAAATACTATTCCATGCTTTTATATGCAGCAACATTCACATTCTGTGCCTCCAGCTTTTCAAGGTACGGTATATAGTAACGAGCTCTGGTCTCTAATCTTTGTTCGAAAACTGTGACTGCAAATTATGACTAATCTGTAAATCACATTATAATCTGAGATACGTTTATATAAATGTTTTTGGTTCTACAGCTCAACAAGACATTCAAATGTCAGAGATCCAAGCAGGGGAGCATAGCCATCAGCTGAACCAATCCACAGCTTTAGACGAATCCTTGCTCGAGGATTTAACTCTAGATTATTGCTCTATGCCATCATCTTCTGCCACTCGGTTCAGTAATATTCACACCTCACCTTGGTTTCCTGCTCAATCAGCAGGGGAAGACAGTGAGTGCATTTTTATGAATTCTAGCATGGAAAGGCTCTCCTCAACCCCTGGTGCGGGTGTTAATGCTCCGGCAAATCCAGACAGTGAGACTGGTTAATGTTGGGGTACGGTTTGAGCTGTCTGGAAGCCGAATGAAGCTGCTCTAAAGAAGGAAATTTTTTTGTGTTAGAGTCAGTAGGTTAGTTGCCCTTAAATATTTGAGGCAGAGAACGAACTCAAAAGTTTTGGTTTGTACTTTATGTTTGATTATCTTCATATCACCTTTTTTATGCTTTCATAATTAAGACTGCTTTTATATTTATGTGAGGTGCAAATAATTGCTTCACATTTGTACTTTGGCATATGAAACAGATAATCTTAATGTTTTCATAAGTAATTTAGTATATCCACAACTTGTTATGAATTATGTTTTTGTTTGGTGTGCAAGATTTTGAAATGATCATAGAAATAAAAAATTCTACCATGTAGTATATCTGGAAATCAGAGGTACTACTTCTAAAACATATATATGCAAGAGCTTGGACTATCAAATTCTTTTTTAGAAGCTAGTTTTAGGTGACCCTTCTTGATGGAGAGACCGAGATTAGAAATAATCTCTATTATATAAGTGAAGAGGGGAGGAAGATGGTGTCCATTTCTAAAAAGTCTAATATACCCTTAATGAATTTAAATTGTTATATATATATTAAATAATTTTTTCTTTTTTCTACTTGCTATATATATTGAATAGGTTAACAATGGAATTGCATTTGAAATTTCAATTAAATATTAAATTAAGGAGAATAATTTCCTCTTCTTACATATGTGTAAAACTCTGATCAAAATTAAATTGACAATTTGATTGACACAATCGGAAGGAAAAAATAATAATTTGAATTTCATATTAATATTCATCGATTGAACCTGATACACAAATTCTTCCACTTTATTTGAGCACAAGCTTTCTTCTGCTTTATATTTCCTTCTCTCAATACTATATTTGAATAATGATTAACAAATAACTAAAAAAACCAACGAAACATTGATTTAAGAATAACATATTAAAAAGTTAAAATTAATTATAAATATCTATTAGGATCAAAAATTTTTATAACATTGATGAATAACTAATTGAGAAACATTAATATGAGAATGAGACGCACGCATAGCGTGCAAAAAAATGCTAGTTGTTGAAGGTTGTATGATCAGACCTTTGAGATCAGTCAATCACTATGACTGCAGTTAGTTCTTCAATTATATATATAGTCATTGAAGATACCACCTCTTTCTCCACTTTAATTTGTAGTGATAAATTTTATGTAATTTTTCCTACTGAAAGAATAGATTAGTTTTTCCTCCGTTCTTAAAAGAGTACGGCATAGGTGGATTCATGTGATGAGAAGAAAGATTTAATCGTAAAGTATCTCATAGTCAACACTCTCTTTTTCTCCCAATTTTGTCAATGCTTTGTAAAGAATCATATTCATTGTTATGTGTAATTTGACATCTATTCAACCATTATCCAGCGCTGCTTTAATGAGTATGAATGTCCTATTTTCCTTGTCATTTGCCAAAACTTGATACTTTTTTAAGGGGATTCCAATACTTGATATAGAAGCCACTGTACTGTATGGAGGACTAGAGGTGGGCGCGGGCCGGCCCGGCCCGGTACTGTTTGAGCCCGGCCCAACACGAGCCCGCTCAAGGCCCGGTCCGGCCCGTTGTCTGCTCCGTGGGCCTGCCACGGTCAAGAAATTTTATTTCAGGCCCGCACCGGCACGAGCCCGCCTATATGGCCCGTGGGCCGAACACCCCTTTTCTTTGTTTTTTAGCCTAAAACTACCAAGAATCCTAAAAAACAACATAAAACACGGGACAGGCCCGCATGAGGCACGAGCCCGACCCGCACGGCACGGTCCGCTACTCACGGGCCGGCCCGCCATTTCCTCATGCCCGTGGGCCGAGCCCATGAACAAGCCCGGCCCGGCCCATGCCCAGGTCTATGGAGGATATTGTGTTCATAGAAATTTGTTTTGCTTCTTCTTTATTTTATTGCAAAACCAAATTACTTTCTGTGAAGAGAAATGATGTTACAAGTCTAGCTTACAGAAACCAAACTGAAATAGTTGTAGTTCATATACACCAAACTGGCAGAAATTATCGCCAACTGAAACGTAACCATTGGTGCAACTACTTCTCCATTATATGTGCAAATTAGTAGGTGCACACGTCTGTATGATGAGGAATGTGCGCACGATGAACATCAAGCACTAGGTTATGAACATAAAGACCAATACCAATGAACATATTACATATACTAATAGAGATGTGCATATGTTCATTTGGCTTGTTAATCATGTAAATGTGTTCATTTGACTTGTTATTCATGTACATTTGGCTTGTAAGCCATGCACATGTGTACATGTGCACACCTTCCTTACCATACGGACGTGTGTACTATCTACAGATTGATATATATGGGCGATGATGTGTTTGGATGTAGGTTTTGTAGGAACTAAAAACTGATACGGACTCACAGCAATCAACCTCCAGGGATACACGGTCAGAGATTAAGGGGAAAACGGTAACTTAAGAAGTGATAAAAACGGTCATAAAATGCCAACATATCCCCAAGGCCCAAGGCGCGTGTGGCAATCACACATCACCACTTACCCACTAAAAGCCTCATTACTACTCAACTCAAAGGGTAGAGGAAGAGTAATGGTTATAAACCTTACTCTTCCTTTATATTTTTTCAATGTGGGACAAAAGGAAAAAATGACTCTTCATATTCTTTTGAAGCAAACTTAAAGTTTCTAATAAAAACTCCAACAGGTTTCAGGCTTGGACTTTTTAGGTGGGCTGTGTGCTCAATTGGTGTGGTGGTGGGCTGGTAGGGATCTGCCGGAATAATGGATTGGTTGCGTCATTCTGTGGTGTGGGGGAAACGCATGGGGAGAGAATGTATGGATAAAACAAAAGGCCAAAGATAAATGGTTACAGGTTATATATAATCAAAGCAGTGAAGTAAAACATACGCCCCTCGTCGAATAGAGGAAGCCAAGTCTCATTTTTCGAAATCGAAAAACGCGTGTAAGCCGTGTAAGTTGTAACTACGTGTACTTATCAAAGTATCAAACCATCACTTTATCCGCCTGAATGGAAAAGATAAAAATGTAGGAATAGCGCCAAAAGTTGACTCAGGGACTCAATATGCAATAGGCCGCAGAAGTCTTCGTATAATTGCATTATGAGCATTTTTATAAAAGAAGGTGAAAAAATGGTAAATTAAAATAGTACAATAGTTCACAAGTTTCCAAATGAAGCAAATAAACATCAAAAATAGCTTTGAATGTATCTAAAACATATTTTCGATCGATTCCTAGTTATTTTTGAGGAGTCAATTCATCACACCCGGGCGTACCATGTAAATGATACACCCAAGACTAATTTTTGCTCATTTACTCATTTAAAACTCTCTTTTTTTAATATATTTTGCTCATTTGGATGATTTAAATGAGTAATGAGCAAACAAATAGCTTTGGGTATACTATGTTCATGGTACACCGAGATATATATATATATATATGATAAATTTTTTGATTTGATGAGTTTACTTCTTTTTTTAATTTTTTGACATCCCAGACATAAACAAGAACTAGGAATCTAAATTAGGCATGTGTTGACAAATTTGGACCGAACCGGACTGGAATTTGGACCGGTCCGGTCCCCGGTCCGTCGAAAATCAGGATTCCGGTTGGACCGGAATTTCTATTATTTTAGTAAAAAAAAAAGTTTATATGTTAAAAAAATAATTAAAAGATAGAAAGTTAGAAATTTAAAAACCTACTATTTATTCTTTTAAGATTATTGACATTAAAATTATTATTTTTTAATGTATATAATTTATAAATATATTTAAATAATGGTTTTTTCACCAAATACCCCTGACAAATAAATTTATTCACCAAATACCCCCACTTTTTTCAAAATTCACCAGATACCTTGACCTATGAAAAACTTCACCAGATACCCGTGACTTTTAAAAAAATTACCCAAAATGCCCTTTTGGCTAACGGACATTAGTGCACCGTTAACTAATTAACTAATTAACCTAAAAAATCCTAATTAAATCTAATTAAACCTAACTAAACCCTAAGTAAACCCTAAACACCCTAACTCTCTCTCTCCCTAACCCAACCCCCAGCCCCCCTAACCCTAAGTAAACCCTAACTCTCTCTAACCCACCCACCGGCCTCCCCACCCACCCCCAACCCCACTAGCCCCCCCACCCAACCCCACCCCAGCCCCTCCACCCAACCCCACCCCAACCACCGCAGCCCCACCAAACCCCCCACCAAACCCCCCACCCCCTCTCCCCCCCCACCCCCGACCCCCTCCCCTTCCCCACCATGCCCCCGCAACAACGCAACCCCCTCCCCTTCCCCGCAAACGACGCGCAACCCCCTTCCCCCGCAAACGACGCGCAACCCCCTTCCCCCGCAAACGTTGCGCAACCCCCTCCCTTTCCCTTTCCCCACAAAAAATTGACGGTTTGAAGGGGTTTGAAAGGGTTTCAAGTGCGAGGGTTTGAAGGGGTTTCAAAGCGATGGTTTCAAGGGGTTTCGGGTGCGCAAAGGGAAGGGGGAGGGGGAGGGGGGAGGAGGGAGGTTGTGAGACGGGCTGCGAAGGGAAGGGAAGGGAAGGGGAGGGGGGTTCGCGACGAGCCGACAGCCAGTGGGGAGGGGAGGGGGTTCGGCAGTGGGCGACACCAAAGGGGAGGGGAGGGAGTTCAGCGGTGGCCGACATCGGGGGAGGGGGAGGGGGTCGGCGAGTGGCCGACGGGGGGGGGGGGGGGTTGTTGTGGGTGGGGGGTGGTGGGCCGGTGGGCTTTTAGGGTTAGAGTTAGGGTTGTTAGGGTTTAATTAAGGTTAATTAGGGTTTTTTAGGGTTTAATTAAGGTTAATTAGGGTCTTTTAGGGTTAATGACTAACGGAGTTAACCGCCGTTAGTTATTTGGGCATCTGGTGAATTTTTTTAAAGGTCAGGGGTATCTGGTGAGTTCGAAAAAAAGTGGGGGTATTTGGTGAATAAATTTATTTGTCAGGGGTATTTGGTGAAAAAACTGTTTAAATAAAATAAAAAAGAATTTTTTTTTTTGAAAAAAAAAAAATTCCGGTCCCGGCCCAAGAAAACCCCGGATTCGATCCACCGGGTCAGCCGGCCGTTAGGCCCGATCAGGTCCCGGGACCGGTGCACACCCCTAGATATGGTTAATGAGGGGCCAAGTATAACTTTTTTTTACGGTTATTTCACCAAATACCCCTCGACAAAAAAATTTATTCACCAAATGCCCCCACTTTTTTCAAAATTCACTAGATACCCCTGACTTTAAAAAAAATTCACGAGATACCCTTTTGTTGACAGACGTTAGTCCTCCGTTAGCGTTTATTTACAAGTTTGCCCTAAGTCAACCTAATTAGCCCTAAGTCAACCTAATTAACCCTAAATCAACCTAATTAACCCTAACTAACCCTAACCCTAACCCTCTCTCCCCTAACCCACGCCCCCACCCCGCAAACAACCCAACTACACCAAACTGACCCCACCACCCAACAACCCCACCCCCACCGGCCCCCCCCCCCTCCCCCCGCAGCCTCCCCCCCTCCCGCGGCTCCCCTCCCCTGCAGCCCACAACCACGTCTTCCCCCTCCCCATCCCCCCGAGCCGCAGCCGCGCGTCTCCCCCCTCCCCGCGCAGCCCGCGCCTCCCCCTTCGAATCCCGAGCTCCCCCCACCCCTTCGAATCCCGGCCAACCACCCTCACCCTTCGAATCCCGAGCCCACCACCCCCAACCCGCATCAAATTCGGGGCAACCGAAAAGTAGAAGAAACTCGCCGGGCAAACACCGGGCAAAAAACACATCAAATTCGGGGCAAACTCGCCGGCGAAATATTCCTTCGAAAAACGCAAAAGTAGAAGAACGCCTAGTGAAATACTCCTTTGAAAAACTCGACGCGTGCGGGAAAGGGGGCCAGCGGGGGAGGGGGCCGCGTATAGAAGAGGGGGCCTCGGGGGAGGGGGATGGGGCCGGCGGGGGGAGGGGGCCGCGGAGGGAGTCTGCGTGCGGGGGCGGGGCCGGGAGGGGGAGCCGCGTGGGGGAGGGGGTTGCGGGGGGGAGGTGGGGTTGGGTTAGGGTTACTTAGGTTTTTAGGGTTAATTATAGTTTTTAGGATTAATTAGAGTTGTTTAGGGTTAATTATAAATTTTAGGGTTAATTAGTTAACGGATCACTAACGTCCGTTAGCTAAAAAGGACATTTTTGGTATTTTTTGAAATGTCAGGGGTATCTGGTGAATTTTTTTAAAGGTCAAGGGTATTTGGTGAATTTTGAAAAAAGTGGGGGTATTTGGTGAATAAATTTATTTGTCAGGGGTATTTGGTGAAAAAACCGTTTTTTTTATGATTATTATTACATTGTGAGGGAAAACTTTACTAGAATTATTCCTAATTTTCTTTTATTTGGACCTCTTATATATCATAGGTACGGTTAGACTAACAAGGACCATGACCTCTTAGGCCCCATATATGCTTTGCTCATGTGGGCTAATAAGTGACTTACGTTGTAGGTCGTCAAAGACTAGACACCTTATTTTCATGAATTTAAAGCTGAATTGACTGAGTTAATTTGCTCATATTAGTTGTGGTTATATGCCACATGGAAATAGTAGTTGACCATGGTTAAGTAGGGCACATTACAAGAGGGTCACTAATCACTACTACCTCCATCTTTTAAATGGTTACATTTTGACATTTTACACTATTCACAAATTTCACTTTGACCATTGTTTGTGATTTATACTTGAATAAAAACATAGTCATATAAGATCTTGTTAGATTCGGCTTAATATGTATTTTATTAATATGTACTTTTTATAATTTATACAAATACAAAACTAGAGATATATGTCATAAAAGTTTTGCATTGGCATGTGCGAAAAGTGTAAGTGTAACAATTAAAAAAACGGAGGGAGTTATAGTAAGTTAGTAGCGTATTATGCATTGTGCGATTGGACCACCCTATTAATACATTAGACTAGTAATTAAGCACTCTATCTGGTTTCTATTAGTTTATTCATTTTCTTTTTGAGTTGTTCCTTAGAGCATCCACCACCATGAACTAAAAAATGTTAATCCCCCTCTCTCTCTCTCTCTCTCTCTCTCTCTCTCTCTCTCTCTCTACAATTTTTACTCTCATCATCCAAAAAAAATGTTATGGCTCGTGATCAA
The DNA here is from genome assembly GCA_947648045.1 of Beta corolliflora. Lineage (NCBI taxonomy): Eukaryota > Viridiplantae > Streptophyta > Magnoliopsida > Caryophyllales > Amaranthaceae > Beta > Beta corolliflora. The sequence goes on along the minus strand of CANSZD010000757.1, from coordinate 3,502,572 downwards.
ATTTACAAAATTATTCCACCCATGACAAAAAATAGTTCATCAGTATTCTCTCTCCTACTTTTTACTTCAAAATTAATTTTTTTTAAAAGTGTTTCAAAATATGGCAAAATGATATCATTTTATAGATCTAAAAAAATATGACCATTGGTAATTTTTTTTTATTTTTCAAATTTGCATTTTTTAAAATATAGCCATTTTAATTTGGCAATACATTTGTTACACAATTTCCCACCACGTCGTGGAGCTTAGTTTTCTCATGACATAAATTTTATTTGATCACCATGTGACCAATTCCTTGGTTTTGTGACCAAAAATATTTTGCAACTTCTTTAAAAAATATAGTATATAGATTTTGCACTTGTTTTAAGAAAAAAAAAATTGCAACTTGTTCAGAATGGGTGTGAATTTTTTCTTGTTTTTTTTATCCAATGAACTATTTTTTGTTCATGGATGCTCTTATTAGTTAATCCACTCATTTTTTTTTTTTCTGTTTTTAGAACGGTCCACCAATTATTTACTATTATATTTGGACTATTGTTTTTATATTTGTCATTTCATAACCCGCGCACATCAACTTTAATATAAAGGAAAAATTGACATGAATAATCCCAGTTTTCACCCGTCTTCTCAAAATAATCCAAACTTTGAAATATTTCAGAATAATCCCAACTTTGAATTATTTCAGAATAATCCCAACTTTAAGGGGTACATTCTCAAAATAATCCGAACTATTAATTTTCAATATATTATAGACCTAAATTGGATTAGTTAGGCAAGAAAAAAATATAGTTTGACTTATTTTGAGAAGTTTCCTTCAAAAGTTGGGATTATTCATATCAATTTTTCCTATAAACTAATAATTTCTCTTTACTTTTATGTCTCACATACTATTTCTTCTAAACATTTGTGCTAAAAAACGTGGGTAAACTAATAAAAACCGAGGGAGTATATCACTTCCCAGATACACAATGCAGATTACATACTACAGCCCTACATGGTTATCGGTCGGAACTTGGAAATTACAAAGTTACATTTCCATGAATTTTCAACCTTTTTTTATTTTATCTTACTTTTGTTTTGGGTGGGTGATATTTAAGCTCTTCCTTCTGCTCAACATTAGTAGTCGTAGTACTATAAATAGAGCCAGGCTGAAAGTCTTTGCTCATCAATTTCTCACTCCTCTCTTCTTACAAGCTTTCTTATTTTCTTTTGTCTTTCTCCTTTCTCTCTCTTTTGCGCCTTTTTTCTATCTTTTAAAAAAACAAAAAAATTAGTTGGCTACTACTACTACTAGCAAACACATGGCATCTGGAAGTTATTCTGGTGAAGAATTCTCTCATAAAAAATCCCATGAACAATCTAAGTGAGTGTTGTGATTTGGGTTAGACTTTATTTTTTCAGTTATATATGGTGCATTAATTAGTTGGTCTTCATTATCTAATGATTATTATTACATACTCTAAATAACATTCCACTTTCTGCTTCAGGTTGTGCTGCTGTAAGGATGATAAATTGGTCCAAGATCTAATCCAATTCAAATCTTCATTTGAGGAATTTAAATGTTTATTTAGTAATGAAGTTATACCTTCAATCAAAGAGGTAACGTTGATTAATGCATATTTTTGTGTTGATAACCTAACTCTTCTATTTTAGGGAGGGAATCCGGAGTAGTTTTTTTTTTTTTTGGGGGGTAGGGGTGTCGAAACAGACTCGACCGCTGGTTAACCCGATTCTCGACCTCGACTCAACCCTGCCTCGACCATCGAGGCCGGGCCTGCACTTGACAAACCCGACATGGGATTACCCGCACCGACCCGCACCCTGGCAAGATTATATGCCGACCCGACTGCATGCACCCGCATTCAAACTCGAACCCGACCATACTCAACCACATATTACTAAAATTCAATTATTTTTTATATCCATAAAATCATTTAAATATATAAATTTATAAACTTTCTTACATTTAATAATTAATTAAATAAAAAAATAAATTACATTTAATTTAAGAGTTAAACTTTAAATATCATGTACTTGTTTATATTTTCTATAATTACCTAATGTCCTCATTTTCAAATAATATTAAAAAATATCTTATTAAACCCTATACTCCAAATTTATTACCCCATTTTAATATTCTACTAAATTTTCCTCATTTTTTCTACCAAATATTCTACCAAATTATCCCATTTTAATATTCTACCAAATAATATCTCAAATTCTCGTAACACTATACTAAACAACAACATATGAGCTTATAAAAAATCTGCGATTATAATAAATTATACAAAAAATCAAGATTTAGTGAAATTACATAAAAATCACACAAAAAGAATAAATGTGGCATTATATGAAATTACACAAAAGTCAATAAATTTGGGGACAAAATTGAACGATATTACACAAAAACAAAGTTAATCAACACAAAAATTAACAAATTAAACTAAAAAATGGAAAAAAAATCTTGAACGAAAACTAGATCTGGCCGGAATCGAGGGACGACGTTTGAGAAGAGAATCAATGTCTCTGTTCTACCAAATTAATTCATCATAAAACTACAACAGTCTGAATCAAGTGAATAAATTAAAGTAAGGATGAAAAAATATTCAGAAATTGAAATAAATTAAGAATATATAAACTAACTTATCAAAGAGAAACAAGATTGAAATGAGTAATTACAAAAATAATTCAAGGGAAAATCACAGCATTATACATTCTTTCCGAGTTTCCGTGCACCCTCGCGTGTGGTGGCAGAAGGTTTGCTCGGGGAAGAACAGATCTAACAAAACAACAAAAATAAAAATCGAAAATCATTCAAGAACTAAAATGAAATTAGAGATCGAAAACCCTAGCTTGACCGGAGCTTCAAAAATCATAGCTGAACGACGACGAAAACGAGAGGGTGTTGGTGCGAAAACACAACGGCTTTAGGTTGAGACGAACATCGTGTCTGAGTCTTCGACGAAGATGGTGATTGAATCTTCGACGAGCGACGAGTGAGGATGAGAGATTGTGGAGAGTCTGTGGACGAGCGACGAGCCGGCAGTAGCGGAGATTGTGCTTGAGAAGACTAAGTTGTTGAGGTGGTTGTTGGGGGAACATTAAGGTGAAGGAATTTGATGAGATTAAGGAGTACGTATCTTAGATTTTGGCGATTTTTCTTCACGGCAAATCACGAAAACGGCAGATGAAGGAATGGGATGGTTGAGAGTGTGGCGGGAGAGAGGAGTGGATGGTTGAGGGGATGGTAGGCTGAGGAGAAGGAATGGGGATTAGGGTTTTAAAGAGGAGTGATGGAGAGAGACGATGGAAATGGGGGAGATGGGTTTGAGAGATTGATGGTTAGATTTTGATCATTCTCAAATCAAGGGTTCTAATTCATGATCCACAATATTATTCTTTGGCCAATAGGAAAAGAGAGAATGACCTAAGTACATGGATTGATGACCTAGTACATGGATTGATGACCTTATATTCCTATAATCTTACTAATTCTTGTCTTGGTTTAGTAACTTTTACTAACTAAAATTATTAGTTAATTATTTTATTATAATTTGAAATTTTGGTTATTTTTATTGAAATTATATTGATTAGTATTTAAATATAACTATCATTTATTAATTAGCATAATATAACCATTATTATTATAATTATTATTATTATTATTTAATTAGAGTTAAATTAATCTTGTTAACGCTAACTTATTGATTTTGATTTTAACAAGTTAGAATTTTAGAAAGAATCAAAGATGTTGGGATTTTAGTAAGATAAACTTGTAACTTAATGTTCACACAAGTTGATTTCACTTAATCGTTTGATGATTGATCACTAATGACTTTACTCATTTATATAAAATGTTAATATGTTTATTATTATTGTACAACATATGAACCCTCTTTATAATCACTTATGCCTCATATGAACCATTGTTATAAACATATGATTGTCATTTATTATAATATTATAACATATCAAGAGTCATTATACTAATTTATAATCAATAGAGTATTAGATTGGTTTTACGATTATTTTGATACCAATTTTATACTAAAATGTTTAAACATATTGATATAGTAGTTTGTTTATACTTTATCATATATTAGAAATATCTGAACGTGTTACATGTGGTGATTAGGGTTTAATTTAATGCTAATAACATATAAGACGTAACACAATAACAGCTAACTGATTAGTAACACAATAACAATTAGCTGAATAGTAACAATTAACAACTAATAAGTTTGTGAATTAGTAAGTTAATAGGTCTAGGTGAGTAAATGACTAAGTGCTAAGTTAATATATAGTTGTTAACAAGTTATTATGTAGTAAGTACTTATTAACTTATAGGCTTATGGTAGATTAACCTTGTTAACAGTTAACTTCTTGATTTTGATTTTTAACAAGTTAGGATTTTAGAAAGAACTAAAGAACTAAGAGTCGATACTCATTAATAATCATTCACGTATTAGCTAGAATGGTTCCAATATTATTATATCGTACTAACATATATAAGCCTACTGATAAAATAGTTTCTTTATAGTCACATATATATACAAAGTTAAGAGAAGACCATAAATACTATACTAGTATTAAACTATAGTATAACATAAAAACAACTAACTTAAATAATCTTATAACTTATAAAGATAAGGGAGTATTATGGTTGTTAATCTTATACTAGTATTAAACTATATAGTTGTTAACAAGTTACTATTTAGTAACTAGTAAGTACTTGTTAACTATATTACTTAACTTATGGTTGTTACTTGTTAACAGTTAACTTATTTTAATAAGTTATGGTTAGCTTTTATAGGGGATAATGATTTGGGGGTATAATTTATTATTATCATTATTGTGCAACATATGAACCCTCGTTATAATCACTTAGGCCTCATATGAACCGTCGTTGTTAACATATGAATGTATGATTGTCATTTGTTATAGTATTATAACATATTAAGAGTCGTTATACTAATATATAATCAATAGAGTATTAGATTGGTTTTACAATTATTTTGATATCATTTATATAAAGTTTGGAATTGATCGTCTACTCGTTATTATTATCGTTGGTTATAATATATAATATTAAAACATATGAAGAGTCGTTCTACTCCTTTACTCATTAGAGTGGTTTTACGCAGTTGATTATTCGAAATAAGAGTTGAGTAAGAGAATACACTAAACATCACGTTAATCAATATAGTGTTTTTATTGGTTTTTCGTTGTCATCCATATATTTATCGCACACACACATATGTATATATATGTCGATCTTAATACTTTTATTAATATGATTCGTTTACAAAATCCATAACAAAATCAAGATGGCCCGATTAGGAGTTACCCGAAGTAGAGTTGACGTCCAATAGCGAATGGACCCGATGTTTCACAATGATCGAACTAAGGTCATTACTAATTCAACCCGAGTACATTTGACTTAACTCAACCGTACATGAAACTTAAATACGACCTGCGCAAACCCTAAGAAAAAAAAATATCAACGAGGCGATCATATCCGGAATGGATCGACTTGTAAATGGAACGCTCGCACTGTCCCAAGACACCGAAATCCAATGATTCAAATGTGTTCGACCCAGTTGAACAAAACCTGACCAATCATGACCTGGGGCACTAACAATCAGAATCCTGACCTGTCCGGGTCTGACCTGGTTCACCGTGGGTATACCCAGAACCTGTTTGAGAACCTGTTTTGACACCCCTAGGGGGGGGGGATCTGAAAGTTTGATTACTTCAAATGGGGAACTAAAATCTTGAATTAAAAGGGTAATGTTGATTAATACATTATTTTTGGGATAATTTTTTTTCTATTTCCCTCAAATTTGTATATACTTTTTGAGTTTTTTTTTTTATTATTTATTTCTGGAACATGAAGTTTGACTAGTTTTTGAGAGGATTATTCCCCCTTTTTGCTTTCATATTCATATAATGTTTTTAGTATATTCCTATTTTTTATCTTCTCACTTGAAACTAGAGGTGGGCATAGGTCGGGCCGACACACTGGCCAGCCCGGCCCGACACGGTTTCGGCCCAGCCTGGCCCGTTGACCGCTACGTGGGCGGCCTCGGTCAAGAAATTTTATTTCAGGCCCGCCCCGCACAAGCATAAAACATTGGCCAGGCCCACAAGCTTTCTTATATTCTATATGGCCCATGGGCTAGCATGTGGCCTGAACGCACCCTCTTTTTATTTTTATGTCTAAAACTACTAAGAATCCAAAAAAACAACATAAAACATTGGCCAGGCCCACAAGAGGCATGAGCTCGGCCTGCGGGCCGGGCCCACACAAAATTTGGAAATTTGAGGCCCGTCCCGTCTTGGCAAGCCATTGCCCCAAGCCCGCAGGCCGAGCCCGTGAAGAGACCCGGCCTGGCCAATGCCCAGGTCTATTTGGAACCTTGACACTTATAATTAGAGAGAATCCTTTAATGTCTCCTCAGTATATAAGAAAAAAATATAATTCTGTGGGATCTTATTTGATTCATCTCAATGAGTGATTTATTAATAAGAGAGTACCGTATAATTTTTTAATGTGGTCCGCCCTTAGTACTCTCTAATTGTTGAATGTATGGATATAGATGACCGATGCATTGAAGGTCGTACTACCCCATCTGCATCTATTGCCAATATCTGCCCTGCCTTCAAACCCAAGGTACTGCACTACTGCTAGTTGTTTTATCGTTCATGACGTCTTTAATGGCTTAATATGATTGCATCTCAGGATGCATGTGTGATGTGTTGCTTAAGCTTAAATCTAGAAGTTAAGGGACATTGTATCCAGGATTTGCGATAAAATCACCCGGTCATATCTAGAGAAATACCTTGTTCCGAATTGATATGAACATTTCCCGACAGTTAATGATTGTATATCCGACAACAAATCTGTATATTGATTAGTAAAGATTGTATATAAAATTATAAAGGGTGAGAAATTTTTATCATACACCCGGGTGTACCATAAGGTTATTTTTTTTGCTCATTGCTCATTTGAAAACTCCAAATGAGCATAGCCACATAATAGGTAGAGTTCTAAATAAGCAAATAAGTAAATGAGCAAAAAATTACCTTGGGTGTGTATGATGAATGCACTCTAAAGGGTGTATATGAAAATAAGGGTATCAACATCGTCTTTCTTTTTTTGGAAATTAATATTAATTTATTGATTTAAATTCATACAAAATTCAAAATTAACAATTACATATCAAAATGTCAAAACCACGATCATTGATAAACTCTCTTTCACATAAATATAACCTTTTATGATGATATCTATTGATGTGTTGTAGTTTTGACGTAGAACTTGATTTGATTCAATAGATTGTAGATGAAGAATTGACATCTCCAATGAAACCGCACAAATTCTCAACAGTAAAATATAAAAGAGAACAAAAAACCAAAAATAAAGTTATCGAACTCTCACACATATAGTGATAAAATTCAACGTATGGGTAGAGATAACCCAATATATAGGTAAAACAACTCTTAATGAGAGAGAGAGACAGAGAGTGGAGATAAAATGTGAACAAAGACTTAAAACAACTAGTAATAAAAAGGAGAAAAAAATGGGGCTTACCACCACCTTAGATCCAAAAAAAAAAACTATGGTATTTATAGAGAAAAGAGATGGCTAAGTGGAATTCTTAGCATTTGGATGTCAACATCATCTTAGTCATATAAGATGGTAAACTTTTATATATATGTGATTTGAAATATAACATTTGTACATGTTATGAACAAAAAAAATTCATCACAATTCGGAACAAGGAACAGCTCTGTCACTCATATAGTCATATTAGCTAGCTTCTCTAGAGTAGTGGGAAACCAAATACTAAGAATCAGATTTTTAAAGGTTGTTCGACAATGATCAATAATAACTCTAACTTGTAATGGATCTATGATTAGGGATGGGAATGGATGATGGATCATCCATCATCCACTTAACCTAGTTTTATTAAGCGGGTGAAAACCGAAATAAATGGATGAAAATCCATCATCATCATATTTTAATTTTCATCCGTCACCCGTCCCATCACTCGCTTAACACCCACTCATCATCCATATTATCAATTACACATGTTTATTTACTTACTTTATTAAACTTTTTAGTTCAAAATTTTAATAAGTATGTATCTTATGGCTAGTGCTGGCAATTATCTATGGGTGAGTAAATTATCCACCCATCTACCCGAATAAATGGGTGATCACCCGCGGTGAAGCGGGTGACGGTGTGGGTGATGGGTGGGTCGGATGGTGGGTCGGGTCGGATATGGATGATATTTTTGGACCCGTCACCCGCTCCATCCATCCACCTACATATAGCAAACTAGCAAATATCAATGATGGACTTTTTTTTTCTTGGTTTTATTAAGACATTATTAGCATTACTTTTCGGTGTGTAATAAGATTGATATTTTGTCGCTTTATTGTTAATATATGAGACTATGATTAATTTTTCATATATTAATTGCTTTAAAATTGTTAAGTCTAAAAAATAGTTTTTGTTCCTAGTATTATCACCCGTTTCCCACCCGCTTCACCCGCCCCACCTACGGTTGATGGGTGGAGCGAATATGGGTGCAAATTAAAGTCTTGGCGGGTGATGGATGGTGTGGATGGAGATTTGGGTCGCGAGTCATGGGGCGGATGGAAGTCCACCCAACCCATCTCCGATCCATTGCCAACCCTATTATGGCATAAGTTTTTGTAAAAATTATAATTTATCTCCTCACCTGCTAACCACCCAACTCACCCGCTCAACCGGTGGATTTCGGGTGGATGGATGCGGGTGGAGCTCCACCCGACCTAAACCCGGTCCATTTCCATCCCTATCTATGATGATAGTTTATTTTGTCATGGCACATGTCACCCTTGAAGGTTAAATTTAATCACGATGGTGAAAGTTTTGGTGTTAGTATGTTTCACCTTGCAACATTAAGGTTACACGTTCATTTCTTAGAGATGAAAAATTTTCTATTATTTCCCGTTACACAAGGACCACTAAAAACTACTTGCAAGAAGTCCAGATCTAATAGCCAAATCCTTATCTTTGCCATACTCTTTTGGCAAAATTGCCCTCAACAATACCAATCATGACTGCCAGGGTGCAACATCATCATGAATTCGGGACCTTAATCGGGTGCAACCCGTAATAGGAACTATGAGCTTGGGTGTAGCCCATAACATGAACTATGAGTTTGGTTGCAATAAATGACATAGATGAAATAATATAATCCATTATTCTATTTCACATCTGATTACGGGTTGCACCCGATTAAGGTCATGACCAAACAGGAACCAACTTTACTTGAATCTCCTGAGACAATATAGCATCGGCCAAACTAGATTCATAGCTCAGATGCACTTTGAAGCTAATAGAAATTATGGAGACGCAACATGGAACATCAAACTATGATTAGAATAAACTACCGCTTTCGTTTCTTTTCAACTTTGAAAACTTGTTTTTCTTTGGGTTTTCAAAACTTACATTTGACCATTAATATTTAACTAGGATAAAAGTTAGTTTTTTTAAGACAAAATTGAAAAGAATCGATCTAACAAAATCCGTCATGATATTTGCATGTGAATTCATGGTGAATTTTTATTAATCTTTTTTAAGAGGGAAATTTCTTAATATTGATCACAAAATACAAAATGTATATTATTTTGTCAAAAGTATCTAACAAGATTCATCATGCATCATATTGAATCATTTACCTTCTTTACAACTATATTGGCTGCCTCATGAGTCTTTTTGTCAAAAGAATCTCTTTTAGTCCATGCTGATTACGGTTCCATAGTATCAATTCTCATATATGTTGATGAGTTTCACAAGGGATTGAAGACCAAAGTTCATCTCTATATATTTTCTTCATGGATATTATGTTTATACAATTTGATGATTGTACATTTTTTTTGTCATATTCTAGGGGTCACTTGTTAAACTTTAAAACTTGTCCCCCCCAAATAAATTGGGACACCCCTTTAGTTTTCTTAGTCAAGTCGAGTGTATTCTTATTCAACATTTTAAGTTGACCTCTGCTGCAGCTCATTGCCTCACCAGGCTGAGTCATCTGCATCAAGGAACTTTCAATTATGCTTAGAGGGAGAAATGCCTGATTCACTATTAACCAAGATCAATATAGAAGATGAGGGTGCTTCACTTACACTGCAGTTGTATGATGATTCCGGTGAAAAGGTAGTAGAGGGCCCGGAATCTTGTTTGAAGGTTGAGTTGGTTGCTCTTGATGGGGATTTCGACGTCGAAAATAGAGTTTCTTGGACAGAGGAGGATTTCAAAAGCTATGTTCTCAGCCCAAGGAAAGATAAAGGCGCATTATTGAAGCCGGAGGGCAGCTGCAAGGTTTCACTGAGTGGAGGGCGTGCTACTGTTCGTGACATATCTTTTACGGATATCTCAAGCAAAGTAGCAACAAATGGGGAATTCAGGTTAGGGGCTCATGTCACAACAAATCCTTCCTCTGGAAGGGTTGTAAGGTCAGCAGTAAGTAAGGCCTTTACAGTGAAGGAAAACCGCCTCAAAGGTAAGTATACCTCCCTAAGTTAGAGGCTCATATCATTTTCATTGTTATGTGTGTTCTGTTTAACTGATTTTCACTAATCTGAACTTATTAGAATTGTTGAAGCTTATCACAACTTATCTGAACATCTTTTACTTGCAATAAGTTGAACATAATGCTACCATATCCTAGTACTGCTGATAGTCTAGCATTTTTGCCCTTATGATTTATGTTCTTCCTCTAGTGCTGATTGGGCCTTTTCCCATCCATTCAGCTGATCGGAAGCATCCTATTCCATCTTTAGAAGATGATTTGTGGCGTTTAGATAATATAAACAAGACTGGGATAGTTTATGGTAGAGCAGTGAAAGGAGGAGTTCGTATGGTGAAGGATTTCCTACAACTATATCACACTGATGAAAAGAAAATGCAAGATGTAAGAACTATCTTCTTTGTTAAGCATCCGAATGCAGCATTACTGCTAACAAGTCTTATAATGTGGTGATGATAAGTCTTTTATGTTCTTGTCAAAATCAGATTCTTGGTGTTTCTGGAAAGAAGTGGGAAAAAATAGTCAAAAATGCTGAAGCATGCAGCTTAACCAACGAGCATTACCAGTACTATGATGATGCATCAGGGGATTATCTTATATTAGATTGTGCATTCAACATTAAAAGCGTTACATTCAAGGGTCAAACATGCCAGCTTTACGAATCTCTTGATTTTACCCAAAAGGTATAATGTGTAGTGTCTATGATTCTGTCCAACTGATCTTTTCGATTGGGAAGGGAGAAGAATATGATCATGCATGCTTAACCAAGTACTAACCTTGCCATTTTTATTTCACTACCTGGGTTTTTCTATATCTTCTGCAGAAAAAAGTTGGTAAATTAAGGCAAGCTGCATATGAGAAACAAGATAAACTTGTAATACTTGATGCTGCTACCAATCAAATACCAGTTCAAGCAGGATTCGTGTACCCATCTAGTATTCAAGAGCAACAGCAACCAGTAGCACCACCACCCAGTATGGGTCCCAATGTAGGCGGGATCTGGGTAAACACTGATGTAGTTGGTCCATCTGACCAGATATACAGTTATCCAACCACCAATATGCAGAATCCTGGTACCACAGCGGCATATCCAGGTATGGACTACATATGAGTTGTGACAACCAATTAGATAGAGAAATTGTCTAGGGGAACTTTAGGATAAAATGGAAAATCTGTATGAAATTACCAAAACAGTTGGAAGGAAATGTCGTTTTATCACCCCTATGCACTAAGGGTTCGTGTGCGTCCTTTCACCTTAAAAAATATCTTTCAGGTCTAATAAGTTCAGACAAGTCTTAATAAGTTTCAATACCTTACAATAGTCTTCAATAAGTTCAAATAAGTTTGGTTTAGATTGTTCAAGAAAAACATACTTTTGCCTGCCTTTTAAACTCGTGAAAAGTGCAATTACATGTTAAAGCACCCCGTGGACAGTGCAATTGTCCCTCATTTCGCAAGTTTGGTTTTTTTTTCCTTCAAATAAAACATACCATCAAAAATATGAAATCAAACAAAATAAGTTCATCCTCTCCTAATTTATGGTTGACAACTAATATGTCCATTGACCTTATAAGAAAATCACATGTTAGAAACTTAAATATGATGAGCTATGATGTCTGCATAACATTTCAGAAAATGGCCAATTTCACTTACGCTGAAAGCTTATGCCCTATGGCATCAATTATGCTAATGTAGACTACTAGACTCAGTAACTCACTATAAAAGTGAGTAAAGTCCTCCTTTTCAGAAATTTACACGGTGCCAAATCTATGCTATGATGATATGTCGATGTCCTCTCCTAATGTTGTTTTGATCATGTTTCTTTATAACTGTTGGCACTATTTCTTCGAGTTGCAGAACAATCGTGGCAAACGACGAATCTTACTACATCAGCATGCTTAAGTACTGATGTTTATGGGGTAAGTTAGCAATAAAACTTTATTATGGATCAAATAGAACCTTGAAAAGTTTGTTATAAGTCAGTTGTGTGCTATATGAGAGCTAGATCATGGGACATGGAACCGATGTCACTGAACACTTGGGCAGAACAACATACATCCATCAGTAGGAGTGGTTACTGATGATTAGGCAGCTGTGTCTAATTTTTCGCACTACAATCAAGTCAATAAGAATATTTACGGTTAACTGATGTCCCTTCTGTCTTAACAGGGATATGATACAAGTCTTGCAAATCAAAACCTGACTCAACAACCAGTAAATTATGCATTGCCAAATGAAATTATTGGGCCAGCTCTCAATTCATCTGTTAACATGCAGTATTTTGGTTCCCTAGAAGAAAATCAAGGTATCATCGAGAACCCAATAAGAACAGGATTATCCAAGTCTATTTACCCTAGATTTTTGCACCGGGGTTTCATATGCTAATATTGCTTTGCTACCCAAAACATTGACCTTTATCTGCAATCTTATGCAGATGATTCACAGACGGTGGAAAACTTTAGTTATCTAGACATGCTTTCAAATTCCGACATTCTCCTTGAATTGACCGACATCTGTGATGGTCCTGGGGAAGAGTCCAGGAGGACCCAATATCGACTCCGGTGGTGTCATTTAAGAGCTGTAGTAAGGGGCATTTTGTGGATGAGGAGTGCAGTAACAGATAGCAGACCTCAAAAGAAACAGAGGGTTCGTTTCTGACAAGCACATGAGGTTGCAACTTGCAAGATTAGATGGTTTTATTGTGTTAAGATAGCAGTTACATGCAGCTTTATTTTTGAACACGTAAAGAAATTTTTTTCTGTTTATCTGTGAGAATATAAAGAATCTAATATCTTGAGTCATTTTGAGGTGGCCTAATTGTAGTTACCTGGTCTTTTCAACTAATTGTAATGGTAAGAATCACGAAGAAAAGATCATTACAGCTCGTAGGGAAGACCAGCTAACTGCAATTAGGTCATTCCTAAAGGACTCTGATTGCTTTAAAGAGGTTTGTTTACTGTTAGTATATTGCAATTTAGGAGTGTGAAAACTTGTAAAGCTGTGGAAGATTATATATTTCAGAATGTGCCATTCCGAAGTACTTCTATATTTCAATTTTCCAGAAATGTTGGTTTGTGGCTTATTTTGTTCTATTTATAAAGCTGTGGAATCACCAAACTGTTAGGAAAAAAAAGGTTGTTTAACAAGGGAAGAAATTTAAACTTGGAGACGACATTTTTCTCTTACATGATGCACTTTCCTTGAAGTGCTATTTATCCTTCATAAAGCAACAAGGTAGCACCAATGTTTGTCTATTGGAGTCAAATTAAAGGAAGGGAAATCAAACAATACATTATGGCTCTTTTATAAAGCCTATTCTAAAGCAAATATTGTACATATGGTGGTTACCTCAATTTCACTATGGATTGGAGTGATTGCGATGGACCAAACTACAGGTGGTCAGACTTCCACACCTTCAGGTGGGTCTTTATATGATTAGATATTTCAACGGACTGGTCATTGGGGTTTGTTTTGTCCAATTAATTCTAGAGACCATCTCACTGGATTTTGTGATGCAAACTAGTTGTTGACCGTCTTAATGGTTGTCCAATGGTTTTTGGTGGTATATTCAGCCTAAACAATAGTATACTTCTTTTTTAAATAGTTGCAACAATTTGACTTTTAATATATAAAAACTTGCTAAGAGTGAGAATCAATCTCAAGAACTCTTGGAATTGGAGAAGATGCTCTAACCACAGTGATGTTCCTCACTCTCGAATGTACAACTTTTCTTATTAAATATACTATCTTTCGAACTAAATTGGGCAAAGCTCATGACATGGACGAACGTTTTATTCTCTGAGAAGCTTGTTTTACCGCTTCCTTATGAAGCTAAATCTAGTTTTTTCTTTCTTTTTTTTATAATTATCCGTTTCTTTGTACTTTAGTTCCTAGTGGTCTCTCCCTGAAATAAAGATTCCACTAGTTTAGGTTCCTAGTGGTCTTTCCCTGAGATAGGGATCCCACTAATACCTCCATGTACCTTTTTCTTATATCTTATATAAAAAGAGGATTCAAGGTTTGGTGTAAAAGGGCATGAGCACTGCTTCAACTTCTCTCAAAATCACAACCATGCCCTCTTTCTACCCGTCTTCCCTTTTTTTTCTTCCTTTTTTTCCTTTTTTTTTCTTATTTAGTCGCATAGATCTTCCCACCTATTCCCTTCTAACTTCTAAATCCTTTTTCTTTTGCTTATACTTTTTAAGTTATTTTTTCTTTTTGTTTCTCTACCTTCTCATTTAAGTCTTTTTTCCTTTTGTTTTTATAATTGATTATTGAGACAAGAAGCATTCATATTGTTTCATCTTTGCGAAGTGTGTGACCAAAGTAGTGAGTGATTGTTCAAAGTTCAAAGGAGATTATAAATAGTGTTACTTCTATCAAACTAAAAAAAACTTAGAGATTTCAGTTAGAGCGGGTAAATGGGTCGTGTCGGTTCCATCGGTAGACGGGTTGAACACTCTCAGTCCTAACCCGACCTATTTATTAAACGGGTTAACAATACTCAACTCTAAACTGAACCATTTCTTAAACGGGTTACCGACCCGTTTATTGACCCGTTTATCAAATGCGCATATGTACATAAAATTAACAAATGTACATCATATATTTCTTAACCTACCTCTTATATACAAATATCTTACCTAGCAAATCGAACAACTAAAGAAGAAATCTTATATATTTATGAAAAATATACAAACTATTTCAGACCCAACTAATAATATTCATAGTAGAATAGTAGTTAAACGGGTTGTCGTGTCAAATTCGGGTTAAAATATTCGACCCTAACCCAACCCTTTTAATAAAGGGGTCGGGCCGGGTCAACCCACTTACTTAAACGGTTTGAAAACCTTGACCCATACCTGCTAATTTCGTGTCCGATTAGCAGGTCGTGTCAATGTTTACCACCTCTAATTTTAGTGGTATCAATTTTATAATTTTGGTATCAGGTTTGTTATATGACCAATTCTAAGCTTATGTCGACATTATATTACCTTCACTCCAATTTGCTTACAATATTAGGGTTTTCTTACCTCCTATTACATAGCTTTAAGCATTTATATTTTCTATTATATATAAATAAAAATTAAAACAAGGTGATATTTTATTTGACAATATACATAGAGACAACTCTAACAAGATCTCATATGACTATGTTTATCCTTACATATTGATCATACGAGGTAGTTAAAAGAGAGTGTATGAATAGTATAAAAGTTCATTTGTTGCAAGTAATTCATCAAAATGGAGAAAGTATTATATTATGATAGTAACCCCTTTCCTGTCCCTTAGCTTGTCTCCACCCTTGTGCAAAGACATGATAATAGTGAATTAATGATGTTGCAAAGTATAATTTTCTTAAGGTTAACCTTTTTGTATATTATTATTAGGGATATTATCTCAGATAACCCTGACTTATAGGCCTTTTTCCCAAATAACCCTCACATATTTTTTTTTCCTCAGATGACCCTAAACTTGTATTTTGTCATTAAACCTGACGGAATTGTTAACGGCGTTAACTTTGTTCAAACAACCCAACTTACTGCTTTTTTTTTTAAAATAAAAAAACCAAACTCATGTCTTTCTCTCTCTTGTTCTTCATCTCCTCTCAAACATTCATTAATGGCAAATGACAAAACGTTGACAAAATTAGGTGAGTTTTTCTCTCTCCTCTGAAAATGAAAATCTGAGGAGGAAATCTTGGCCACTTTATTAAAATTGGCTGGTACTCAGATTCTGAAATCCACTTTGCTTTTTTATTTTTTATTTTTTACTGTGTCTTTTTTTAATTTTTGGGGAGATGGAGAAAATGAGCAGTGGTGGAAGAAAGATATGATATCGCGAGAAATTGGCGGTAGCGTGTTGACTGAAGGTCAAAGGAGAGAGAGAGGGGTAGGTGAAGATCAACTTCCATGGAGGAAGAAAGGAGGTGAGAGAAGATGTAAATTCATTAACAATAATGGACCAAAACCCTACTGCACTCGAATTACCAGCCCCTCACTTTCACTCTACTTCTCTCTCTCGCATTGGCAACCGCGTCGCCCACCACCAGCAGGCAGTAGTGTCCGCAACCACCAGTTTCTCTCACCGGTCGCCAACCTTTCTTTCTCTCGCGGCTCGCCATCTTCTTTCTCTCAATTCTCTCCCACCTTAATTCGAAGCTCGGCGAAAAAGAAGCAGTAGTAGCCATGTCAGATGAGAACCACTTCGAAGCTTCAAGGCCAAGGTTGATTCAGGCGAAAATTCATCTTTTTTATCTCTGATTATATTTCCCCATCTAGTTGTGCAATTGAAGAGAGAGAAACAAAAAAAATCGATTAAAAAAATCTACATCTAGCGTGTTGACTGAAGGTCAAAGGAGAGAGAGAGAAGGGTAGGTGAAGATCAACTTCCATAGAGGAAGAAGGGAGGTGAGAGAAAATGGTGGAAGGGAGGAAGAAGATCAAATTTTATGAGTACTTTTTTCCTTTTTACAGTAAGGATGAAGACATTAAAGAGTGGATGAATATTAAGAGAGAAAGAAGGATGAATGCTTGAGAAGAGATGAAGAACAAGAGAGAGAAAGAGAAGAGATGAAGAACAAGAGAGAGAAAGAAGGATGTTTGTTTGAAAATAGTTAACACTGTTAACAATTCCGTCAGGTTTAATGACAAAAATCAAGTTCAGGGTTATCGGAGATAGGGCTGCCAAAGTCGGGGTTATATTGGAAAAAGGCTTATAAGTCGGGGTTATCTGAGATAATATCCCTTATTATTATTATAACTCTGAAAAATAAAGAAGGATATACATATAGCATCTTGATATAATACATTAAAGCAATACAAATAAAGATTTTATTATGAACAAAAGAAAATTAAACCCATTAATAGAAAGCAATACTTTTAAGATAATTCTTAAAGAATTACTGTAGTAAAAGTTTTGAAACAATTGATGATAGCACATTATCAAGCGTACCAAATATTTACAGAACTACAAGAGATTGTAGTTTAAATCATCTTTGTATCCTCATATGACATCAAGTTATATAGCTATTTATAAGTGATCTGTTGTAACACAATTTTCATTGAATCAAAGATAAATTATACAAATCAATAACTCGCGTAATTCTAAGCACCAAATTCATCCAATTAACCAATAATAGACAACTTTTAGCTTGTATATTTAGACGATTAATTTTTCCATACTACAAAGAGAAATTCCTATGGTTGTTGATCAATTTGATATAATAAATTATTTAACATAGTAATTTCTTAGTTAACAACATGACATAATAGGAAAAGTTTATATATATAACACAAATCGAAAAAATAACTAGATTTATTCTCTAGGATCAATATTAGAGTGCGTACGACATAAATTCAAAAATAGCATGTTTTGAAATTGGAAACTTTACCAAATAATAAGATCCAATACTATATATAGTAACTCGTGGAAATTGACTATATATAGACTAATACATACTTTATCCGCCCCATACTACTCCTTACTATATATATCGAGGCACATAATTTTGGATGATTTATTATTATCTGGTTATCATCAGTCATTTTTTATAGAAAATGAAAATGTGAGGAGTTAGTGATATATCATTTTATTTTGAGGGAGAAAGTATCAGGGGTGTAAATGATGAGAGTCGAGTTCGAGTTTGAACTAACTCGACTTACCTTGTTACCATTTTGACCGAACTTTGACCAAGTTGAGTTTTGACTGAATAGATCTCGAGTAGCTTGCAAATGTATCGTTATATAAGCAACCCTAATGTAGAATATATGTTGAATTTAGATAAATAGATATTCGAGTTTCTCGCGAGTTTTAGAGTCGAGTATCGAGTTGCTCAACTCGACTTAATTGTCAGCATCTCGAGTCGAGCTCACTCGAGCCGAACTTTGAACGAATTTTAACCAAGTCGATCTCGAGTAGCTCGCAAGCTGACTTGTCTCATTTACAGTATTGGCTACCATGCTTAAAATGTAGAAGAATATAATTAAAATAGTAGTGGTGTCATATCCAAAATAAGAGTAATTTGAGATGAATGAGGATGAAAAATGTAAAAAACAATATGAGATGGAAGGAATAAATATATTATAAAGACAAGATCCATGTCAACAACGTAGTTATAAACCTTAAATTGACATTTATCATGCATATATTTGAGTTTTTTTTTTGCTATCAAACTACATATATCATATAGTGTTGAAAAAATAACCATGAACATTGCTATTTTTGCGGTTAATTCTTATACATTTCAATATTAAAGCCAACAGCAAAAAGAGGTTTAAACTGTTTAGCATATAGGATCCCCATAGCTACAAATAAATAAAAAAGTTTGTTTTCACGGTCTCACCTATCCTACATAAAAGGCCTAAAATGTACCAGCATATAAACACTAATGTACAGTGAACTACCAAAATACTAATATGACGTACGATCTTATATTAGATTTATATCTATCTCTATTTTTAGAATATTAAGTTTTATATTTTCTCTTTAACTCATACTATGTCTCATATTAATCGATACGGTTTGAACAACATAAATCTAAGTGTTTTTATTTTGTTATCGGTAGTTCTTGTGGATACTTTTTTTTTAATTGTAGTCAATGGGTTGTGGAGCCTTAACTTTTTTGAAGTGAGTGAGAGAGTTGTTTTTCAATTATTCTTTGGGTCCCTTATAAAGATAAAGAAATAATATAAAATTTATGGAACCTTATCAATCGTGAAATCTTATCAATTAACGTGGGATGAGCAAAAATCAAAAGTATATCAATCAATATGAGATCGAGGAAGTAATATATAAATGAAGATATTAATGGTCAAATATGTCCATTAAAGATCATAAAAATCAATATTGAAGAACAAAATGATTATGTATTTAAAGTTATAGGTGTCTAGATAATCTATATATAGTTTTTAAAAAATAATGCTTCCACCACTGATAAAAGTCAATTTCCTGTTGGTTAGGGGTGTTGAAGGAATATTTCTTATTTCGTATATTTTTTTGGCGTTTTGTCTGCTAACAATCCTTTTGATGATGGTAATAAATTGATGTATAGTAAATAGTTTATATGCAATTTTCTTAAAGAAAGCCTCAAGGAATCTCATCCCAAATATGCCTTTTCCACTAAGACATCATATTATTACTATACCACTCTTATTACAGTGGAGTGGTAATGTATCATAAATCGATAATGAATTAAATTTATGAATAGAAATAATATTTGGAAGTGGAAAAGCATTGTCATAAACATTGTTACGAAACTTATGTCGTGCGATCCGGCGGCTTATGTGCTATGAATATTCTAACATGCGGAAATCAAATTTTCGACATTTCAAAATTTGAAAGCTATACAAATGAGATGAAATAAAAAAAAAGGTAAACAAAAAGAGGTCTTATATCTTAATTCATGAATTGCCAATGTTTAATATATGGGTTTTGCTATTCATAGCCGACTTTAAATTTCCGAAAATTTGAAATCTGAAAAAATTGAGGATATCTGATACCCAATATCCAAAACTTCGGTCATGTTTATTTCACACTATTTTTCAAGAAAGCAAAAAACGAACATGAAGCATAGAAGCATATATGTCAAATATAACCATTGTTTCGAATATTGGATTGAATATTCAAAATCCAAATAATATTAGCTGATCATACTTTTGGACTTCCTACTTGAAATCTTGATGCAATTCACAATTATAAAGAATCTTCTAAATTCTTTTTAATATATAAGAAAAAATATTGTCAGGTGGGTACGGTCTTGTTTGATTCGTCTCGATGAATACTTTATTAATATTCATTTATTATAATTTTTATTAACGTGTAATGAAAGATATTTAAGGTTAAAGATGTGCATTGGCAAACACGTACAGTTAAATTATGAAGAACCAAAAATACAAAGGGAGTACTAAATATTCAATAATCCAAAAATCAATATTTGGTACGTGTTCTAATATTAAAAATTTCAAATTGGATAACCTTTTCGAATCTGATTTGATCAAATTGGATTCAAATCAAATGATAATGATATTTACATTTTAAATTAAATGTCCTCAATCTTAACTCATGGCAGTTTTGAAGAGGGAAAAATATTGTCTGCATGAACTTAAAGCCCAAAAACGGAAAAGGAAAATAAATTTAAAGAAAATAATGACATGGTCGGAATTTTAAGAAAAGTTGAGTCCAAAGATTGCCTCGTAATATATGATATAATTTGTTAGAATAATTGTATTTTATATAATGATATATTATTTTTGGTGTTTATATCTTAATTTATTTATAATCCTATTTAAAATTTAACTTCTACGAATCTATAAATACTTGTACCTATGCAAGATTTTATTCCATATATAAAACTGTTGTTAGACGTTCATGTTGGCTACAGCGTGCGTAGCACGCGGTTGTCCAACTAGTTTTTTTTTAAAAAAAAAGTTGGTCTAAAGATAATACTACTTAGGTAAACAAAGAAAGGATCTGTCAAAAAAACAAAGAAAGGAGCTTTAAGACTAAAATGGAACACTTATAGGCTTGGCCCAACTGAACAAATTTGGGCCGACCGGGTTGCCCGGTAAATATGAGTTGGCCTTCGAATTCTTTTTCAAATTTCCCTCTCCATTGGTAAAGCAGTAGCCAGCAAGCCAGCAAGCCAGCAACCAGACAGAACTGCTAATTATTCTCTCGTTAGATTACAAATCCTAATATTTTCCAATTAACAAACAAAAATGAAAAATAGCACTAAACCTTAATTTAAAATCTTTCAGACAACAATATTCAATAGTCAACTTTTCCCTCTCTTATCCCATTGACTCTGTCAACGACCTTTTTTTTGTTTGTTTCTTAGAGAGAGAGAGCACCATTGGACAAGTAAGTTGATTAATAATCTACTCCACCATAAAAACAACTATAATGGTAAATCAAGTTAATAAATTGTTTTTAACCCAAGAATGTAATTTTATCAATGGCATACATTTCCTTGAATTTTCAGGCCTTCCCTTCTTCTCTTTTGTGTATTCACTATAAAAACAGAGTTAAGGACTAAGGAGCATTCAACTACTCACTTTCTCACTCCTCATTTCTTACAAAGTGTTTGGTCCCAACTTTTTATAAAATTTCTCTCTTTCAAAACAATTTTTTTTGGGGTAATTTCAGTTTTAGCTTCTAACCAATTCCATGGCATCTGAAAGATTTTCAGTTGAAGAGCACCTTCATCAACAACTCCATGAGCAAGACCGATTCGAGTCTCGAGAGTAAGTAATATATCATCTGGGTTTAGCTTTATATCCTTTAATTGCAGTCTTTTACATTATGAAATTTTATTATAATGTGTAATTATGAGTTGATTATCATCATCTAATGATGTGTTACTGTTAATTAACATGGTTGTTAATTAAAACTTTCTGCATATTAGGGGGTGTTGGTGTAAAGGTGCTAGCAACTTAGAGGAAGTGAAACGAGTATGGATGCAAGAGTTCATGGCTCAGCTTAAACCTTCAATTGGAGAAGAGGTAATGATGTTTATTCATCCAAGTATCTTTGTAATTTGAGCTTTCTATTTTTTATTTTATTTTTTTTGGTTGGATTTTATCTTCTTACAATTTCACCTTCTACTTGTGTTTCTTTCTTGGATGATTGGAAAAAATACAGTTTCTGTTGTAGTTTAGAATGATTAGAGATAAGATTGCGTACATCTGAACATTAAGTTATTGTTGAATGTCATCAATAGGTTGAAAACGCTTTGAATCGCGTACTCCTACCCTATCTGCCCTTGTTGCAAAAACCTGTCCTGCCTCCAAATTCAAGGTACTGCTTGGTTGACTATTCTTGTTAATTTGTTATGCTTAGATCTTAATAGAGGTACAATTTTATCATGTCCTGATTTTTCACCTATTATTGGCAACTTTTATGACTAATTGTAGATGTGTTACTTCACTGACTGACTTAAAGTAGTCAAAATCTTATCCTAGAATGCTAAGAATGTTAGAGAACTTGATCTTGCCTTTTTTGTACTATTGGCCAATACTACTGATTAACTACCAACCAAAGTAGTTGGTTCAATTCTTTCATTTTGTGAGATTTCTCTCAAAGGTTCAATTCTTTCATTTTATGAGATTTCTCTCAATTATGAATAGCTTGAGTTCTGCGGAAAGTACTCTCTGTGACAATTCAAAGTTGGATCCGGAGTTCCAAGACCTAGCTCTCGCATGGTGGTTGGAAGTAGGGTTGTTCAACTCGGATATCCAAACTCTAATCAAGAAAATTCTGATCCTGAAAACTGGATATTCGGTTTCTCAGATATCACAATTTTCTGATTGGATAACCGGGATATCCAATTTTTAAATTGGATCGGCGGATCATGGATGGATTTAGTTGAACAGCCATAGTTGCAAGAGATCGGGTAGAATAGGTCACGTAGATTAAGGTCCAAAAACATTTGTCACCGTAGTGATTGCTTTGGTACGATGAATATAAGATTCAATCTGGTTTACCTTATTACTAGAAACTCTATGTATACTGCTATTATAACACTTCCTCGATCCTCAGAATGTACTTCTAAATTCCTATATGAGCAGTCCACAAATAAACTTCATGTTAACGGATATGGAAATTTTAGAACCTAGCATATAGAATCTCTCAGTAGTAGTCACTCAAGTAGTCCACAAATTTGATAAGGTTCACCTTTGTTGCAGCTCATTGCTTCATCAGGCTGAGTCATCTGCATCAAGGAGCTTGGAATTGCAATTTACGGGTGACATACCTGATACAATGTTAACTATGGACAAGATAGAAGATGAAGGAGCTTCACTTGAAGTGGAGTTGCTTGAATCTGGAAAGAGAGTAGAGATTGGCCCTGAATCCTGTATGAAGATTAAGATTGATGTTCTTGATGGTGATTTTGACATTGAGGATAGAGATGATTGGACAGAGGAGGATTACACTAACAATATCGCCAAACCAAGGAAGACCAAAGGACCACTATTGAAGGGGAAATGCGAGATTGTAATGAGCAGAGGGGTTGCTAGTGTTAGTCACATTGCTTTCACTGATAACTCAAAATCAATGAGAAACGGAACCTTTAGACTTGGAGTTAAGGTTGTAAAGGGTCTTCCCCCCGGAGTGGTTGTAAAGGCAGCAGTAAGCGAGTCGTTTATGGTGAAAGAACGCCGCCTGAAAAGTAAGTGTTGCTTCATTTATTATGTGACTTCATACAAGGTGCAGTCTGTACCTTATCTTTGCCGAACTTATCAGGACTTATTGTAATATTTTCTGAACTTATTGGAGCTTATCTAAACTAATCTGAACTTGTCAAACCTGAAACTTCTGAGAAGTGTTTTGAATATACTCCCCACAGCTTGTGACTTCTTCCTTCCCATGGTTGTTTCGTTCAAGCTCTGATTGCTGTTTCCTTCATATTGGCTAATGTGAGCATGTCTTTCTTCGTTTAGGTGATAGGAAGCACAAGTTTCCATCTGCAGAGGATAAATTATGGCGTTTGGTTAATATAAGAAATAACGGGCAAATATATCAAAGAGCAGTTGACGTAGGAATTTGTACAGTGAAAGATTTCCTACAATGCTTTCACACTTATCCAGAAGAACTGCAACAG
This sequence comes from Beta corolliflora, assembly GCA_947648045.1. Lineage (NCBI taxonomy): Eukaryota > Viridiplantae > Streptophyta > Magnoliopsida > Caryophyllales > Amaranthaceae > Beta > Beta corolliflora. Next base: position 3,478,383 of record CANSZD010000757.1, on the reverse strand, counting down.
GTAAGGACTATTTCAGAATTCCTGATTTAAACGAGTTGATGCAACCTTTATTGCTATGAAGTCTTATGCTGATGGATAATGAAGCCATAACTATTCTTCTTGTCAAAAACAGATTCTCCGTGTTCCTGCAACGAGATGGAATGCAATAGTGAAAAATGCGGAAGCATGCAAGTTAATGGACAAGCTTTACAGATATCATCATCAGGCATCAGGAGATGTTCTTCTATTAGATGGCGCATTTAACATTGAAAGTGTTGCATTCAAGGGTCAGATCAGGCAACCATATAAAGACCTTGATGATTTCCAGAAGGTAAATCATTTCTATCTTCTGTTATCAAGTAATGCTTCACATTATTGGGAAGGAAGTCAGATAATGCATACGAAGTATAAATGAAAAATTAAGTATAGGCTCACCATTGTGACTTGGGTTACTCCGTGTCTTTTGCAGAAACAAGCTGATATATTACGGCGTACTGCGTATGAGAAACGTAGCGAGCTTGAAATGATCGATGATCCTGCCACTCAAAGATCAGTTCAAGCGGTACTCCCGTCTTCATTTGGTGTTCAACAACAAGAAGAGCAACAGCAACCCCAACCACCACCACCCAGCATGAACCCCAATATAGGTCAGCTTTCGGGAATTCAGGACGGAGGCAGTCTTATATCTAAATCAACGTGCAGCATTGCACCCACAAATTTTCAGTATCATGACAAAGGTATGAAAATATGACAATAAATAATGACCCCCCTCGCTATTTTTCATTTACTATAAGGCCATTGTTAAAACTAGTGGGTGCATGGGTATTTTCCAGGTCCTATGCTCGATGATGAAGATGACGATTGGGGTTCTATGATAGATAAGTTATTGGCTAGCAGTCCTCCTGATCATGTTGACGTTACCAGTAAGCTAAGAGCCGTGTGTTATGTGACTAAAGCTGCTGCTCTGTTCATGATTTCATTTCACCAAGATCCAAGTAATCCTAATAAGAAGCGAAAGTTCCAATGACACCATGATCTTTTGAGCCTTATTGTACAGTACATTATCAGTATCTCGCTTTTACAATACCTGCAATTCTCTTGGCTAAGCATATACAGAGTACTTTTTTTTTTGTTTCAACCTTGAATATGTGTGCCAACTGCCAAGACAATGTACATATTTGGCTTTATGTTAAAGCTTCAATGAGATTGTGTAACTATTTGTATAATAAATTGGCTGGTTTTCTTTGTTGGATAAAATTTGGTTTTCCTCATGCTTGCAATGGATGCCTTATGGAACTTTTTTTAAACAGTTTCGTGTGGCGAAAACCTGTATTTCTGCTAGACTGTTCTACTTCTACCTACATAACCATATCTTCTAAAAGCTGGAGAAAAAAAAAAGACAACCAAACCAAAAAAAAAAAAAAAAAACTGCTAGGAGGGACAATTTATAGAGGTGAAGGCCTGGTGATGGAGATTGGAGAAAGGGTGCAGATGAGTTGGAACCTTAATTCCAAATGCTAAAGTCTATCTGTCTATGACGCAAAAACACATAATAACCAAGATTTTAGATAACTTAGAAGCCACAGTTAATCCGATGTTACTACAGTAAATTGCAGTGGGTGAGAGAAGGAAAAAAAAAAGTGACCTAAAGGAAGGGATATACAGTAATTTATATGGGATTTCTTTTGGAAGATACTATGCGATCAGGTGCAAAAACCAGTAATGAAGGTGAGCCGTTGAGTACAGGTAAAGAGAATGATAGAGGGAATTGAGGAAGAAGGGTGATGAAATGTCACCTGAAGAGCTTTGAGTTCTGATTTTTTATTTTTCCTTTCAAAATTTAGCGAACTACTACTTGTAAAATTTATTGATTCTAACAAGCGAATAATGCATATAATTTTGGAAGAGCAACCACCAGATACCAACGTCTGAATAATGCATTAGCTTATCTAGAACTCTAGAAGTATCTAGTACTCAGCACTGGACTAAGGTCCAATACTCCAATCATATGAAAACGAAATAACAAAGAGTAAAGTATATTTGGCAGTATATTGACAAAACTAACCGGTAAAAGATTGGCAATATTCATTTGGAATAAGCAGAGAATTTCCCCTTTTCCTTTTCCATTATACTAATGAATAGCATTTAGCCATTTAGGAGTTTCTACAGTCGCACCGTGTACAACGTTGTTAACTGCGTCAGAAGATTTCTGTTATACAATGCAATTTCTATGCTCCTCACTAATAATTTACAGAGATAATTCATATCAGCTTCACTGCAACAAAGTTTCTAGAGCATAAATGGTGCTGGCGCAGTGGTGCCTTGCAAATACAGGTGAATCGAAGTAATGGCAAGCAACCGGGAGGAGTCTATGAAGGCCAACAGCAAGATTTTGATTTGACTGGCTCAAATGAAATGCAGCAACCAGTCTGAACTTACAGGTAATAACAGTATTACCCATGAGTTCATAGCTGCGCATCATGTGAACAAAACTGATGCTAAGTTCATGATTGCAGTTCACAAGATCCTAGTGCCTGAAAGAAGCAAAGCTCCAATGGGACGATCATTAGGCAATCTGCTTATAGACTTTTCGTGAACTAATCTATGTTTTCACACCCAAGGTTAGCCTTGTCACACTGGCTTCTTACTCTTGCAGTCCCACTATAATGTTAGTTTCTAACTTGAACCCTCTTTGTAATCTTTAATTGGTACAAGCACCTGAAACAAAGAGAGGAAAGCAAGCTCCAATCCATTAATTGATGCATGCCACGCATAGTGACAAAAATTATGATTTTGACAAAACTATTCTCAGTTACGCACTTCCTTTTCACTTTATAAGCTGCCAGAGTTTTTCAGACACAAGTTTGATCATTGAACACTCCTTTATATATACTGATTTAAATCCTAAAAAGATAATATTCTGAACATTACTATTTATAATTAAATCTAATGCTGTGATTTGTTTTTTCAAAAAAAAAAAAAAAAAAAAAATCAACGGTTACATTTTCTTACCTTGGAAAAACTGTGGAAACTCATGTATTAACTAGGGCTGGCAATGAGTTGAGACAGCTCGCGAGCTACTCGAACTCGACTCGGTCAAAGCTCGGTCAAAGCTCGACTCGAGTGAGCTCGAACTCGACTCGACATGTTAACGAGTCGAGTCGAGCAACTCAATACTCGACTCGAAAAGCTCGTGAGATACTCGAAAAAATAATATATATATATATATATATATATATATATATATATATATATATATATATATATATATATATATATATATATATATATATACTTTTTATTTTTTTTAAAAAAGTTTAACCTTTTTTTTTAAAAAAATACTTGAACTTTTCTTTTAAAAAAAATGAAAAAAATATATTAAATGAGTAAAAGGCAAAGTGAAAGATTTCTCCTATAAGAAATAGAACTATTATCAATGGATGAGATTTAAAGAAACACAACAATCTAATCTTAACCATCCATTGTAAGGAAGGACTAAGGAGTGAGAGAGTAAAGCCTAAAGACTAATAAGTCTCCCAGCCCTAAAACAACAGTAGCACTCACGCAGTCACGCCTCCCTCTCCATTCTCCATCGGCATTCGGCCATCTTCATCTCCCTCACTCGTCACTCCACGCTTCAGCCCACCACGCTCCCACCACGCTAGGCGACGGCGCTTCATCCCACCACTCTCCCGCACACCACGACAGCGGTGCTACTCCAGGTGACACTGAAAGCCCTCGCACACCACCACCTCACCTCGGCGTCGCTCATGCTGTTTGTAAGTTCAGTTTCTAAGTTCATTATGTTTCTCGTTAATTTCAGTTTGCAAGTTCAGTTCATTATGCTTGATTTGCTGTTTGTAAGTTCAGTTTCTAAGTTCATTATTTTTTTTTTATTTGATGTTTGTCACTAAAATAATGTAGATCTTTTTGTGGGTTCTAAATTATGCTTGATTCAAGAGTAGAGTCACAAGTAAATGGTCTGTTAGTGAAAAATCTTGGCTAGCTGATATTACATCTCAATGTTTGAGCTGATTCTGTTCTCTGTCGCTGTTGTGTGGTGTGTTTGCCACTGCTTGGCTTTCTGCTTCTGGGATTCTGCCAGGATTCAGAATGCTTATTTGTTCTTGCTTTTAGTGCTCCTGTGATGCTTATGTCTGCAGTAACTTTTTGAGGTGGATAGGTGCATTCCAGTTCAGGATTTTCTGTTCAGAGTTTGGAAATATGGGGTAGGAAGTTTTAAAGTAAAAGATGCAGGAGGTTTGTTGAGAGTAAGTAGAATAGTGCTGGTTAATAGTTGGGTTCATCAATTTGTAATCTGTTGTTTATTTCGTCTGTTTGTTGTTGTTTTTGTTTTTGGTTTTCTTTTTGCTTGGTGGTTAGTTGTTGCTGCTGGGATGGTTTGTACTGCAGTAGCAGATGAGTTTGTATTTTTTGTTGGCTTGTTCTGCTTTGGTAATATACTTACACTTAAACAAAAAAAAAAAAAATTATGCTTGATTTGCTGTTTGTAAGTTCATTATGTTTCTCGTTAATTTCAGTTTATATTCTAGAGATGTCTAGTGGGTAAGATAGATCTTCTACACCGGTTGGTGTTTCAAGAGTTGAGGAGTTTTTTGTGAATGTTGAGGATGATTATAATGGAGGAGAAGATGAAGTTAATGTAGGAGGTGAGCCTAATGTAGAAGTTTCTGAACCCCCTCTTGATACCACAAATAAAGAAGATGAGGTTGAAGAATTCCCTGACTTTAAGAGACAACGAAGATCAAAAGTGTGGGATGAATTTCTTGAACCTGAAAAGATAAAGAATCAATGGAAAGTAAGGTGTAAACATTGTAAAAATCCTCTTTCTGTCTTGAAATCTAAGAGTACTACTCATTTGCACCGACACTTGGAAGTATGTTCAATGAAATCAAAACAAATGAAGCAACAACAATTGCTTAACTTTATGCCATCTAGTTCAAGCACAGGAACAAACCAATCTAACTTTGTTAGTGCTTTACATAATGGTAAACTTGACATGTTAAAGATGAGAGAGGGGGTAGCCCATTGGATCACTATGCATGAACATCCTTTTGCTATTGTTGAGGAGGAAGGTTTTAACTTGATGATGAAAAGGGGAATACCGCAATGGACTAGTGTTACTCGAAACACTATTAAAGCGGACTCTTTTAAAGTTTATGAGTTGGAGAAGAAGAAACTTAAAGCTTTGTTCAAGAAGGTGGAACGGGTTAGTTTGACTACGGATTTATGGAAGTCAAAGCCACAAAAAATTGAATACATGGTACTTACGGCTCATTTTGTGGATCTTGATTGGAAACTTCAAAAGAGAGTGATTAACTTCGTCCACTTGCCTCCTCCACGTAAGGGTGCTAATATAGCCGATGCCATTCTAACATGCTTAAAGGAGTGGGAAATCGAGGACAAAGTAAGTATCCAACTTTTTCTTATCTATACTAGTATAATTGTGTTTGTATTTTTGGTATGTTTTCAAACTAATGAAGTATTATATTTATTTATATGTTAGGTTTTCACTATTTCTGTGGACAATGCATCTGCAAATGATTCTTGTATTCAGATTTTAAAGGATAATTTTGCATCAAATGGGAGACTTATTTGTGGTGGAAAATTATTTCATATGCGTTGTTGTGCACACATTCTTAACATTATGGTTCAACATGGTCTTAAACAAGTTCAGGACATTATTGAGAAAGTCCATGATACCGTTGATTTTTTGAATGCAAGTGATGCACGACTTAAGCGTTTTGGTGAACTTGTTAGCCAATATAATGTGCAACATCGTAAACTAGTTCTTGAATGTAAAACACGTTGGAATTCAACATTTGACATGCTAGATTGTGCTATCAAGTTTAGGAAGGTGTTTCCTAGATATGCTTTGCATGACCATAATTATGATTCTTGTCCGGATGATGAAGAGTGGGGGAAAATAGAAAAATTGCTTGATGTTTTAAGAGTGTTCAAAGAGACTACTAACTCAATATCAGGATCTGAATATCCAACTTCCAACTTGTTTCTTGCTGAGGTACAAAGGATCAAGGTGTTGTTGGATAAAAAATCTGAGTCTCATGATGATTTTGTTAAGAGTATGGTGAAGAACATGAAAGAGAGGTTTGACAAGTATTGGGGTGAATGCAATTTGTTAATGGCAATAGGTACTGTGTTAGACCCTAGACTGAAAATGAGGGCAGTAGAGATTGCATTCCCAAAAATGTTTCCTTCACATCTAGTTCGGGACAATATCAATAAGGTGAAAGAAGTCATGTATCAACTTTTTGATGAGTATGTGAGAATGTATTCTTCATGTAATGTGGAAGAAAGTGGAGAATGTGAATTCTCTTCATATGATCGTGATAGAGGTGGTACATCTAGTGGTTTGTCTCAACTTTTGCAAGATGTTTTTAGTGGAGAGACATCGGTACCTCATGTGAAATCTGAAATTGATGTTTATCTCGATGAGGGGTGCTTCTTTAGTCAAGATTGCAAATTTGATGTCTTAGGTTGGTGGAAGGATAAGTCCAACAAATTTCGAATTTTATCTCGCATGGCAGCACATATCTTGGCTGTTCCTATCACTACCGTGGCTTCTGAGGCAACATTTAGTGCTGGGAGTCGTGTAATAGATCCTTATAGGGCTTCTCTTGCTCCCGAGACAGTTCAGATGTTGATGTGCACAGGTGATTGGTGTAGATCCTTCCATGGGGTGAAAAGAAAGAACAAGGTAGTAATATCTATTCATCAATTATTCACTTCATTACCTTTATATTTGCTATGCATACTAATTTCGTTTTTTTATTGTAGGAGAATGAAAAACAACCAAAGGAAATCTCTATCCCGATAGCATCCAAGGAGCCAACAAAGTGATAATGAATAGGTTTAGTTGATAAAATTAGTGAGTAGAATTTATTTTCATTTTTGGAAGTTAATTATATCAACTACACTTTTAAAATAGTGTTATTATGAATAACTCCTATTAACGAGGTTTCATTTTATTTCTTGACAGGTTTTTGTGGAAAAAGTTTGAGCTAGGTGCATGATTTGGTGTTAAGGTTGCGGAACCTAAAATGTGGCCATCATGTGATGTGCAAATTGTATTAGTTGTGGCTTTAACGCTTTGTAGTGATATGATGATAACGAATTTGTATTAGTTGTTTTTTTGGGATTGATTGAAAAACTTTTCATGTTGATGTAATGATGTTTCGTGTATGGTTAAGTACTTTTAAGGGATTTATTTTCAGTTTGATATTTCTTGTTCATAAAAAATCTTCAAAGAATGCCTTAAGGTAGTTGGAACCGAGTCGAGTTGGAACAAAGTTAGAGTTCAAGTTCGAGCTTTTACCGAGTTCGAGTTCGAGCTTTTACCGAGTTCGAGTTCGAGCTTTAAACGAGCTCGAGTTCGAGTTCGAGTTCGAGTTCGAGCTCGAGTTTAGGTTCCGAGTTCGAGTTCGAGCTTGAAAATTTGACGCTCGCGAGTTTTCGAGTCGAGTCGAGTTGGGGTATGAGTTTTCGAGTTCGAGTCGAGTTTAATCAAACTCGAGCTCGACTCGCATCATTGCCAGCCCTAGTATTAACAATGATAATGTGCATATTGGTCGGCCAGGCAAAGCAGGTTGTGAAGGTGTGCCTACAGAGTAGTTGTTGATATCTTTTCCATCATCCTTGAAGTTGTAAAGCTAATTATCTGAAATCATAAGGAGGTTCCACACTGGGATTACAATTCACAAGTAGACTTTTTCTCGACACTATTTTAGAATTCAACTCGGTGAAAAACAGAAAGTGGTTTCTTCCAGGCATAACAACGGCGAGATACCCTGGCATTAGTACAAAAAAATTAATGTCTCTGTTTCATCCGTTCAAGGCTTACAGTTTCAAAATGTCATTAGAAAGCAAAACGATTTACAAAAATACCAGCTAGTATCAGAATTAGGATTAAGGGATGTGATTTTTTGTTTTGTAATTTGTACTTTAGCTTCCAGCTTCATTCATTTGGACTAAGGTAGTTTGGATTGATTAACTCGAAGTATATCTTTAAGGCCCTGATGTTTCCTATGTGTTGCTTTTCTTTGAAATAAGTAATCTAACAAATGTAGTATCAAATTTTCTTCCCCCTAAAAAGCAAGGGGATCCGGTTCAGGAATTTGAAACATAGAATAGAAGATCATAAAGAGCTCGTCAATTTGAGTATTTGACTCACTGTATTACATATTCCACTGTGCATGAAAAACGATGACATATACATCCGGAGTCAAACATTTGTATTCAATCAAGCTGAATTTCTAAGTATATTGGTTGGTTCAATTTACAGATAAATGAAATACCATTTATTCGGACCTATATTGCATAAAACCGCGAATACCTATGTGAACAAAGTCCTTTTTCCATTTGATCCAGTATTTTAGCATGAATGGCATATGGCAATCTATGACAGATTGTTCGAACTGTGTTGTTTAAGCTCAAAGGAGGAAAATTAAAGCTTTGGATTCATTAAATTTGCAGTCAAGAGGAAAACATTCTCAGCAACATCAAGAACATTTGGCTTATTTCAAAAATATTTAAAACTATATTACTATAGCATAATAAAGCAGAGGAAATTATGATACCTGTAGGCCGTAGCATCCTATACTATCTCAACATACAACAGCTTTATTACCAAATGTTGACATACTTAATATCACACTAAGTCACTAACATCAAGGCAAGCAATGACTTTCATAAGCAAAGCAAGAATATTGACAAGAACATCTCCGGACTCCCTAGAAAATCATTCGATCATATATATCACAATACCATGATTATTAATTTTGTATTCAATGAAACAGATCTTCTCATGATACTATTGTAGATGCAATCACTGCAATAATGAGAGTAATTCAGCATTATCTAATAGATTCATCATTCATGTATCATCCCTTTTTGCAAAGACTTTCATTCGTTATATCGCAAGTTCAAAGTTGGTAACAAACCTTCAGAAAGGAGATGCAGTGAGGATATCAGACATCTGCAGCTTCTTTCCCTTGCCAGTCTCATGAATGTGATCCATTACAGGCAATGTCGTCAGAGACTACTTCACGTAGGACATCTAGCATAAAAAGCATAAACAAAGTTTTGGAATAAGCATACAGGAACCATCTACAAGATGATGACTACAAGCAACTGAATCAGAGGTGAAATTTTAACTGCGCATGTCTCTAAATGCACTAAAGCCCATACCAGTGTAATCCATTCTCGGAATATCCATCAATGTGATTGTGCACAATACCACATCACCAATTATGCAACCTTCCTTCAAGGCCATCAAATTCATTATCTGTAATTCCTTGTGCATTTCGCTATTTAAGCAATTTCCAAACAATCAGATAAACTTGACATCCCGAGCACCAGCATCACGTTTCTTCATCGTGCACCCGTGTTTAGTATCATCACTCCCACTCATACTTCACAACCCTGAAAACACATCCTCCAACATTCATCAGGTTTTCCTTACTCCATCATTCCAATAACCCTAAGATCAATAATTATCGAAATCATTTCCACTTCCCCAATCGCAACATCCTCGAATCAAGGCACTATAAGTAACAACATTCGGCGACATCCCCTCAATTTGCATTTCCTCAAACAATTTAACAGCTTGAATCAACATATTCTCTTTACAAAGACTATCAATAATCATAGTATATATAACAACATCAGGCTTACAAATCCCATCAGACTGCATTTTCCTAAGCAAATTAATAGCACCCACATTATTCCCTGTTCTACAAAGCCCTTTCACAATAGCACCATAAGTAACAATATTAGGTTGAAACCCTAGATTAACAATTTTATCCAACAATTTAACAGCTTGATCAACATAATTACCGTCACTAAGGCCATTGATCAAGGTGGTAAAAATCACAATATCAGGCTCATATCCATACTTAAGGCGCTTACCGAGGAGAGAGAAAGCGAAATCGACCCGGCCCAAATTGCAGTAACAATTGGTGAGGATACCCAGTGAATGCATATTGGGCCGGAGGCCCGATAACTCGAGATTTCTGGAGAGAGAAATGATGATTGAATGGTGTTTTCCGGGTTTGATTTTGGTTATGGCGGTGAAGAGGTGATTGAAATCAATGGCGGAAGGAAATGGATCTAGTGATGTCATTTGGTTGAAGAGAGAGAGTGCGTGATTGATGTTGGAAAACCCTAATTTGCATTGTTGTTTGAATGAATTGAGGAATAATCGATTGGTGATTGCGTCTCTGATATTAAACATGTGAATTCAGATGTTGAAAAGGGGGGGAAATTGGAATGAAAATGAGTAAATTAGGGATGAAGAAGGGGTTTTATTTTAACACCATGGATTGTAAATGAAAGGTTTGAATTAAGGGCGCCTACTAAATTGTCTGATACTCGGGTGTTAGATCTAGGGCAGGGCCGCAGGGGGGATGAAACTTGTAAGTTGTAAGTTGTAACGTGGTTACGGGAGCGGGGAGCTCCAGCCTCAATGTCTTGTATACTTGTTGTGGATCTTTACAAGGCCCTAAGTTTAAAGATGGCACTTGGTCGGGCCAATCCGATGGCTCGTCCGATTCAGCCTGGAATTAACGTGATGGCATGCCAAAACGCAAGTATTGCAGAGTCGAGACTAGTATTGAAGAGGTGATTGAAATGGATCTAATGAGGTCATTTGATTGAAGAGAGAGAGTCGAAACTAGAGAGTATAGAGGTGATCATGATTCGGCTAGGACCTAGGTTAAAGCTAAAAATGGGGAATGGGGATCATTAAAGCTAAAAGTGGTCTGTTTCAAACAAATGATGATGAATTGATGATTAAGGCTTCATTTTTTAACCTTTTTTTTGTCAAATTATGAAAATTAGGGGTTTTGGGTTTGAGATGGAAAAAACAAGTTTTGGGCCTGGAATTCTTGACCCAAAGATAATACCCAAAAATTGGGCAAGTCTGTTAAACACCAAACCTTTTTTAATCAAACAAGGCTCATGTTGATTTGCTTCAAATGTCATCTTGTAGGTTATTCAAATTAAACTTACTTTTAGTAGTGTTACTTAGGACCCAAAAGAATACATTAATTTTATGAGTTTTTTGTCAGAAACAACCTTTTATAAGTGTCATTTTGTGAGAAACAACCTTATAATTTTTTTTTTGTGAGAAACAACCTTTGAATGCGTTTTTCTTGTGAGATCAGACCAGGTGGCCATTTTCCGGTATTGACTTAAGTTTTCCGGCCTTGACTTTTTATACCTCCTTCCCTCTCTTTTTCCCTCCAATTTCTTCCTCCCAACCCCACCCCAACCTCTAGCCTCACCCCCCATTCTCCATCCCCCTTCCCTCTCTTTATTCGAACCACCCCCACTACTCGAACCACTCACCCTAGCTTCCATCCCACTCGAACTACCACTCCACCCAGAACCGATCAAACATGCAGCAATTCAAGGTCGTTGCTATCCGTCGGACTTGCAAATGGTGGCACCACCTGTTGAGGAGGGGGAGTGGATCTGGAGCAGTAGGGGTAGGTGAAGGATATGCGTGAGAGGTTGATCTGGGTCGAGCATCGCCTAACATCACCGGTGGGGAACTATTGTCGCTATTGTTTGCTCTATTCCTGGTTTCGAGTCCTAGCTGGGGGCAGTTTCAGGGGTGGGGGAGGGAAGGGGTGGTTTTGGTGGTGGGGGATGGGGTGATTTTGTGGTGGGTTTAGGGGGGCGAGAGGTGGTGCTTTATTGGTGTAGTGGTGGGGCATGGGTTTCGGTGGCTGACGGGGCGGTTTTGTGGGGTTTGATGGGTGTTCGAATGGTGGTAGTATTGGTTGATGTGGCGTTGCTAAGGTGGTTGAGCGGTGGTGTTGTTGTTGTGGTGGCCTAGCTGTGTTTTAGAGAGAGGGAAGGGGGATGGAGAATGGGGGGATGAGGTTGGGAGGAAGAAATTGGAGGGAAAAAGAGAGGGTCGCCGGAAAACTTAAGTCAATGTCGGAAAATGGCCACCTGGTCTGATCTCACAAGAAAAACGCATTCAAAGGTTGTTTCTCACAAAAAAAAATTTATAAGGTTGTTTCTCACAAAATGACACTTTTAAAAGGTTGTTTCTGACAAAAAACTCTAATTTTATTCAAACTTTTTTTGGTAAACTTTTTTAAAAGAACCTACATGATATCTACTCCTCTTTACAATTAAAGTTTATCAAATAATTTGTTATTGTCATTGTTGTATCTAGTTATTGTATTATCATTTAGACATCTACTATCTAGTTTCGGGGATGCCATCATCCTTTCGACGGTGGTAAGGCCCCAATTCTTCTTTTTTCTTATAGTTTTTATTGTTTTTGTTATCAATAATCCCCCATTCTCTCTCGCTTTGAGAGTTTTCTACCCAATTTTTGGGTTCTTTCTCTCCTTTTATGGGAGTTTGGAGTTTGATTTTATTCTCTTCCCACGTGGAAGTTTAAGAAATGGTATGGGATATTGTTCTTATTGGTTGAAGTTCAAGACAATCAACATAAATGTATTGGAAATTCGGATGCGGTCAACATGGTTAAATCAAAAATTTTCTTCCCCAAACTATGTCAGAATGATAGACTTCCCCATCAAAAGCTGCATGATTCAACAAACACAAGAAGTTGCGCTGTATTGCTCGATCTGGTTCATTGTAGTTTTTTCGAAGATGCATTTGATTTGGTCTTGTCTGATTATATCTTGTTTTTCTTTAATACTTATTGTAGATGTCATTTGGCCTTCAATTAATGAAAATTTTTCTTTCTTAAAAAAAAAAAATTTAGACATCTACTATAACAATAAATGTTAACTTCTAATTTACTCTTAAAAATAATTATGACTTTGAACTAAAATTTTATATGAAGTTTTTTTTTTTGCATAGGGATCTTCTTGACTAGTCTCATAGTCCAAAAAGACATATTTATTCTCTTTTTATCTTTCTTATCCATATCTTATTCATCTATTACATTTATTTGGAAATAAATGGATTTTGAATGGATCAAACAATCTATCCAATTTTTGCATATAGGTAACTATTATTTATTTCAATTACGAAATTTATAATCGTAGAGCACGCATCCCATGTAAGATTAGGAGAGATAAGACATCCCATGTAACTAGTTCCTTTATCCTTGCATAATTTCACATGGGTACTTATGGAAGGCCTAATGGATCCAAGTCCAACAAGCAAATGTTGGAACTACGATTCCAAAAACCACCAAAATGAACAAATCATTTGGTTACGTATAAATTCTTCCAAAATTTCTCAATACATAATATCTTCCGTTGGGCGTTAAGGCATAAACTACTAAACCATGCCGTTTTGTACACGGGACCTTAACCACTATAATTGCTATAAAAATCTCAAAAACCTTAGGCCATATCCAAGTTTAGATGATCTCTCCATATCAATTTCAAATTTATACTTTTTTATTACTCCCAAGTTTGATAGATCAATCTCTTATATATCATTTTTGCGAAAATCAACCTTTTTTTTTTTTGCAACTTAACATCTTAAAAAAATTGCGACAAACAACTTTACCCTATTTTCTAGTACTAACCCAATTAGATCCCTTATGTGTTCTACATGTGTGTTGGGTTCTTACACTCTTTGAGGGGAAATAGTGGAAAAAGAAAAAAAAACCGATGCACTTGCGGCATTGATAAAAAAAGTGGTTTATAAAAATTTAGAAATTGATCGATCAACGCCTGGAAATAAGGTAAGGTTGTATCTCCCACAAAAGTAAATTTCAAGATTTTAAGTTGTCAGAAAGATTTAAAAAAATATCGTTTTTCATAAAAATTTATAAAAAAAAAAACTATTTTGGCAAATTAACCTTAGTTTGATGGTGAAATTTTCCAAATTTAGTATTCTTTCACCAAATAATCTCTATTATATATGGGAACTCCTCACCTTTTGGTGTCCACTCTTTTTACCCAAAATACCCCTAATAACTAAACAAAACTACTAATTGCTTTCTCTCATTTTAAAAAAAAATAAAAAAAATCCCTACTATTGCAAAGCAGTTACATCTTACATCTGCACAAGTAAAAACAAAAATAGAACAATATTATTTGAATGACAATTTTATTAACGGATTTTTCACCAGGTACCCCTGTGGTTTGACGAAATTCACCTGGTACCCTCGCGTTTTCAACAATTCACCTGGTGCCCCTAAGGTTTTGAAAAATACCTGACGTGACCCTACCGTCAACTTTCCGTTAACTTTTACCTTAATCAACCTAATTTAACCCTAATTTCTAACCCTACCCTAACCCTAACCCCTAACCTAAACCCTAACCCTCCCACCACCCTCCCACTCCCCCATCACGGCAGCCCCCTCCATCACCCCCCGTAGCACCACCCTAACAGCCCCTCCCCACCCACCCCCTTCCCCACCGCTCCCTCCCCCTTCCCGCAGGCCCCCTCCCGTAACCTCCTCCCCCAGGCCGCAGCCCCCTCCCAGTAACCTCCTCCCCGCTGCCCAGGCCCCCTCCCTCCCATTCGAATTTCAAATCCAGATTTTCGAAACAAAACCCATATTTTCAAATCACAATCCAGATTTTGAAACACAACTCACTCCCCTTCGAAATTCGAATTTTTTTTAGGGTTCGAGTGGAAGGGGAAGGGGGGGTCGGCGAGGGAAGGGGTGGGGTTTCGCGACGGCAAGCGGGGGGGAGGGGGTTCGCGGGGGAAGGGGAGAGGGGTTTCGCGACGGCAGGTGGGGAGGGGAGGGGGTTCGCGAGGGGAATGGGAGGGATTTCGCGACTAGGGTGGGGAGGGGGAGGGGGTTCGTAGGGGAAGGGGAGGGGTTTCGCGACGGCAGTGGGGAGGGGGGTTCGCGAGGGATGGGGGTGGGGGTGGGGGTGGGGGGTTCGCAGGGGATGGGGTTGGGGGTGGGGGTGGTGGGAGGGGTTGGGATGGGGGGCCAGGGGTGGTGGGAGGGTGGGGGAGTGGGTGGTGGGGTGGTAGGAGGGTGGTGGGGTTAGGGGTTAGGGAGAGATATGGGTTAATTAGGTTTAATTATAGTTAATTAGGATTAATTAGTATTAATTATGTTAGTTAGGGGTTAATTTCGTTGATTTATCCCTAATGACTAACGTGAGTTGACGTCCGTTAGTCATTAAGGGTGATTCCGTGATTTTTCAAAACCTCAGGGGCACCAGGTGAATTATTGAAAACGCGAGGGTACCAGGTGAATATTGTGAAACCACAGGGGTACCTGGTGAAAAATCCGTTTTATTAAAACTTCCACAAAATCACTTACCCACGATGTCACGCACGCATAGCGTGCAACAGATACTAGTAAAAAAAATACCAACGTGGCAAGTAGAATGGCATAAACCGTAATAAACCCCACATCCAAGCATGATTTGAAAAGATGAAGAACAAAAATATCTTCTCCTTCCCCTAATTCTAAAATCTCTCGAACTTTCCTCCATCGTCAGAATAACTCAGAACCACCCCTCCTTCTCTCTCTAAAGAGAGAGTGAGGGGAAAAAAAGCAACCCCTCAAACTATAAGATATTTTTCTCTCTCCTCTCTCAAAACTCTCTTTTTATCTCTCCTTATTTTCCCACAACCTCATTCTCAAATTCCTCCATGATTTAACCAATCACAATTCACAAACTTAGTAAAAATATCCTCTAAAATTTGTCGACTTAAAGTTGAACAATCATCAATTTACAGCCGTTGATCTTGAAAATTAAAGATGGAAAGAAAAGGATCTAACGGTAGTAATGGATCTTCTTCTTCTTATTACTCTGTTCTTGGAGTTCGTAAAGATGCTTCTTTCTCTGACATTCGCTCCGCTTATCGTAAACTTGCTCTTGTACTTCATCTTTCTTCAATTTTCCTTTTCTTTTTTTTATTAATTTAAAGAAAATATGGAATTAAAGTTTTTGTATTTTCTTTTTTTTAATGGATGAAGAAATGGCATCCGGATAGATGGGCCGCGAATCCTTCCGTCGCTTCTGATGCAAAACGCCGGTTTCAGCAAATTCAGGAAGCTTATTCAGGTTTTTTTTTTTTTTTAACTTTTCTTATTTTACTGAATTTCGTTTAATTGAAATTAAATTCTCTTAATTTATTAATTTCGGATTTGCGAAAATTTGTAGTGTTGTCGGATAAAGGTAAACGATCAATGTACGACGCAGGATTTTATGATCCAACGGAAGAAGAAGATCAGGTTCGTGTGTTGAATTTTAATGCTTTTGCATGTATGATAATTCATTGGCTCATTCTTGTAAACGACGTCGTAATGGGAAGACCTGATTTTTTTTTTTTTTTGTGTGTGAAATTATGGAACAGGGATTCTGTGATTTTATGCAAGAGATGCTGTCAATGATGGACAATGTTAGAGGGGAGGTAAAAAGCTATAAACCTCACCTTTTTTTTAATTCTTTGATTTAATTTTATCTCTTGATATTTAAATTAGAGGTTAGTTTGTATTAGCGGGTTTGACTAGTTGATTATATTAGTAGTTTTTAAAATAAATTTTAGTTGGTTGGAAGTTGGAATTATAGTAGTGTATTAGAGATTTTGTAGGATTACTTGCTAAAGGATTCTAAATTTGACCAATTTTAGAATATAATAGTCATTTATTAGTAAATTCATAAAAAATTTGTGCTCAAACCTCTCTTGCAATCGGGGGTTTGAACTTTGAATTAGTGAAATCTCTTTTACCTAGAATACCCTAGACTTTTGAGAGGCCTAAATTAGAATCCGTGTAAACATTTTTGCGGAGAATCATTTTTTTTGGTAGTATATCTCTTTAATGTTGTATTTTTTTGCAAAATATAGAAAATAGTACTTCCTCCGTTGCATAATAAGTGAAACATAGGGATTGGGCACAAGATTTAATAAACATCACTTTCAAAAGCTAAAAAGTCATAAAATACCTTTTTTCATTATCAAAAGGAGGAGAGAGAAAAGCAAACCACACAAGTTTGTAATGGGTATTCTTGTCATTTTGTCACTTTCTTTTTTCCATTTAAGGTATGTTTCACTTATTTTGAAACGTTCTAAAATAGTAAGTGTTTCACTTATTATGGAACGGAGGAAGTATATAAAAAACTAACATATGAACTCATATAATTATAGTGGTATTACTGGTTCCAATACTTTTTTTTTTTTACTATATACATTACTATTTTATTAGATACTTTCTCTTTTTTTAGTTGCACCAAATAAGGAAAAACAGGAAAGAGAGTGAAAATAGACATAAATGCTTATGATCTAATATTCTAATCTCCAATGGCTTGGATGAATAACTCAAGTGAGAAGCTAAGTTAGGCTAAAAATGTTTACGATAAAAAGAAAATGGTGCAACTAAAAAAAGAGCACGGAAAATAGTGCAACTAAAAAAGAGAACACGGAAAATGGTACAACATAAAATATAGATAAAAGTATTTTTTTTTTGAAAAAAAATTTAAACAAAAAATTATACTTCTTCCGTTTTGTTTAAACGAAACGTTTGCTTTTTCACTCAATCCAACGCGCTTTTTTAGTCATTAATATATTTAGTTGTGCATACGTAAAAAATATGAAAAAGTTCTAATTTGATAGTATGCATCGAGACGAATCTAACAAGATTTCACTTGACTATGTTTTTATTTATATAATGACGATAAATTAGAGTCAAAATTGATCAATGAATAGTGTTATTTTACCTAATGTTTCATTTAAAATAAAACGGAGGAAGTATATAATAGTTCTAATTTAGTGAAAGAGGTGATCAATTATAGGGTGAAAGATATTTATGTGAATGTGATATTTGGCAGACGGAGAGTCTAGAAGATCTCCAAAAGATGTTCGTGGAGATGGTCGGTGGAGATGGGATGTGCTTTGACTTTAATGCTGATCCAACGGCTGCTAAGAGGTCACGTAGTGGAGCTTCCAAAGGGAGTAATATAGCAGTGAAACGAAGCTCTCCTTGTTGCTGAAACAGTGTCGTTTGTACTTTGTTTCTGATATTTTCTAACCCACTAGATATTTCAGTTTCGATTGTTACTGGCCTCAATACAAGGCCTCTTATTTTTCTTTTTCTCTTAAGACTTTTTCAACCTCTTTTGTGTCTTTGAGTTTCTTGTAATGGTTACACCAATTTGTGAAATAAATTACTCCTTTTTTAGTTTATCTCGAGTGTTGTACTCGGTTGCATTTTGATTTTGTTAATTTTGGGTGCTTTGCTATCACCTTGAATAGTTAAGTTTGAGGTGTAATGAGCTCACATAATCTGAGATCAGTTTTAACAAGTTTCAATAGGAAATTTCAAGAGGTTTTAGGTTTAAATAAGTTCAAATACATTCTATAAAGGTTAAATAAGTTCTACTTAGGGTCTGTTTAGTTCGACTTATTTTGTCTTATCTTATATTATCTTATCTTATCTTATCTTATAAGATCTTATAAAATCTGATCTTATCTTATCTTATCTTATCTTATCTTATAAGATAGTTTATTGTGTGTGTCTAACATTTTATTTATCTGATCTTATTTTATCTTATTTTATCTGATCTTATCTTATCTGATCTTATATATAAGTTAAAATAAGTTGAACAGAACGGACCCTTAGTATAAAGTTTAGTTCACATAATTTTCGTATAAGAAAAGTGAAAGCACCACAAGTGTGTGTCCATTGGTGATTTCAAATATGTTACTATCTATTATGCAATTAGTCCATCGGTGATTTCAAATATGTTACTATCTATTATGCAATTAGAGATATTAACAGTGTAAAAAATATTTACCGCAAATGTAAAAAGAAATGGTGTAATTAGAAAAAAAATTAGAGGTGGTATAAATGATATATAATTAAGAACTGGGAAGATGGTACTATGATGTGTGACCGAATTTCATGTATATCATTGTCAATTACAGCTCTATACATACAAAAATAAATATGTTTGGTATATTAAAAAGAAAAAATGTGATTATTTTGATAACAATGGCCTCCACATCAAATCAATATTTGTCTATTTGTATCAATATTTGTCTATTTGTATATCTATACTAGCTCTGTTTGTCCTACTTGTGTATACTGTTATCAATCGTCAGGGTGTTTTCAAATGATGGCACCGTTCTCTTTTTTTTTGGAATGTTTTACCCTCTATATGAGGTTTTCTTTACTTTAGTTAACCATCTCTTATACAATAATCTACAATGGAACTAAACTGTTTATCTTATTTTTAGTCTAAGTTTAAATAAGGTCTACTAAGTTAATTTAAGTTTAATTCAGTAAAAATCAGCAAATATAAGTTTTTACTCTCATAAAATAAGGTCTAATAAGTTCAAATAATGTCAAAAAAGTTCGATATGCAAAAATAAGTTGAATAGCACGGGGTATTTTTATGGATACAACACACAAGTAGAAGAGAAGTATTATTATTATGTACTGTATAATATTATATACATAGATAAATGTTGTATCAACCCTTTTTATATGGATAGACTATAATTGAGAATCGGCTAGAAGAAGAGGTGCTCTGGTGGATTAAATGTTTAGTATAATTAAACTGAAAAAGACACATGGCCAATTTAGGCGGCGTTGCTTCTTGGATTAGCTAATTAAATTAATGATTAATTTGCAAAAGGCGGGAAAGATATAAAAAAGAATACGAGTGTACGACACATGGTGCTCATATGGATCCCGCAAGCATGCTGCATGCATTAGTTTCCCTATCTAATTTGTTGTATTTCGATTAGCACATTATCCTGTCTCGTTGATGTTGAATTTGCTGGGGGAATCTAATCTTTTCCAAGGGGTTTCTTTGGACACCTAGACAAAAAAAAAAAAAAAATTACCCATTGTTTTTCCCACACAAGTTTTGTAATAGTAGATTATGTCGTGATTATCAACATAAATGTCATAAAAATGGTCCATCTGTTTCCACTTAACGTGAGAAGCGATATAAATGATTAGGGTTTAACAGTGGCGGAGCCAGGATTCTCAAAGTGGGGGGACAAAATCAGACCGTCGAGTATTCGGGAAAAAATTTAGAAAAAAAACACTACAACACCAATTGTTTAATACTTAATGTTTTACTTCCAAATTGCTTATGGCCTTGGACTTGTTAGAATTAGGTGAATGTGAATCACTTGACATTTCCTATTAAATTGATAAACATTAATCAATTACATATCAAACCAAACTAGTCAATTATAGATTAACTCATATTGCAATTTCCTAATTAGAAATTCGAAATTGCAACCTAAATAAATTTAAAACATGAATCAACAAATCAATTCAATAAATCATGACCAAACCAACAACAAATCAATCAACAACCATAAATCCACAATCACAAATTCACATTTCACAAGTATCACAATTCACAACCAAACAATGTAAATATTACCTAAAAAAATGAAACTAAAACTTAGGGTTTAGAAATTAGTAAAAGCAACTTACTGACTGACTGACGAAGTGACTTCTGACGACTGACTGACTGGGCGTCGGGACTCGATAGGTCGACGACTGGCCGTGGGCGGTGGGCGTGGCTTCGTCGCTTCGGAACTCGGGGTCGAGATTCCTTCGTTCGTTTGGCTGGTTTAACTTCGAAGGTTGAGGTTCCTTCGAACTTCGTTCCTCACCGCTCGACGCTCGTCGTCATCGGCTCCGGCGGGCGGCAGCTCGTGCGGTCGTGGCAGGGAGTTTAGGGTTTCCCTCCTCCTCAGTTTCTCTTCCTTTCAAGCGTGTTTTTTCCAAGCGTGTTTTTCACTTTTCACGCTTCTCTCTCTCCACTCTCCAACCCAGCGTGTTTCTTTCCCTTTTTTTTTTTCGTTTTTTTTTTAAAACATAAAATTATTTTTTAAAAAGTGGGGGGACATCTGTCCCCATGTCCCCCCTGCTGGCTCCGCCCCTGGGGTTTAATCATAAATTTTAATTGCTGGACTCTTTCGTCAGCATATTCCTACAAAAGAAGGATTGAAATTTCTCCCCAGAATCGCCTAAGAAGTGATATAAATGATGGGCATGGGTCCAGGATCCTACCCGGACCCAACTAGACTCGACCCTAATTTAAGTTATGGGTCTAACTTTCTTAGACCTTGGGTACGAGTCTGGGTCCAAGTAAGTTTTTAGGGTCCGAATCTTTATATTTTGGACCCAGGCCCGACCCTTAGACCCTAAAAATATTTAATATATAAGTTTTACATTTTTAGTCTTTTTTTTTTTCCTTGTTTTTAGATATTAGTCTTCCAAGACATAATTTGTATTGTCCTAAATAGTATAGATTGCTCTAGACATAATTATTATTGTAGTTTATATTTTTTTTATTTATGGGTTTTTTTTTCTAGATGATCATTTTTGGTCATGAAATATTAATAATGTTGAAAGTTTGGCAAAAATAAAGAAATAGGTCTGGACCTTAAACCCTATAGACCCTAAGGGTCCGGAAATGGGTCCGCAAAAAAAATTTAGGGACCCGATCCTTGCCCATCTCTATCAAGTATATAAAAGAATGATCTAAAAGTATCAATCATCTAAGGAAAAATGGGATACAAAAATATACAAAAAAATTTTTTGATGCAAATGAGAGAAAGGCCTCAAGAAAAGAAAGCTAGATGTTGTCAAAAAAAAAAAAAAAAAAGGAAGCTAGAAAGAAACAAATAACAATCTATGATAAGAGTACGATGGTTGTTTGGAAAAAATTGTGGAAAATGGGGCTAAGCGCTAAAAGAAAATTTCTAGTGTGGAGGATTATTAATAATGCGCTAACAGTTTCAATCAATTTAAGAAAGCGTAATATTATGTGGGAATGGCTAATTAATTTCCTAAGGTTATTTTGGAAGGAGGATGGAATAGATAGTCCAAGAGCTAAAATGTTTATAGTTATTATATGGGCAATTTGGATACATAGGAATGATGTGGTATTCAGAAAGCAAAAACCGTGTTAGAACGGAAATGTTTGTATGGAATTCGAGAAGTAGTGGAAAGAGGATTTGTAAAAATTAATGTCAGAACGAACTCTTTGGTGGTAGAGCAAGGTTGGAGAAGAAATATTTCCGCCTTTGATCTTGATAGTATATTTACAGACATAAAAAGTGTATGTGAAAAGGTAGAGTCGACTAGTATTGTTAAAGTTAATAGGTCCCTAACTCCCTAGTGCAAGAAGCACATGATCTAGCTGTTAAAGCTAGAAGGGTAATTTCCTATGCTTGTACTTGTTGCCAAAAAAAAAAAATTTAACAAACTACAAACTAAATAAATAAAACAAGAAGAGAAACTAGGAGGATGAAGCATGGAAAAGCCACACCTACAACATCCTCATATAAAATACGGTCTAAATTTAAAGGGAGGATTTGAAAATTTTATTACCTTACTACCATCTAATGGACTAATATATTGGCCCTTGAGAATGTTATAACTTGGTGAAATACAAGTTAACAAGTTGAAGATATTTTGTGCACCAGACTTTTCAGATTATGTCTTTATTTTACCTAATTCCTAAATTATAGTCGCTGTCGCTGATTATTTTCGTAACACAGTTCTCGTTTTTCAGGATTTTTCTATTCTTCACCCACCAAAATATTCCACTGCTCTACCTTAATATCCTATTCTATGGCTCCTTGGGCCTTTGGTTCGATTTAAAGCATATTGTGGTGTGAGACACAAGTTGTAACAGGGGACCAACCACGTCTGTTGATAAATTCAATAATCAACATGGATTAAATGTGTGGTTAATTTGGCTTGTGGAGGAAAAATAATATCAAGCTCGCAGCTTCTTTTGACCATATATATGCCTATTGCCTAGGTTGTCATAATCAATGTTTGCTAAAACTTAAAGTTATGTTGCCTTTATGGCATTTTTAATGGATTCATTTTCCTAAAGATATTTTTTGTTTTTACTTAGGCTCCATTTAGTCGGGTGTAAAAACATTTTCAGCGTAAAATGATTTTCATGGAAAACAATTTACAATGGAAGACACAATTCCAAAATTAGTTTTCCGTTGTTTGCTTGCACGTAAGAAAAATGATAGTAAGGAGGTAGTGAGAAGAGTGTATAAGAGAGATAAGGAAAATGAAGGGAAAATGATTTTCCCTTCATTTTAAAGGGAAAATGATTTTCCATCATTTAGAGAGCAATTTTACTCCTAGGGAAAATGATTTTACACTCCTTTGCAAACCAAACAATGTAAAATTAAAAATAGAGGAAAACAGTTTTCCAGAAAAACGTTTTACGCTCTACCAAACAGAGCCAGAAACAAAAATAAAGAGAAACCCCCTATAAATTACAACCTTCTCACAACTTAAGAAAAAAAGTTATTTTTATTCCATTTTTTTGATTGATTAATAAAAGTTTGGTTGTACCATAACTCTTTCACGTTCCTTTCGCTCGAAATCCCCTTCCTCAAACAACCTAAGGCTAGCTATGTAATCACCAATTTCCAAAAGCTAACCTTCGCCATTAGTAATAACCTTGCCTCAGTTATCCACCAACTATTTAAGTTGCTATCCCCTCAAAAAAAAAAAAACTATTTAAGTTGCTACATAATACAATTGGTCTGTAGAACATATTTCAAAAGAACAAAACACGTCTTGAATTGGTACTTTCATGAGCGCCTTTACAATTCAATAACAGAGTCTCATAGACAAGCCCTCAACTCCTAAACCATAGTAAATCTCACAGCTCACCTAATAATGGGGATCAGCAGCCCAACAGGTGTCTAAGAGCACGTTTGGTTCGTGATTTTTGGGCTCCAAGAAAAAGACTCGGTAATGGATTCCCCCAATTTGTTACCCTTCCCTCCCCCTCAAGTAACAAAATACATTATTTGATGATGGTAATGGTTATCATTCCATTTTCATTACATGACTTGAACCAAACACCTAATAAAGCTAACCATTTTTGTTACCATTCCTCTCCTTTATTTGTTTTCATTCCTTTTCCATTCCATACCTTAAACCAAACGACCCCTAAAAGGGCCAGACTATAAAGCACAAAAAGGTGGGCTAAGGCCGAGGCTCAGAGATAAATGGCCTCTGTAGCGCCTTAGGTGCTCTCATTACAAGAGGTACGTTGTGTGCTTTGAAGTATACCGTTTATGCAGTCATCCATATGTAGGCGACCAGACTTCAGATCCTCAAGCTCGATTGCTTCTTTCATGCACTTCTTTTCAAGCTCCAGTTTATTTTACATCCTTGACAACAGAAATATATCATCCAGGAGTCTGATGAATTGGACATGAAGGCACAAGCACTTAATTGATCACGCTTAAAACAGCTGAAAACAACCATGCCTCAGCACTGGCAGCAGCCTACAGATTGAAATTTGCGGACCTCTAAGAACATTTCTGTTGAGAAATCGTAAGCATAACGATATTCCATTAAAGGAGCAGGGTAGCTTGGTTAACAGCCATGGCCATTAACTGGATTTGAAATGCTAAAGCTACAGATTCACATATGTAGTACATATCACTGAAACAACCTCTGGTTAGGGAAGAGGGAGGAGCTGCCAAGTCAAAGGCAGACGCTTATACGTGCAAGTACAATTATTAGTTATTACTGTCCAAGAACGAAATTGTCTACCTCAAGAATCCTACAAGGCACAAGATCTGTAATTCCATATTGGCATATTCACGAGTACAAGCTCTGCTTAGCAGTGGAAAACTATATCCCATGTCAAACTGCATAGAGATATATCCAATGAGGTTTCCAGAGGGATATCACGCATAAGTGTCTTGAAGTGCTTCCATTTTCAATGCATGATTACTTTTGTGCTAACTACAGATGACCTAGGCGCTAAGCAATCTTCACAACTACACTAAGGCAACATCTTAAAATAGAAACGCGTTAGAAAGATGAATCATGAAAGCTTCAAAATTAGCAAGGAAATGTTTATGCAGCTAAACAAGTAAAGAAAAACTAGAACATGTTGGTCAAAGCAGTAATTCATCATCAAAAGCAACACAAGATCAGGAATACCATACATGGCAGAAACTGAAGTAAGAAAAATACAGAACATTCATCTAAGAAACAATTAATACATGACACTGAAAGTATTCACATAAGCACGATCATAAAACCTTAAGTATTTCCATAAGCACGATCATAAAACCTTCAGGCCACATCAGCAATATAAGGATCCCAATTCCAAGATAGCAAAGATGAACAGTAACATAAATAATAGTGAGATATAAATTTGTGGTGGATAAAAGTACAGAGGTCGTTACCTTGTTCTCCTATTCTGAAGTTATAATTAACCCAATTCAAAGGGGAAGCCTTCAGTTGACCTCCATCACTTCTTCAGCACTCAAGCAAAGACAGAGAGCCACATGTGATTCAGATGCAAAGCACCAGTCATATTTGTAAGTGTGCACTTTAGTTCCAGAAACAATCAAATAGTAAACTTCACAATTACTCATAAGAAACTCAACATGTCAAGTGATGTCAAGGGGAAGAGAGATAAAAGAAGAGGCAATGATAATTCAGATTTCAGTGCACTAGAGGTTGGAGCCTCAAGACACAGTAGAACTGTGAAGTTCTTCACATTCATAAAGCTTGAATAAGTAATTTGGTTGAGTGTATTAACAAGCGGCCTGAGGTCAGAGTTACCAGGCACAAAGTTCAGAGGCTATTGCTTCTGTGACACCTCAAGAGCTCTTATAGCAAGTGGCAGGAGGAGTAGTCTTCTACTTAAGTTTGTCATAGAAAGGAAATCATGACTACAAATGCGCTTTGCTTTTCTAATACGGTAAAATTATGTATTATGAAAATCAATAAACTTTATTGACGGAGGACTTGATAGTCCTGCTGAAGTGTCCTTCAATGCAAACATGGTGATACATTTGCTCATATGTGGAGAACATGGATATGAAGGTAGCAAGGAGCAATTATCATGGACAGTAGATATTGCCACAGCACAAACCAAAATCGCCAAGGAAAAACTGACAACGACCATAAATTAGAAAAATTTGCATATGCATAAGCAATAGACTAACAGACTCAACCAAACAGCAAATGGCAGAACCAGCCAATAATTAGAAAATCTCTTTGGGACTTCAGAGTCTTAGCACACAAAAATAGTGAAAAAGGTCCACAACCAGCCACAGCAATACAGCATATTATCTACGAATCTAATTTAGCATAAAGTGAGAATGACCATGGTGGAACCTGCATGATTGAAACATAGTATGGTTGAACCAGATCACATGGCAGAAACAAATGCACAATCGCATAACAGTGTCACTTCGAAGAAGAAACGTGAGTAAAACAAAATACACAAAAAAGACTTAATTCACAATTTTTTCCACAACCACGATTACCATGATTCAGTTTATTAGGAAAAAAAGGGGCTAACACTGAGCATCTACCAAAAGACAGCAAACAATTAGTCAGTATATGAATTTTCCCCCAAAAGAAAGTAACTTGAGTAAATGGAAGTACAACAAATAACAGCCACCATGCAGTTGCCAACCTAATTCCTACCCAACAGGCAACTTGACATTGCAAATGAGGCTAAAAGATGTCTACGGTGAGCTGTAATTCCGAACCCAACAAACAAGCAAAACAAAGAAATTGAACCAAATATTAATCAGATTCACTTGTACAGAAATAAGCACTTTTAATCGAGTCCAAAGAAGCAAAGTGAGGAACAGATGCACATAAAGCATGACAGAAACTCAACACCAATTCAAATTCAACCCATAATTGCTGAAAGTCTTTAAGCAATAGATTAATGAGTCATAACTTCAGCGGCTTCTTCAATCCATTTGTTATGTAAGATATACAGCATTAGATGATGTCTAATAGTAACACAATGTAGTACTTCTATAAGACTTGATAGAAGCATCTAACCATCGATCATCAATTTGATATCAAAAAGAAGTACAATTTGATACCATTAGTCAATAATACTAGAGGAAACTCAAAACAGTTTCCATACAAGAATTGAAAGACTAATCCCAAATCAGTCTACTCAATCAAAATTTCACCTAATTCAGAAAAAAAAAATCCCTAAACAAAAACAATAAAAACCCTACTTATCCTTAATACTAATCCCAAGCTCACCAGCCACAATAACAGTAGTAGCCATGTTAAGAAACATACCATGCTCCACTACACCAGGAAGCCTCAAAATTGCATCACTTGCAACATTAAGATCTCCAATATCTTCCTTAAAATACAAATCAATAATATAATTTTCATTATCAGTAACAAAAGGCTGACCATTTTCAGGGTAAGTTCTAAGTTTTGCAACACACCCAGAATCTTGAAACAAATTCCTCAATCTTTGAGCTGAAAATTTCCAACAAAAGGGCACAACTTCAACAGGCATAGCTAATCCACTACCACCCAAATACTTAACCAACTTAGTTTCATCAACAATACATATAAATTTCTTGCAAGCACTTTCAATCATCTTCTCCCTTAATAATGACCCACCTCTTCCTTTAACTAAATTCATAAATGGATCAACCTCATCTGCTCCATCAATTGCAAGATCAACAACAGGGTATGTATCAAGATCTGATAAAGGTATACCACATGAAATTGCTTGTTCATGGGTCATCTTTGAAGTAGGAATTCCAACAATGTTTTCAAGTTTTCCTTGTTGTAACAATTCACCAATTCTTGCAACTGCATGTTTTGCAGTAGACCCAGTTCCTAAACCAATTACCATACCAGATTCAACATATTCTACCGCTTTATAACCCGCAATTTTCTTCAATTCATCTTGGGTTAAAACACGAGCAGAAGAAGAAGATGGTGAACCCAACATAAAACCGTTTTCCATTGCTGCTTTCTCTGAGGATATGAAATGTGTGCAAGGAATTGCCATTCTTTGGGGGGTTATATAGAAAAATAAAAACTTTAGGCTATGAAACTATAGCAAATATGAATGTGATAAAAAGGAGGGATTTTTGGAGATACCCAGAAAGGAATGGAGGAGAAAAATAAAAACTATAGGTTATAATATTATAGCAAGTATGAATTCAATAAAAAGGGGGGATTTTGGGAGATACCCAGAAAGGAATGGAGGAGAAGAAACTGAAATGAGCAAGAAAGATAAGGGATTGTTTGGGGAATTTATAGAGGAAAGATGATAAGATGGGTTTTTTGAGTGGTGGACGGAGGAGAAGAGAAGAGAAGAGAAGAGAAGAGATAGTATTTTAGGGTTTATTTGCGAACCTTCAAAAGTCTAGGAAGATAGTTTGACCATGAAAGGGGGAAGAACGTTGTTGATTAAAGCCAAAGGCAGTGTTTGGGGGAGAGTATTTATTAGAGTAATAATTTTTGTTGGAAAAGTAAAGAGAAGGCGTGTTGATTGGCGGCGAGGTTTTGGATTCGTGTTGGATGGTTTATCATTTACGAAGATCTATTTTTTGATTTTTTGTTATTGTTGGTAAGATCTTGTGTGTCCTTGGTTTGTCATAGGGCTTTCATTATTGATGCTCGGAATAAACATGTATGGTTATAATTTTCTTTCTATTTGAAATGCTTTAAAGAAGCAAATTGATAAAAAGTGTCCTAAGAGCAACTCAAGCGGATGGGAGGAGAGGTCTCAGCTTGCAATTTCAACAAAGCTGGAGCTACTTGCTTTGTCATTGGAGTGGAAAAGAGGTTGTAGCTTGGCAAAATCAGGTAGCTCCACAAAGCAAGTAGCTTTGTTTAACTTTTTGTGGGCCCTACTTGTATCTTTCCATCTCACTTTCCATTTCACTTTCCAATTTCCATTTAGTAAATGCAATTGTAGGACCTACAAAAATAATAAGTGGTTGTAGCTTTCCATTGGAAGAGGTTGTAGCTTGAAAATGTTGTAGTTTGGAAATTTGATATGGCACACAAAGTTACAAGTGGTTGTAGCTTGTCATTGTAATTGCTCTAAATATCTATAAGGGAATGGGGGGAGTTATAGTTAAAAAGTGTCCTAAAGAAGCAAATTGATAAAAGTATCCCATTAGTAAATCAAGTACTACCAAAAAAAGGGGGAAAGCCAAAGTCAAACTCAAATATGGCATTAAAAATTAACTTCAATATTAAAGACAATTAAGTTATAATTGAGCCAAAAAAAATTGACTATAAGCTTTAGTATATTTATGCTGAAAAAAAGTAAAAGGAAATATTACATCAATCAAATATTTTATTAATCAATTCACAAACACAATCAAGTATTGCATCAAAACGGAAAATTCAATCATTTAACAAAGTAAAATGATTTATTTAATACAAACGACTATGTTAATACTACATAAGAAATCCTAAATAAATTCACTTAACGTTCTTTATCGTTCATCAAGTTTAATTTTAAAAACCTAAAAGAAGAATAAGTAAAAAAAAATTAATAAATAAAGGGTTAAGTAATAGAGGCTTAAACTACGAAATTTTAACCCAAAAAAATGTCTAATGTTTACATTTTTACTCCCTATTTATGTCCAAAGAGTCTAGAATTTATGTTTGAAAAAATTTAAAAAATATCAGCCACGCATCACGTGCATAATTTTACTAGTAAGTATATAAACAAAAAGGCCTTTCAAATAAACAATGAGTATAAACAATATCTCATTACTATTTAAATAAGTAAGTTTCATACTTCCTCCGTTCTGTTTTAAATGAAACGTTTGCTTTTTCACGCAACCCAACGCACTTCTTTAATTAGTATTATCTTTAATTGTGCACACGTAAAAGATATAAAAAAGTTATGATACTTCAATGGAACACGTACAAGAGGGGGGTGAATTGTACTTTGGAACTTTTGGCAAAATTTCTTGCAGAATTAAGGCTTTAAAGAAACAGAGATACGAGAGATAGAAATATATAAATTAAATTGAGGAAACTTCTTGAACCTTATCAAGAAGGGAAAACCTCAAAAACTATATTATTGCAATAACTCTATTACAATCATTCTCTACAACTTGAGTTCCTTTCGAACTCAAGTTCCCACAGTAATCCCCTTTGATTATTGGAACTCTTCTCTCTATTGCTTCTACTCCGAAGCCTACACTCACTGACTTAACTCTGAGTCTTTACAAGAGTCACTCAACCCTTGATCCCCAAATTACAACTCAAATTGAGAAACACACTAGTAAATATATTAACTTAGATATTTAAGGAACTTTGGAACACTTATTGAATGCAACTGACTTTTTATGAAAACTCTTAAGATTTAGACTTAGACAATATGTTTTCAATTGGTGGTTTGTAATGAGAAAGACTTATCCTTTTATAGTGAAGTCTTCTCATGTAAGTTCCACTTATTCCTCCACTAAGTGTGAAGCAGTAACCCACGTAGAATTATTTTCCTACGTTCACACTTCTTGAGGAACAAGCAAAGACATATTCAAACCAACTAACAGTAAGTGGTTTAGTAGTTGAGAAAAACAAGGAGTTAACTTAGGAAATTTATTTTTACTTGCTCAGTAATTAAAAAAGATTTTTATTTACAAAATAAAAACTGTTTTATTTATTTACAATATTTCCTAAAACTCTAAATTAAATATTTTTTCAAAATCACTTGTTGCATTTAATAAGTTCCATTTAGTTCCCTAAACTTAAGCAATATAATTTACTTACATAAATCCTAAGTACATACTCTTGGACTTAGAAGTTACGCCATCTCTTTCAATCTTCAACTCTGAAGATCATTCGTCCCAGCTCAGGAAGAGCAGACAGTTCCTTGAGGAACTGTGATCAGGAACTTGAATCATAAAACATCATTTTGTAGATTAAATCTTGTTGTTGTATATATAATACTTTGTCTTGATTATAAGTGTCACGCCATCCAAGATTCCAACCCTGGAACTCACTTAGACAATCAAGTTCCTACTCCGAAACTAAAACACTATTTATCAAACAAACCAATATGTCAGGAAGTTTGCAAGGCAGTCATCATCCAAAACTAAAGGTCAACAATATTCCCCCTTTTTGGTGATGACAACACAATCAAACTTTTCAGAACAAAAGATATAAACATAAATGAATACTTCATGATGTAATCCCCAACAAACAAAAAGAAATAAAATTTTACCAATTTTTAATTTTTCACGGGAGACAAGAGGTTATGAGGTATGGAACAATGGTATAACCGCCTAAGATTTTCCCCCTGTTGGCATTAACAAAAAGAGGACAACACATGCATAGATATTCCAAAACACAGCACCCAACTATGAAAGTGGGTAGAAACAAGTAAATCCAAAACAAAAACACATTTCACACAAGTTATGAAGCAACTGAAACAACAACTAATTATGATAGTCATAGGAATACTGAACATAGCAAGTTTTTAGGAAAGGCCAAAGAAGAATCACCCACAAAAAGTGAAGCAAACCAAAATGAAAAAGAAAGAAACAAAAATTTTAAATTGTTCCAACAAAAACCAACATAGTGACAAAGGAGAGAAACAGAAGGCTAGAAGAGAAAAAGCTAAGCATCATTTGGCTCCGAGGTTTCTTGAACTACTTCAATGGTGAGGTCATAAATCTTTTGGAACAGAGTAGCATGAGAGGAGGAGGTATGAGTAGAGAAACTGTGAAATGAGGCTTGCAGTTCCTTGACCAGAGAAACCAGAGAGCCCACATGTTCCTGCAGTAACTCAATCTTAGAAACAGTTCCTTCTCGTAGTTCCTTCATCTGAGAAATAGTAGCTTGGAGTTCCTTGATTTGCTCATCCTTTGTAGTTTCTGAACCAAACCCAGGGAACCCAGAGAAACCAGCAAAACCGGAAGGCACACTTGCAGGAAATGTTCCTGTTAGGGGTGAAAGTTATTCGGATAAAATCCAAAATCCAATCCAATCCGAATTAGTAATTCGGATCGGATTCGAACTGTGTTCGGGTTGGGTTCGGATTGACTTTTTTTGCAGAATTGGATTTCCGGATCGGATTTGATTGAGGGTAATTGGATCCAAAAATCTAATATAACCAAATAGTAATATGCCTTGTATTATGTGCCTGGATTAGGCTTAAGTGCTTAACTGAATTTTTTTATAAAAAATAAGCCTAGTCCATACCCCAGTAGGCGTAGCACTTCAACCCTTCCCCTAAAACCCTAACAGCACTTAATTCCTCATTTCCTAAATCTACTAGGCTGCTGTTGTGCTTAATTTATTTCATCGAAAAACTCAGTTTTAAAAAATCGGATTTTCGGATCGGATCCCATCTAGAGTATGAAAATTCGGATTGGATTGGATCGGATTCAAACTCTAGTTGGATTGGATTCGGATTGGAAAATTAAAATCCAAGTTTTGTTCGGATCGGATTGGATTAGGCCCTAATTCAAACCGTACACCGAACTTTCACCCCTAGTTCCTGTGCCATGAGGAACTGAACTCTTCAAAGTTCCTTTCTTCTTAGGAACAGGAGGGGAACTCTCAGGAACTGAAGTGATGTTCCTAGGAGAACCCAACTGTTCCTCTCCACCCTGAACCTCCAAGATAACATCAGTGTCTTCCTCATCACTTATATCCATGAAAACAGAGGATTGAGATTTTTTAGCTATGCGAACACTTTTCCTCTTGGACACAGAAACTTGCCTCTTTTCTCCCTCTTCTTCATCTTTATCAGAAGTACCCACTTCTTCCACTTTCTCCTTGAGAAACCTAACACACTTATCAACCACTTCCAGATTCAACTTAGAGAGAAACCTTTTTTGTAAGATTTGGGCATTAGAAACCACATGTTCCTCATAGGAACTAAGGTCAACTACTTGGTTCCTAAAAATGGCAGTGAGGAGGGAACCATAGCCAACTCACAACTTTCCAGGAATGCAGTGGGCTAGATGTTTAATCATTAAAACAGGAAAATTGATAGGAACATGATTTTCAAGGCTGTAAATTAAACATGCATCAAATAAGTTGACATCATCCCTCTTTTGTGTACGAGGAACTACACCTCTCCAAACTACATTGAACAACAGTTTTTGCAAAGGGGAGAGAAATTTATGTTTTGTGGTGGAAGATTTGTCATAGTTTCCCCCTATTTTCCTTACAATCTCGGCACTCTCAAGGTTATTAATCCTTACTTTCATCTATCCTTTAACATATTCATCAAACTCTTCATCAGGAACACCAAACAAATTTCCCAAATATTCTACATCAAACGATATGCCAGTGCCATTTACTTCACTAGTGCAAACCAGATTTTCACAAGAGAAATTCTTACAAAACTCATGCATAGCTAAAGGATAAATTGGAAGACGAGCATAAGTATCAAAAAGATTTACCCACTGTTGAAGATCAAGAATTTCCACCAATTCTTCAAGTTTTTCTGATTTGCACCACCCATAATTGATAGCAAACCCTTGCGTGAGAAGCTTTGTTTTAATATCAGATGCAGAAATTTTCGGACCTTGTTGCTTCACCGCCGGAAAATTCTTTTCGGTTTTCACACCCCCGTCGGACTTTACCCCAGCTCCCTCGGTTTTTCGACGCTTGGTCACCTGTTTCAGAGGCGCGGTGGGAGAACGCGGCAGAGACGAGTGGGGTGCGGCGATATCAGATGATTTCGGCGCATCTTCACCCAGATTTTCCGATGAGCGAGTTGGCTCAGTCGGAATGGCAGTGGTGCCGGCAGCAATCGCGAGGGGTGGAGGTTCAATTTGGAGTGGTGAGGGATTTTGTGATGGTGAAGTTTCCATGGGAATTGGAGATGAAGGATCTCTTTTTCTTTTGTGGGACAAAATATCTGTGTTATGGCTTGTGATAACCATGGTGATTTAAAAGAAAAAAATTTTTGGAAGGGTGGATGAATCTTGAGTTTCTTTGAGGAAGATGAAGTGGTGGTATTAGTTGGGGTTAGACGTGTAGAGGGGATGAAGGAGAGAGAGAGGGGTTTAATTTTATCACTTAGTTAATTTAAGTAGGAACATTAATGTGGTAAAAATAAAAATAATAAAAAGAGTAAAAGTGGGTGAGATAAAAAAAGGAGTGATGGAGTGAATTTAGGAGTGGAAAAAAATATCTCCTTAACCGTGTAGAAGGAGGGAAAAAATCAAGAAGAAAAAAAAATGAGAGAAAACGTGGAAAAAAAAAATTGAGAGAGAAAAAAAAATAAAAAAATGAAAAGAAAGATAACATATGACAAATAAGAAATGGAAAAAGAAAAGATAAAATTATGAAGAGGAGAAACATATATACAGATAAGAAAAACTTGCTTAGCCCTGTATAACATATAACTAAAATAAAAAGAAGTTGCTTACCTAACACAAGTTATGAGTGAAAATGAGTTTCTATAATGGAAAACTTAGAATATGTTTTCACATAATTAATTGTGTTGGAATAACAATGCCATGTATTAAAATCTATCATTTTTTTTACCTTGGGGGGATCTCATAGGCAGTCATCTCAACTTGATCATTCCAAGTTCCAGTCTCATTTTCTCATGTTTCTCCCTGTTTAAAGGCTTAGTCAAAATATCAGCTATTTGATTTTCAGTTTCACAAAAATCTAATCAGATTAAACCTTTTTCCACATTATCCTTTAAAAAATGATGCCTTATATGGATGTGTTTGACTCGAGAATGATGAACTGGATCTTTGGAGATACAAATGGCACTAGTATTATCACAATAAATGGAAACACAATCATATATTATGCCAATGTCTCTTAACTGTTGCTTTATCCAAAGTAGTTGTGAGCAACATGCAGCAGCAGCTACGTACTCAGCCTCAGCAGTGGATAGAGCAACAGTATTCTGTTTCTTGGAACTCCAAGAAACCATGCAGGAACCCAAAAATTGAACCATACCTGAAGTGCTTTTTCTATTTACCAAATCTCCAGCATAATCAGCATCAGCAAAGCCTTTTAAATCGAAAGCACCATCTCTTGGATAGAACAAACATAAATCGTCTGTTCCTCGAAGATACCTTAGTATCCTTTTCACAGCAGTCATATGTGACTCCTTTGGGTTTGATTGGAACCTGGTACATAAACCTACACTGAAAGAAATGTCAGGTCTACTAGCAGTTAGATATAACAATGATCCAATCATTCCTCTATACTTTGTTTGATTCACACTTTTTCCTTTGGGATCTTCATCTAATCTAGTGGCTGTTCCCATAGGAGTGTGATTCACTTTAGCAGATTCAAAGTCATATTTCGTGAGGAGTTCCTTTACATATTTTTGTTGGTGAATCATAATTCCTTTCTCAGTTTGTTTTATCTGTAGACCAAGAAAGAAGTTAAGTTCCCCCATCATACTCATCTTGAACTCACTGCTCATTAACTGCAAATTCCTTGCACAAAACTTCATTAGTAGCACCAAATAATATATCATCAATATAAATTTGTACTACCAAAAGATCAGTTCCTTTTGATTTCAAAAACAAAGTTTTATCAATTTTTCCTCGTTTGAAATCATTTTGCAAAAGAAACTTCGATAATCTTTCGTACCATGATCTAGGAGCTTGTTTAAGTCCATAGAGAGCTTTATCAAGCTTATAGATATGGTCAGGAAGATTGGTGTCGATAAATCCAGGAGGTTGTTCCACATAGACGTCTTCCTCTAAATAACCATTTGAGAAAGCACATTTGACGTCCATTTGGTACAACTAGAAACCCATGAAAGAAGCAAAAGCAATTAAGATTCTTATGGCTTCTAATCTAGCAACAGGAGTAAAAGTTTCTTCGAAATCTATACCTCCCTGTTGATTGTAGCCTTTGACAACCAACCTTGCTTTGTTCCTTACGATAGTTCCATATTCATCAAGCTTGTTACGGAAAACCCATTTGAGACCTATTACCTTTTGATTCTTTGGCTTAGGTTCCAAATGCCACACATTGTTTCTCTTGAACTCATTAAGTTCATCTTGCATGGCAGTAATCCAGTCAGCATCTTGTAATGCTTCAGTGTGGTTCCTTGGCTCGATTATGGATAGGAACGCTTGGAAAGCACAGAAGTTCCTTAGTTGAGATCTTGTCTGAGTTCCTTTTCGAATGTTGCTGATAATCGAGATCCATTGGATGAGAACTTTGATGTTTCCATGGTTTGGGATGGAACTCGCTGCAGAACCAATTTCGACCGAGGTTCGGTCACCTCAGTTCCTTGATCCTCCTGTTCCTGAGGTTCATCCTGCTCATTTGGAACTGCTTCAGTTCCTTCTGGTTCCTCTGCCACAGGAACTTCTTCATTTACTCCTGCTTCTTGGTTTCTAGGCACATCAACAATGTTGCTTGGCCTTGTTGGAGAGATTTCATCATCTTTATCTGAAAAATGAGTTAGACCGATTTCGAAATCTTCCTGTTCCTGAACTATATCCACTTTGTCAGTTTCATTAAAAATAATATGCACACTCTCTTCTGCACACATAGTGCGTTTGTTATAAACTCTATAAGCTAACTGTTTAAGGCATATCCTAAGAATACTGCCTCATCACTTCTTTCATCAAATTTTCCTAAGTTCCTTTTTCCATTATTGTGAACAAAACACTTACACCCAAAAATTCTAAAATAAGAAATATTAGGTTTGTTTCCTTTCAAAAGCTCATAAGGCGTCTTATTTAATAAAGATCTAATCATGACTCTATTATATAACAAGCTGTATTAACTGCTTCAGCCCAGAAGTTCCTTGGTAAGGAACTGGCAATTAACATGGTTCTAGCCATGTCTTCCAAGGTTCTGTTTTTCCTTTCAACAACTCCATTTTGTTGTGGAGTCCTAGGAGCAGAAAAGTTATGATCCATACCTTGTTCCTTCAGAAATCATCAAACTTGCCATTGTCAAATTCAGTTCCATGATCCGACCTTAAATGAATTAACTGATGACCACTAGCTCTCTGTGTTTTCTTAGCAAAAGCAACAAATTCACCAAAAGTTTCATTTTTACTTGCTAGAAAAATTACCTAAGTATAGCGAGAATAATCATCAACAATCACTAAGACATATCTTTTTCCACTTCTACTTTGTATTCTCATAGGACCACACAAGTCCATATGAATCAGTTCTAGTGGTTTAGAAGTGCTTACCATTTTCTTAGGTTTAAAGGAACTTCTGACATGTTTTCCTTTGGCACAGGGATCACATATTTTATCTTTTATAAACTTGATTGAAGGAAGCCCTCTCACAAGTTCCTTGGATTTTAATTTTTCAAGCAATGAAAGACTGGCATGACCGAATCTTTTATGCCAAAGAAGTGAATCATCTTCAGTGACACTTAGGCAGGTTAAGTTGGCTTTTGGAACTTGGTTGAGATCCACAGTATATGTGTTCCCTTTCCTAGTTCCTTCCAAAATAACCTTCCCACTGTCATTGTTTACAATTTGACAATTTTCA
Organism: Beta corolliflora; assembly: GCA_947648045.1. Lineage (NCBI taxonomy): Eukaryota > Viridiplantae > Streptophyta > Magnoliopsida > Caryophyllales > Amaranthaceae > Beta > Beta corolliflora. The sequence goes on along the minus strand of CANSZD010000757.1, from coordinate 3,441,195 downwards.
TAAGTAAAACTTACCGAGTTTCCCTTATCACAAAATTGGGAAATACTTAGCAGATTGTGCATTAAACCCCCGACTAAGAACACGTTGTCAATTGAGTGGGAACTTGACCTTCCTACTTTTCCAATGGCGATTATTTCACCTTTCTTGTTGTCTCCAAAGGTCACAGTTCCTCCATTATAGGCCTCTAGTGAGAGAAATTTAGATTTGTCTCCTGTCATGTGTTTGGAACACCAGCTGTCGAGATACCACGAGCTGTTCCCCCTCACTAGAACCTGCATGAAAATCAGTGATTAGTCGTAGGAACTCGGGTTTCCTCGAGTTCCTTTTCTTTCACCACATCAGTTTTCTTAACCCATATTTTCTTCACATAATTTTCATTTTTGACGTCCTTTTCTTTCTTCTTAGTACATTCATTTAGAACATGGTTACCACTTCCACAAAAGGAACAAGCTTTAACACTAGGTAGATCCACATAGTTTTTCTTTTCACATGACTTTTCTTGTAAGAAAATCCTAGCCCTTCTGTTCTTTTTGTTTTAGCATCTGTAACCCATTGAGGAGTTATATTAAGGGACTGTTTCTTAGCCTTAGCTATACCTAGTTCCTTTTCAAACTTCTCATTTTGTTCTAAAGCAGTAGTCAATTCACTGTTTAAGTTTTCTAGATCAACATTAAAAATTTCCATACTTATCTCAGTAGATTTTGTAGGATCTAGACTTAAACTTAACATCTTGTATTGACTTAGTTCAACTTTAAGTAGAATGTTTCTATTTTTAACTCTTTCAAAGGACTCACTGAGTGAAGTGTTCCTGTCAAGCAAATCAAAGAACCTACTTTGTACATCTGATCTGACATTAGTTAAGTAGGCCATATGATTCTTACTAAGTTCCACAGCCTTATCACTTTGGCTTTTCAATATTCCAAGTTTCTTATAGTCAGCTAGTGTTTCTAACAATAACTCAATTAATTTGGTTTTTGACAGAGATTGAAGAGTAGCGGAATTTACCTCATTAGATGGAACTTTGTCATCTTCATTTGTTTTTGCCATGAGACAAAGGTTGGCAGTCTCTTCATGAGGTTGTTCCTCTTCATCTTCAGAATCTGTTTCTCCCCACGCAGCAATCATGGCCTTCTTGAAGTTGGGTTTTGCAAAGGTTGACTTGTTGTATTTATCTTTGGATAGTTCCTTGCCTTTGCCTTTGCCTTTCTCATTTTCCTAAAGAGGACAGTCTCTTATTTGATGATCAGTTTCTCCGCACTTGTAGCATCCATTTTCAGCTTTGGAACTCGTTGGTTTTTAGAATGAGTTCCTTCCTTTTTGGTTTCCAGGTTTGTAGTTCTTGTACAACCTTTTCATTTTCCTTACTAGCATGGCCGCTTCTTCTTCATCAGGTTTTGACTCTTCTTCAGCTTTAAGAGCCAAGCCTCGATTCTTGGAACTCTCCGGCACAGCAGTTCCAAGATGCAATTCGTGGGTCATCAATGATCCTGCCAATTGTTCAATACTGAACTTGGTAAAGGCCTTAGTTTCAAACAACCCAGTGACCTTTGTTCTCCAACGTTCATCTTGAGGCATACTCCTGAGGATTTTTGTAACCTGTTCATCAGTGGGAATAATTCTTCCAAGAGAAACTAATTCATTAGTAAATCGTGTAAACATATCTTTAATTGTTTCTTTTGGTTGCATTTCAAAACGTTCATATTTAGACATTAAAAGATCGATTTTGGAACGCTTAACCTCATTAGTTCCTTCATGAGTGATTTGAAGGAGATCCCAAATTTGCTTTGCACTCTTACACCCCATGACCCTATTGTGTTCATGAGGTCCAAGACCACAATGCAAGATTTTGACTGCCATAGCATTGATTTTCATATTTTTCAAAATCTTCTTTTGAAAATTCAGTCATTGGTTTAGGAACTACCTCGTTTTCGGCATTGGTTTTTGTTACCTCGAAGTCACCAACTTCGATAACCCTCCAGACTTGATAGTTCTCTGCCTTAATAAAAATTTCCATACGATTTTTCCAATACGTATAGAACATTCCGTTGAACATTGGTGGCCTTTGCGTGGAGTAACCTTCTTCGAGTTTCTCGTGTGTATCCATCTTCTTCAGGAACTTTACTCAACAGGGTTTCCTGCATTGCGTGAGCTCCGGCTCTGATACCAACTGATACTTCAATGGAACACGTACAAGAGGGGGGTGAATTATACTTTGGAACTTTTGGCAAAGTTTCTCGCGGAATTAAGGCTTTAAAGAAACAGAGATACGAACATATATAAAATTGAGGAAACTTCTTGAACCTTATCAAGAAGGGAAAACCTCAAAAACTATATTATTGCAATAACTCTATTACAATCACTCTCTACAACTTGAGTTCCTTTCGAACTCAAGTTCCCACAATAATCCCCTTTGATTATTGGAACTCTTCTCTCTATTGTTTCTACTCCGAAGCCTACACTCACTGACTTAACTCTAAGTCTTTACAAGAGTCACTCAACCCTTGATCCCCAAATTACAACTCAAATTGAGAAACACACTAGTAAATATATCGAACTTAGATATTTAAGGAACTTTGGAATACTTATTGAATGCAACTAACTTTTTATGAAAACTCTTAAGATTTAGACTCAGACAATATGTTTTCAGTTGGTGGTTTGTAATGAGAAAGACTTCTCCTTTTATAGTGAAGTCTTCTCCTTTTATAGTGAAGTCTTCTCATGTTAGTTCCACTTATTCCTCCACTAAGTGTGAAGCAGTAACCCACGTAGAATTATTTTCCCACGTTCACACTTCTTGAGGAACAAGCAAAGACATATTCAAACCAACTAACAGTAAGTGGTTTAGTAGTTGAGAAAAACAAGGAGTGAACTTATGAAATTTATTTTTACTTGCTCAGTAATTAAAAAAGATTTTTATTTAGAAAATAAAAACTGTTTTATTTATTTACAATATTTCCTAAAAACTCTCAATTAAATATTTTTCAAAACCACTTGTTACATTTAATAAGTTCCATTTAGTTCCCTAAACTTAAGCAATATAATTTACTTACATAAATCCTAAGTACAGACTCTTGGACTTAGAAGTTACGCCATCTCTTTCAATCTTCAACTCAGAAGATCATTCGTCCCACTCGAGGCAATGAGCAGGTTCCTTGAGGAACCGTGATCGACACTTGAATCATAAAACATCATTTTGTAGATTAAATCTTGTTGTTGTATATATATTACTTTGTCTTGATTATAAGTGCCACGCCATCCAAGATTCCAACCCTGGAACTCACTTAGACAATCAAGTTCCTACTCCGGAACTAAAACACTATTTATCAAACAAACCAATATGTCAGGAAGTTTCCAAGGCAGTCATCATCCAAAACTAAGGGTCAACAAATTATAATTTGATAGTATGCATCGAGACGAATCTAACAAGATCTCATTTAACTATGTTTTTCTTTATATAATGGCGATAAATTGGAGTCAAAATTGATTGATGAATAGTGTCATTTCACCCAATGTTTCATTTAAAACAGAACGGAGGAAGTATTTTAGCTTAAACAAGTTTAGAAAAATTTAGTCAAATTCAAATAAGTATAGATCAGTTTTTTACACCTCACAATGAATTTCAATAATTCAGTTCAGAAGAATTTAAGTGAAGCAAACACACCTTTGATCTTGGGCATACGATGCACGTGGTACACCAGTGTGTAACTCTGTATTAGGGGGCCTGAAGGTGGGGACATGGGGGGAGTACTATTGTACTAATGTAGACTATTTTGATGACTTGAGATCAAGTTCACATAAGGACTATAGAGTAAAGGCGGGCGATAGTAAATAAAAGTGGGTAATTCGTAAGTAAAAGTATATAGTTTTTAGTGTTGATATGCTTGAATTATCTGGCGCTATGATTAACTAAGCACGCAGTATATGTTGTTTAGTATATCGATTTTGTTTTAGGTTTAGACTCATCTGTTTAGGTTGATTAGAACTATTTTGTAATATGTACTATCTCTTCTAAAGATAATAAAACGTTTCTCGTCCGTTGTGGATGTAGCTAATACATTGTTAGTGAACCATGTTAATTCTTGTGTCGATTGTTCTTTAATTCTTCGTTGCCTTATTGTCCCTATAACAATTAGCACCTTATCTACTCCCTCCGTCCCATATTATAGTGCCTCTTTCCTTATAGGGTGTCCCAGAATATAATGCTTGTTTCTACTTAAGTACAACATTTATGCCCAAAATACCCTCATTGGCAAATTTTTTTCCCACTATGTCCTCATTGATTCCACATAAATTCAGCCACACATTAATGATTTGGAATCTGTTGACTCTCTTACCCAGGCAATATTACCCGTTCCAACCCATATTCACATACCCATACCCCACTGCATTTACCCCATTTACCGTCACTTTCTCTCTCCTCTCTTCATTTTCTCTGTTCACACACCAAGATCACCCCCAAATTCCCTCTGTTCATATGGAAACCCTATTATTTTTGCATTTTCTCTCTCTAAAAATACATGAATGTCTTCAATTTTGCTTTAGTTTTCGGTGCAAAATTTCTTCATTTCTTGTTCAGATCTGTTCCAATAAACTAAATTTGGGTAAGGTATGAAGAATTCTAAATTTTTCGATGATCAAGTTGTGATCTGTTCGTTTAAGTTTTTTTTTTCTCTCTGTTTTTTTTCCTTTCCAAATTGGTGGATGAAATGAGTAGAGAGTGTTGGTTATGTATTTATAGTGTTTACAACATCAGTCTTCAGTTTGCAAAATTTAGAGGGAAAAACGAAATTTCTTTGCTGCCTTGTTTTTGGATTAATGGAGTAATCCATGTACTCTTAGTTCTTGTATTCCTATTGGTTGCAAAAAAAAATGGAGCAATATCATTGGTCAGTTTATGTTTATTTGGATTCTTGCACAGTGTTAACCAAATTTTAGCCTATAAATATGTTGTGTTAAAGTGAACCAGCTAAGAAAAAGAAGAAAGACTCTTCAAATTCTCGGCTGAACACATACATCAGTTATCTCCATTTCTTTTTCCTTTTTTCTTTAAACAAATGCATTAATACAGTTGCAATTAACTTCTGAATGTAAGAGTTCCATAACTATAGATTCTATTCATCTTAAGAACCGCGCAAAAACGGAATCAGACACTATAATATGGGACGGAGGGAGTATCTAACAAGTAGGAATTTACTATATAAGATTGGAAATTAGGCAAGTTTAAGCTAATGGGTTGGCACTTGGTAGCTATGTAGTTACTTGTTAATTAATAATTTGTATGGTTGATCATACTATGACTTGCTAATCGCTATATATTCAATGTTCCAACATTGTGTTATTTGTTTCAAATGAATTACGTGGCAACGGAAAGGAGCTGAGAAAGAAGGGATTGGGTAGTGGGCAGTGATAAAACGCTCATTGTGAGCGGTTTCACTGCCCACGGCCCCACGCACACCCACATATTATTAAACAAAGGTTGGTGTGATACATGTGTCAGAAAAAAACAGATTTATATTAAAAATAATTATGGAACGTATAAAAATAATATTAAGCTAAAAAGTAATACTGACAATTTTTCCCCAAAAAAGTACAATTAAGAACCCATGTTTGTGTATTTAAAACCCTGGTTATTGTTAAATCAACCCCTGTTTGTGTGTTTGAAACTCATGTTTTTGTTAACTCAACCCCTATTTGTGAAAAAGTAAACATGTGATCTCTGACATAAAGCAACAAGTTGCATTGATTTGTGTGTCCCATTCAACTTTTTCCCCCAAAAAGTACATTTGATTATTGATACGAACCCATATTTGTGTATCTGAAACCCTGATTATTGTTAAATCAACCCCTGTATGTATATTTGAAACTCATGTTTTTGTTAATTCAACCCCTGTTTGTGTATCTCTTTTCCCCTCCATTCCCTAGTCAATTCCCTAATATTATAATAATTTCATTTAATTGTTAAATTACCACTTTATCCTTTTTGGAATTGTTAAATTACGCATTTACCCCTATAAGTGGGCAGTGATAACCGCTCACAATGAGCGTTTTATCACTCCGCATTGGGTAGTAGGGGGGTCGCTGGCTTGGTGCCTTTCGATCTTTTATGTAGACAAAAGGATTTGTATAATGTATTAATCTGGAGATGTGTGATATCTAGAGACTAGAGCGGAGAGCCTCGTCTTTATCATCTAATTTCCACAAGTCGGTGTTCAGTTTAAGCCTGCTCTTTGGTTGAGCTATTCAGAGACAATTAACAAGTGTGTTAATGACTTGGTGGTTAAAAGTTTAACATAAAGTATATCTTATATGTTAAGGACTTAGCGATAGGGTTCAATTAAAGGTGATTAACATGGGCTTAACCAAGCTCGAAAATGGGTGGGTTTGGGCATGACTTTTCGGCCCACAATCAGGCCGGAGCAAAAAAACCCGGGTCACGGGATACTTGTATATGAAAATTTAGGCTAATTTTTTACTGGGCCAGAATGAGCGACGCGTAAATTTCGGCCCGAGGCTTTGGCCCGAAACGGACCACTTTTTTTTTGCCAAAGCCCGGCCCGGCCCATGATCACCTCTAGGTTCAATACACTAGCCGAGCGAGCTGAGCTGGGTTAAGGTGAGCCGAACTGAATCCGAACTTTAATATGGCACAAACTTAATTTAACCTAATTTTTACGAGTTTAAACTTGAACTCTAGCTTGCCATGCCATAAGTTTAAAACCATTGGAATTTGACTCAATAAACGATGTTTTAACAAAAATTGTCTAATTATGCTACTAATTGGAAGTCGGATCTACAAATAAAAAAAATCCGATCTGTGCAACTTGTGTGCTATGGGGTGAAAGTTATTCGGATAAAAATCGAAATCCGATCCAATCCAATCCAATCCAAACCGGATTCGTAATTCGGATTGGACTCAAACTATGTTCGGATTGTATTTTTCTGAAAAATTCAATTTTCGGAATGGATTGTATTGAGGGCTGTTGGATCCAAAATAACCGAATAGTAAATAAGCCATATATTGTATATTTATAATTGGGCTTAACTGTTTTTTTTTCCCTAGAAAAAAGCTCAAATGATCTGACAACATTTTCCTTTTCCTAAAAATTATAACCCTAACTTACTTTCTGTAAAGTTGAACTTGATGTGTAGTTGAATATGTTGTGCTGTTGTTGAACCTTTTGTTGTAATGAATTATTAGTTGTTATTAGTTTATTAATGAATTTTTATAGAATTGTATGAAAATACTTATATTATCGAACACTCATTTATGTCATCGAAAAAACATATTTCAAAATTTTGGCTAATTCGAATCAGATCTAATCTAGCGTCTGAGAATTCTGATTGGATTGGTTTAGACTCAAACTCTAATTGGTTTGGTTTTGAATTGAAAAGTTAGAATCCAAATTTTGTTCAGATAGGATTAGGCCTAAATCCAAACTATACATTGAATTTTTACCCCTAGTGTGTACATCTATCTCATATTCTCCTTGTTGGAATGCCTTGAATACGTTATTTGACTATTCCAACAACATAGCACAAGATTATTGGTTTAGGTGATTGGGGGCAACACCACCAAAATTTATATGGGGTTCATTGTCTTATAATTTGTTTTAGGCCCTAATTTGGCCTATTTCGTTAGGTTTATTAGAGGGGAACTATATGCACCTTCTAGTTAATTTTTGCTTCTATATAATGTATTAGTGCTCTCTTTCCTCACAGATAATAAACTCAATTAAAATTTTACATATTTTATATAATGTATAAATTCACTTCACAGTTTCTCGCAGTCCAATTTAGTTCGGTTTAATTTAGACACTCTCTCATGTTCAACTTTCTCCCAGTTCAGTTCATTTTCTTCCAATTTAGTTCATTTTATTTTCTTCCAATTCAATTCATTTCAGTTCAATTTATCTTAATCCAAATAACAAGACCCTAAAAGAAGAGATGATAATCCAAAGACCACCTGAATTATAGAATCTAGATTATAGAGGCAGTGGGGGAGCGAGTGTTGTTGGGCCTAAAGCTAAACCCTCGAAGACAGACTTGAGAGTTTCTTGTACAGGTGCTACTTGTGTATTAGAGTATAGACACGTAGTGAACCATAGAATCTGAAAAATGGGCCTTAATTATCACTTGTTCATAGAGTACATCAGAACCACGATGATTAGATTTTCTATCATACTTATAAGGTAATTATTTTCTTCAAGAACTTTCTAGTCAATACTCTCCTCATACGAAGTGTCCTCTAATTTATATGCGACGTTGAAAGTATTAAAAAGTTTCATCCTACAACCACGTGATAATAAAAGGATTAGAGCATATATAATATATGATAAGTGTTAAAAATTTCATCCCAAAATCACACTATAATTCGAGGAGTAGCTCATCAGGGTAATAAAAGAAATTTCCTGACAGGAATAGGATTAGTCTTTTTTTTTTTTTTTTACCATGTGTAAAAGTTCATTACATATGATCAAAATTGCAATTAAACCTATAAATATTGATCAATGAAACATAATAAATAAAAAATTTTACATTATCTAACATAGTATTAAGAGCGGGTTAACTCTTAAGATCCACTAGTCTAGAGAAATTTTTGTCCTATAAATGAATTGACTAATCAAACCCACTTGCGGGATTCACAAACAATCATAAAAACACAATTTTTGAGATTCCATAAATCTTGATTTTTTTTTTGTATATTCTCTATCACCCAATATCTTCAACATATAAACCAAACACAAGGGGATGCTACGGATTTTACCTATTTACAAATATCTACTAATTCAAGCCATTTGAGGTTACAACTTGCATGCTTAAAAAAACATACAAAAAACATAAAACTTCAACACCTCTTGTCATTTCCATTTGCCTATAAACTTTTCTGCACTATTCTACGACATTCTCCTAAATTCTCCCCCATTAAGGCAAAACCAACCAACACCCAACAAAACCTCCACTAAACCCCAAAAAAAATACCCCCATAATCCCATATATTATCATAACCACTAAACTATAATAGAAGGATCTACAAACTAATTATTCAATTAATTAATCATACCCAAAAAAGAACTACTCCTATTAAGCAAAAACAGAGCCACAAGACAGAGACATAAGCAAAACAGCAGCTTGCTCAACTTCCCCTAATTTACTGTTATCACTACTAATACTTTCTTCACTGCTGCTTCTCTGTTTCTTCAACTGTGAAGATGAAGAAGATGAAGATGATGATATACTTGATCTTTGTACAAACATATTATTGTTACCCACATCACTGTAATTATATCTCATCTTCAAGTATTCATTCATTTGATAATCATAATCATCATCATAATCATAATCATAACTTCGACTGCTACATGTTTTCTCTAATCTCCTGATTTCGGAATTTGGTTGTTTTTCTTCTGCCATCTTCCTCTTCCTGTATCTAATTCCACATGCATTACAGAGTGACTGTCATCCAAAAACATACAAGAAAAATTAAAAAAATAACCCAGAAAAATTTAAAAAGAACCCAGTAATTATTAGCTGAAAAATCAAAAGAAAATAATTTTCTTGATTCTAAAGGAGTATAATTTGGTTCTGATTTCATACCCTAGGACCATGAGGACCACTCCTCCATAAAGGAGTTTTTGTGGTCTTGCAATCACCACAAAATTTCTTCACTTCATTCATCTTCCTTTTTTTTCTTTGATTCTTCAAATATATCAATTAATTTTCAAAAGAAAGAAAAAAAAAAGATGGGTACTTTGATGAATTATGGGTAAAATGAGTGCATCATCAAAATATAGGTGGGTTTTTTGTACTAAGAACAAGGAACAATGAACAGTTTATTTTTGAGGGGGATACCAAAAAATGGAAGAGAAGGGGAAACGACGAGGTTTATGAAATGGGATAATTTAGGAAGATTAATAAGCAAAATTAAGACCGACATAAATAATTTTGGCTCGGTGAAGGCGCAAAGTTCTAGAAAAATCAGGATTTTGGGAGGTTCTATGAATTTGGAAATGTTAGGGAAGTGCAAAACCATAAAAACAGAAAAAGATAAGTTAAGGACACCGCCAGAATGAGGGTGGAGGGAAAATGAAGGCGGGAGAGTACGTGGCAATGTATGAGGAATTTTGATCTGTGATTCTCTCTTACCTGAGTTACTGTCTTTCTCATGTTAATTCTGTTTTGTGGATGGTGGCCTGGTGGGTAATTGGTTGAGTGGCTCACACAATTTAGATTATTTCAGGTTTTGAGTCGTTTTCTGTTGAATGGAAATAGTGTTTTTTGAACATCAGTGGAGGAATAAATAAATTAATAAGTTTAAGGATGTCTTGGCATAGTGGTTAAGATTGAGGTGCTATGAACGATAAAGGTTCAAATCCCTCCTCCCCTTCTTTGTACTGCCTTCGTGGCTCCCTTTTTTGACGGGTAACAAGTGACTTAGATTAAAGAAGCCTTGTCCTGAAAGACAAGAGGTAACACATCAGCTAGGCATTCATCCATCCAAACCAAGTCCTCCACAAAACCAAGGGAGGCCTTAGCAAGGGTGTGTGCAGCTTTATTACAAGATCTATTAGCATAATTAAAAGTGCAAAAACCAAACGAGTTCGCAAACTTTATAACATCATTCACAATTATTTGAGTACCAGAGGCTTCTTGTTTCTTTCCTTGAAGCAGCCAGATCAAGTTGAGGCAGTCAGACTCGATCTCAACCTCTCGATATCCCGCATCATATGCATATCTCATTCCAAACGCTAATGCCCTCGCTTCAGCTAAGATGGCTGGTCCCTCATCAAGCACACATCCTCCTGCAGACATATGGACATCTCCAAGGTGGTCTCTCACAATCATACCCAATCCCATTCGCCCATCCTTCACCGCAGCATCAACATTGACTTTCCATCGGTTTACATTAGGGGCCTTCCAGCTAAACTCGGTTGTCATAGCCGTGTGCGCTGACCTTGGAACATCTCGCTCGTGCATCTTGCTCACCTCCTCATAAAACCGCATTGTTTTATCACACACTAACCCTACGTCAGTTCGCTTCTTTTCAAACACCCATTGGTTTCGATTATTCCAAATCTGCCAAACAAACATCATAAAAATTTCCCAGGCTCTTTCATCCTTGTTTGCGTTGATGAAGGATATACACCACTCTTTGAAATTTAAGACCTCTTGAAAAACTTCAAGTCTAAGCGGAGAGATTTTCCACAAAACCATATTTTCTCTACAACTGAGGGCCATATGAGAGATAGTTTCCGGTCCCTCTCCACATCTTGGGCACACACAATCCACCATCATTCCCCGTTTTGCCAGCGTAGCCATGGTAGGGAGTCCATCCCTTATTGCTCTCCACATGAGATTGCGAACCTTGGGAGGAACTTGAGCACTCCATAAGGTCTTCCACAATCTATCAGTTTCGGTTTTCATCGAAGACCCTATACCTCCCTCCCTTCATTGGACTTCTCTATGGTACGCACTCCGCACGGAGTAAATACCATTCTTCGTGTGAACCCACCGTAACATGTCAGCTTGATGACTCGCTGCTATGTGGACTCTCTTGATAGCCTCCACCTCTTCCTCTTTCAAGTGAATCTCCATCTGCTCGATGTTCCATCCCTCGCCTGTTTCGTTCCTCCAGTCTGCTACAACCTCCTTTGCATTTTCCATGCTCGATGGCCGAGTATGTAGCTTCCCACCTGGGAGGGTGGGGATCCATGAGTCTTCCTAAAATCTGACATCTCGGCCATTGCCCACAACCCAAGATGAACCATCTTCCACTAGGCTTATCGCGGAGAGTATTGACCTCCACATAAAGCTTGCTTGAGGTGGGGCCTTTGCTTCCCAAACAGAGGACCTTGGAAAGTATTTCCCCTTTAAAACTCGAGTGGCAAACGAATTCGGATTTGTAATAATTCTCCACAACTGCTTGGCTAGGAGAGCCATGTTGAAAGAGCTCAAGTCACGCATCCCGAGCCTCCCTTCTTGCTTTGGCTTGCACATCTTTCCCCAGCTTATCATGGCCAGCTTCCTCTCATTCTCTTTTTGGCCCCCATCAGAAATTGCGGCACATGGCATTCATGGAATTTATGATACTTTCAAGGAGTTTAAAACACTGCATCGCATAGGTAGGAATAGCTTGAGCCACCGACTTTAAAAGTACCTCCCGCCCTGCTCTAGATAGACATCGTTCCTTCCATCCTTTAATCTACTTCCAGACTCGGTCTTGAATAACTTGGAAAACTACTTTCTTGGATCGTCCAACGTAGGTTGGGAGACCAAGATATTTCTCATGCTCGCTTACCGCCGTGAAGTTCAACTTCGACTGAAGCATTGTCTGCAAATTAGTGCTAACATTCCGGCTAAACAAAACCTCTGACTTTTCCATGTTAATTCTCTGGTCCGAGGCTATTTCATAAGATTGAAGAATATCCAAAACAGCATCTACCTCAGTTTCACATGCTCTAGTAAACAATAAGCTATCATCCGCAAAAAACAAATGAGAGATGGGAGGGACGTTTCGTGCAATCCGCACTCCATGAATAACTTGTCTTGTCTCGGCTTGTTTGAGGAGGGCCGAAAGGCCTTCTGCACAAATGAGAAAGAGGAAGGGGGAGATAGGATCCCCTTGCCGGAGGCCCCTAGAGGGTTGGAACCTCGGCGAAGGAAACTCGTTATACAAGATAGAGTATGAAACGGTCGTGATACATCTCATAATAATCTCCACAAAACTTTCCGCACACCCCATTTTAAGCATTATTGCCTTTATAAAATTCCACTCTACCCTGTCATATGCCTTACTCATGCCTAATTTCAGAACCATACATCCTTTCACTCCTTTCTTTTTCTTTCTCAGGTAATGGAACATTTCACGGGCAACAATTACATTGTCAGTGATCAGGCGGCCCGGCACAAACGCACTTTGGGACTCACTTATGACATATGGCAAGATAGATTTCAATCTATTCGAAAGCACTTTTGACACAATTTTATATATAACATTACAAAGGCTAATAGGTCTGTAGTCTTTTGTAGTGCTACATATTTTCTTCTTTAGGATTAAAACAATGTGAGTATGATTTATATGGTCAATAGGTTCCCCATTATTCAAGATGTCAAGGACAAATGAAGTTACCTCACTGCCAATAGTCGGCCAAAAGGATTTAAACAATAGCGCTGGCATGCCGTCGGGCCCCGGCGCCTTCGTAGGATGCATATGCTTAAAAGCTACCATGACTTCATCTGCCGTATAAGGGGATGTCAAGACTTCATTATGCTGCTCAGGAATTTTATTCTGCACGGCTTCAAGGACCTGCTCCATTTCATCCCTTTCACTTGAGGAAAAGAGATCCTTGAAGTACTCCACAAAAATGGCTTCGGCCTCCTCTTCCTTGTCACGCCACGTGCCCCCACTGTCAAGAAAACCTTTGATAGTGTTGCGACATCGCCGTTGGTTGGCTTTTGTGTGGAAGAAAGTGGTATTCTTGTCATCGTCTTTCAACCAATTTTGCCTACTCCTTTGGGCCCAAAAAATCTCCTCTCTCTTTTCAATGTCATCAATTTCAGCATCAAGGAGCTTGAGTTCATCAATCACCCCTTTTGCCAGGGCCATTTCCATCAATTCTCTCGTGCGCTCTCGTCTCTTGGAGACCTCCTTTGTGAAATCGATTTTTTTCCCCGGACTCCAGTGCCCCAAACTTCCCGCGCAAGCCAGTATTTTCTCCTTCACATCCCTACCTGCATTCGTCACCCAAGTCTCCTCCACAATAGCTTTACATTCCTCATCACATAGCCACTCCTTCTTGAAACGGAACCCCCTTTTCCTATACTTCTTCCTGCTGCCTGTGATCTGCTTTCGAATGAAAACCTTGATGGGCAGGTGGTCCGATTTACGTCGCGACAAATGTTCAACCATTGAGCACGGGAATCTATGGAACCATGCGTCCGAAGCCAAAGCCCTATCGAGACGTTCTTGGATATTGTCCTCCTCCTCCCTATTATTAGTCCAAGTAAAAGGGAAGCCTTCAAAACGTAGGTCACGTAAGTGGTATCTGTCCATAACATTCCGGAAGCCTTCAATGGCTTGTTGGTTGGGGAAGTTTCCCCCCATTTTCTCCTCATTGCTAATAATACCATTGTAATCTCCAATACAAAGCCACGGCATGTAATTCGACGCCCCCAAGTGGTCTATAAGTCGCCAAGTTTCGTGCTTCTTACCCTCCTCCGAGTAGCCATATATACCCGTTAGCCTCCATTCTGGTTCTACAGTTTGTGTGACAACAAAATCCATATGGTGCATGGAAGTTGTTTGCACTGTCAGGTCAATAGTATCATCCCAAAACATCGCTAGTCCACCCCTTCTATGCCTTCCCTCTCCCTCACAATCCACACACACCATATTTTTCAGGCGTACCTTCCTCTTAATGGACTCCCATTCTCTACCTTTTAGCTTCGGGGTTTTCAAGCTTTAACACGCCCACAAGCGCGTTCTCTGCACGGGGGCTCCCCAACCCCCAGCAGTTCCATGCAACGCCTATCATTGTTGTTCGCGGGGTTGTGTTGCAACCTCCGCTACTACATTGTTTAGGTCCATCATTGTCATGTCATCATCCAAGTGTTCCATCAATAAACGGGGCTTCTTGCATACCTCTTCATGTCCATCCTCCCCATTCTCCCTTTCTACTTGTTCATCCTTCCTTTTTCCACACATTCCTCGTATCCCCTTCGTCATTAACTGGCCTCACTTCTGTCTTGCTTGCACTTGGTTTCGGAGCTCTACCCCCTATCACTCTCCTTCTTGAGCTACTCTTTTTTTGGGTCAGTTTTGGTGGCTTGTCACTTCCCTGCCCCGCATCAAACAAGAACTCCACTGCCTGGGGACTTGCATCTCTTTCTTGAACATTCTCATTGTCTTTTGTATCTTTCAGCACCAGACCTCTCTCCTCATTAATGGTCACTTTTTCAATCTGACTCACGACGTCTCTTAATTGATGTGGAGTCGTCTGCCTAGTAAGCACCTCACTTTTACGAACAAACAGCCTTCTTGCACAGCTCTTTCCCTCCCCTTCTTCACTTTCCTCTTCTCCCTTATTCACTTGCCAGGGTGAAGCCCTTAACTTTTCCGAGAACAGCCTTCTTGGATTCGCGGTCATGATAGCCTCCCCACAGTCTTTCTCCCCATGCCCTAATTTTCCGCACACATAGCAGAAGAGAGGAAGTTTCTCATATTTCACCTCAAATCTTTCCGTCTATCCACCCCTCATTTTCAGTCTTATCTCCTTCACTAAAGGTTTGCGCAGATCCACCATAGTTCTAATGCGTAAGGACTTGTTTATCCCTACCACATCCGTCTTATCCACAGCCAAGAAAGCGCCAATCTTGTCCCCAATTTTCTGAGCGTTCACATCATTACTACGACCCAGGAAAAGTAGGTCATAAACTAGGACCCAGAACGGTACAAAGTGCAGGGGTAGATATGATGGCTTTGTTTCTCCCATAACATCGCTAAGGGCAAGGGTATGCCTATCGAAGTGCCATTGTTGTGATTCCATGACCCTTTCTTTATCTTTCCAGTGGTGAAATTGGAAGAAAAATACATTATTTCCAAATGCAATTTGCCTCCATCCCGTGTTTCGGATTCCATACACGCTTCATAGTAGAGATCAGCGCGTTTGCATTTACATTCCTTTCGGTCCATAACCGGCCCACCATGCCTAGGGAAACCCTAGTCTCTTCGTCCTCCTCTCCTTCCACTTCCCATTCAATATCAGAGTCAGATTCTGCTTCATTACGTGTAATTATGGTCTCAGATGGTTGTTTTGATGCTTCCATCATCCCCCAATCGTCAACTGGAAGGCTCAAATTTGAGCCGCAGTCCTCCAAGAATGAATGGAAACCTAGCAGAAAGCTAGCGAAAACCCTCCCAAGAGACGTGCCCTAGAGGGAAAATTTATTGGTTTTGTGGCTCCCTTATTTATCATTATTTATATCACTCTAAATCCCTTATTAAAAAAAACAAGTTAACAAGTTTGAGGAGTGATATTTATATCACTCTAAATCCCTTATTTATCCCTATATATAGCCTTTCTTTTCTATTTTACCCTTTTTATACTTTTATTTTGCTTAAATTGCACCTTTTTTTATTCTAGTTTTTTTAGATATTTGTCCTTTTTTTTTAACTTTTCGAGTTACTTTTTACATTGTTTTCTTGGTTATTGTAGGTCCAATTAAAATATGCTTTTAATTTCACCTATAAAAGCCAAAAGGGTGCGCAAATAAGAACTAAATCATGCATAATGAAGGGTAGAAGGAAAATGGGAGTTGAAGAAGCAAAGTTCACAACATGGTTAATTTTGAACGACCATATATTCCAAACAACATGTTGTGACTCTAAGTCAATGTTATTTTGATGATGATAAACGCTTTATGCTATAACATGTATGTATGTAATAGTGATCTAAGAAAGCTATCAAGATTGGATGTTCATGAAAGATCAAGAACTTGAAGATATGGAAGCTTAGGTCTAGTTATGTTCTTAGTCATGTTTATGCAATGTAATTAACGTATTGGAACTTTGTGCTAAATTAGAAATATGAAATTAGGATGGTTAACTATTTTCTTAGAGTTAAGAAAATAGGTAATTATATTAATTTCATGTGTCTATATTTAAAGAATATAAAAAGGGGAGTTTTTAATTTCGAAAACTAGTTTTGAAAGGAAAATATTTATTGTAAAGATTTTCGGATATAAAGTTTTATAAAAAGAAAAACTGATTTTTAAAGAAAACGATTTTGATAAAGATTTTTGGATAAAAATTGATTTAAAATCTGATTAATAGTTGGCATAAGATATGGAGGAATCCTTATCTTATAAGGAAAAGAAAAAATCAGTTTTTATAAAAGATAAAATTGGATTTTGAATAGGAAAAGAATTATATCCCTTTATTTTAGGAATAAAAATTATTCAAAAAGATAATACATTTTGGAGAAGGATTCTTATTCACTTGATTGAATTATATAAGGGATAGAAATCATTATAGCAAAACACGTTTTCAGATTTGGAGAGATAAAGATTTTGAGAGCTGAAAACGGACTCCCAGAGCACAGTGTACGGCACAGAGTTCTAGTAAGTTAAGGTTTCTAAACAAAGCTTGTAATGATCCTCTATTTGCTTGAATAAGAAGCACGTCTTTGAGGAGTCTTTCATTCTGTAATTCTTATATTATAGGAGAGTAGCAACACTTAGGGTTAAGTGTTGGGGAGCACTACTAGATCAGTTAGTAGTGGGGGAATCGAATTGTATCAAGAGTTTGATATTTTACGATTCAAATAATAAAAGAGTAGTTTGTGTGGACGTAGATCTCAGAGGTGAGATTGAACCACGTTAAATTCCAGTGTTTTATTATTTGATTTCATTGTTTTATTGTTTGATTCATTTTCGGTTGAGCAAAAACATAAATCGGAGATTTTACGAGTGAATAATACAGTGCACGGCACTGTGCCATAAGGGTGTTTTTGCGAAAATCGATTAGATTTAGCCACTCCCCCCCCTTCTTGAGTGTCACCTTGAGTTCCAACACCACACAATCATTTTGCAGTCATTCAAATTGGAGATTAAAATTTGGCTCGTTATCTTTCCAACGACAGGTCACATGCTTGATTTGGATAAAAAACGAGAAAGTTATGGCCATCTGAAGTTGAGCTATTTGTGCAGTTTTCTTAGGAGCGCCCGCTCCCTTTTTTCAATGGAGCTCCCGCTCCCACGGTCGCTCCAACTTTCTACCTTGCCCAGTTACCTTCGGAGCTCCCGCTCCTATTTTTAAAGGAGCGCCCTTTCCTTTCAAATTTTCCGTACATCTCTATTTTTTCGCGACTCATTAATGATGTAATAGTTGGACCTATAAATAAGACATATCCCTAGTTTATGAAGGGATACCCTAGTTGAGGGAGGATTAACCTCCATTAGTCTTAGATTAGGATTTTAAGTGAAAAAAAGTCTCAAAATCTAGAGAGAGAAAGTGATAGAATCAATGAAAAATGGAGGATTTTGGGTAATCATCTAGTGACAAGAAGATTTGAGTTTTCTTTTCATCTATCAATGAGAATTTCTTACTCTATCTCTCCTATTTTATTTCTTATTATTTTAATTGTTTTCATTAGATTAATTGTTCATGCTTAGTTTAATTATTTGTGGTTTATTTTGTTTAGTTTAGATTAATGCTTATTATCATGTTATTAGTTGGTCATTTCTCTAAAGTTCTCTTTTTTGTGCTTATGGAGTAGTTTGTTGCTTAGGGTTTGGATGAAAAACACAACCATGATTGAATTGGACATTTGAGATTAGATTTAGAGATTTGTGTGATTAAATTATTGCTTGCTTAGCTTTTCTAATCTATGTTGCATTCTTTTTTATCACTTGAATGTTGTATTAGATTATTGGAGTAGATGAATTTAAGTTGGCATGAGAGTGTGACATATTGGATTCTATTATTGACTTAAGCTTACTTGAACCTTGAGATATGTTAGTAATGAATGAGAGTCTTTATTTGACGTCTTTGAAAATTTCTCCGCTTATGAGAGTAGGATGGGAGTTGTGTGTTGGGTCAATAGCTAATTCATGTAGTGTTCATATATTATCTCTATGATTGATATTCTTATGCCTATTTCATGATTTGTTGGTGTTTGATCCCATCTCCTAATTTTAGTTATCTTTAATATTTAGCTTAGTTTGGTATTTGGTTATTGACAATTTACGACTTGATTCCGGCCTATAGCTTATTGTTTAATTAATAATATAAATTGGTGTTCCTTAGTCCTTGTGGAAGAATGATCCTTGTTTACCACTTTACTTAGGTTAGTGGTTTAGTTAGGTAGTTTGAACTTAGGTGTTTTGTCCATCGATCAAAATATCCTATGTCAAGGAGTTACTCAACTTATTGTCAATTGTTGATAAGATGAACCCTTTTGGAGCTATAAGTTGCCTAAACTCTTTTCAAATTAACGGGTGCGAATAGTTTGTTTACGTGTTAACGTGTACTCTGTTTTCGAATGTTTTAAAAGCTTTTGGTGTTCTCCCTTCTATAATTATTAGTTCTAATCGAATCCATATCTTCTCTTATATTTCCTCAGTTCTTTTTATCAATAAGAAAAATCCCTATGAGATAAATTCCATATCTTCTTTTATATTTCCTCAGTTCTTTTTATCAATAAGAAAAATCTCTATGAGATAAATTGAACAAGGCGTCAGCGTCACCTTACCATATAATTTTCTTAACACACAAATCAAAATGATGGTAAAGTTGAAGTTATGTGTAGATCAAAGATAAAAGGGAGAATATTAGTTTAAGAGTTTTTACTATTTATCATATTTTGTGAGGAAACATTTTCAAGGAGATGTCATGTCACAACTGATGCAACACCATGTTAGGGTGCGTTCTCTTCACCTTAAAAAATTAAGTTTCAGGTCCAATAAGTTCAGTTCAGTTCAGATAAGTTCAGTTCAGTTCAGATAAGTTTCAATCAGGTCCAATCAGGGCAATAAGTTCCAATCAGGTCTAATAAGGTCCAATAAGTTCCAATCAGGTGCAATAAGTTCCAATCAGGTCTAATAAGGTCCAATAAGTTCTAATCAGGTGCAATAAGTTTCAATCAGGTCCAATAAGTTCCAATAAGGTCCAAATAGTCAATGATCAATAAATATTTGTATTATTGTCCATTATTTTATTATTCATATCACTATTAGTTGATTATGTTATTATTAGAATTTTAATTAAAGTACCACAATGATTATATCGTATTATACTTGTATTATTGTCTATTATTTTATTATTCATATTACTATTAGCTGATTATATTATTATTAAAAAATATTATAATCATGGTTAAATAAGGTTAACAATAATAATATCATAATTACAATATTTTGCAATTCGTTTTTAAATAACTAGAGATAACATGTTTTCGTTACTAACAATGAGTTCTACTACTTATGCATTATAATGGAATTTTCTAGAGAGAGAGGCTCTGCCTTCTCTCTAGAAATTCCTCCTAATAGCAAACCCTAAAAAAAGCCCCAATTCAATTTTATTAGAAATTGAAACCCTAGCCTTCCCTTTCTTCATCTTCTTCCTAGTTCTAGCTATTGCTATGGGTTAGTTATTTTCATTTTAGTCAAATTTCTCTGTCCTCAGTCGGACTTTCTCTCTCTCTAGCCCCTAATCTGTTAGTCGCGATGTTTCGTTTCTCATCGCTGATGTTTTCGTTCCATTTTGTTCGCGGTGGATCGGTTTTAGTCTTCTTGGGAATGGTTGCTCGCGGTGTGAGTGGTGGTCGATTGGGCCGTCGTTCATGGCCGAAGCTTCGAGCTCTCTTTTTTCGATTCGTTTCTTGAGGTGGATTGTGGGTTTCCTCGTCGCCGGAGGTTTGTTCGCGGTGGGTTGGTGTTCATATCGACTGGTTCTTTGCCGCGGCTTCGGTGATTTATGGGTTCATTTACTGTTTTCTTGTTTCTTTTTTTATTTTCTTTTTTCTGTCTATTTTAGTTCTTGTTTTTAGGTGTTAGTCTTGTGGTTGGTTTTGTTTGGTGTGGCTTCAAGTAATTGTGCTTCCCTTGTGAAGATTTGGGAGCTTATTCATTTTCGGTGGTGTTTGTCTTGCCCCCCGAGAAGGGTTCAACTCGATTTGGGCCTGGGGTGATGGTGTGGTGCCGCGGCGGATCATCTACTCGAGTTCCTTAGTGCTCCTTTTTTCTTCGTTATTTCTGTACTTGATGCTTATTGTAACCACCCTTTGGGGTGCTTTAGGGGGTGTCTCTTGTGTAGACACCTCCTAGTTTTCTCTCCTTATCAAAAAAAAAAAAAAATGAGTTCTACTACTTTAGTCATAAAACTAAGTGGAGTGAGAGATAAATTTTTCCATATGTGGCAATTTCTCACTTGTTAGCAATAAATGTTAATCAACTTTTGGTTTTCTACTAGTGCTTATGAAATCAAAACAAGACTATTAGATATATTAGTGGTGAAAGTTATGTATAGGCAAGTATATTAATAGTATATTTTTTTTGTTAAATTGTTTATCATAAGAGATAATTAATAATAATTATTTTTTTAAAGGGCGAATTTTAATAATTATTACTTCATAATAAATTTTGAGGGGTAGTATTTACGTTAGGGGTAATATTTATGTTATTACTCATTAATTTTTTTGTCTAATAAGGTCAAATAAGTTCCAATTAGGTCCAATAAGGTCTAATAAGTTTCAATCAGGTCTAATAAGGTCTAATAAGTTTCAATCAGGGCCAATAAAATCTAATAAGTTCCAATCAAGTCAATAAGTTTCAATCAGGTCCAATAAGTTCCAATCAGGTTCAATCAGGTCCAATAAGTTGAATAAGTTCCAATCGGGTTTAATAAGTTCCACCGGTTCGGTTCGGGTCCAATAAGTTCGGTTCGGCCCAATAAAAGTTGAAGAGAACGCACCCTTAATTTACGTTACAGTAAGGTAATATTTGACCAATAACAATATGCTATATCATAACTTATTAAAAAGTTTAGATATGATATGTCCCGTCGTAATGTACAAAATTTATATTGTATTTGGCATGATACTTACTATGACTAATTAAGACAAATTTCATACTCCAATAATATGATGGACAAAAGAGACAAGCTGTTGATTTGCATCATGCATGCAAATATGCAATGATGCAATCATGTCTCAACGTCGAGGAACTAGGAGGGGAAACTAAGATAATATAGTACTGTGTATTAACTAAACAAATAAGTACACGGATCCGGATCTCTAATTTAATACTGTCTAAAGTCTAACTATTAAACGTTATTCACAGATTTACTAAAGTTTGGGATTACGCAACTTCTAAGATCCATCGTTTACTCAGCACTTGGAATTATCATAGAAGTGGCGAGTGGGGTATAAAGCATGAGATAAATGGAATATTCCCACTATTATATTGCTTTGAACTCCAATCTGCTGACTCCATTTATAAATTACTCCTCATTAGTCATTACTATTCTTACTACCACTAATAGACAAATGTTTTATTTACTTCTATTTAAGCATATCTTTTAGTGGGCAATGATTGAATGAAACTACACAAAAGGTTGTTAGTTTGTGAAAATATGGCTGTGGATCTAGTTAGTGATAAAGTAGTATGCATGATTCATATTATGAAGCACACGGAAATCTATCTCAAAACTCTACTGATAAAACCAATTTTAGTATCATTTCTACCCTTATCTTTGTGGCCATTTTCACCCCCTAATCTTATGAGTGAATGTACTTATGTGTACAGATAAGCTTATTAATGGACCAAGGGCTAGGGAAATTAAAGTGGCATATATAGAACAAGAGAGAATGTATATTTTTTCTAAATATAAGTAGTAAATGGTAAGAAGAGCCAATTTTTTTTGGGGAACCCTCCATTGAAAGAAAACTGGTAGCTAATATAATATCGTAATGTAAAATGGAATAAAGCTAGAAAATCATCGATACAATACTTATTTTTCTATTCATAACCATCTACTAGAGTAACTAAATGCCCATAATTTGTGAACGAATATGATGCATAATTGCCTTATTATAAATCTGTCAGACACAACAACTCGATAAGTAGACATATGAGAAAGCGGTCAATAAATAAAAGAAAATAGGATTCATTATGGACTTATTTCCTATAAAAATATTCGAATTCGTTGATTTAGACCAGACCAAATACTAATTTTTTAAATTTTTTTTGGTGTAAAGGAGCGACTAAGCGTTGTGCTGTAGACGGATTCAATTTCAGCTCTTGAGTACCACCCCCACAAGACTTTACCAGTTAAGCTAGATGATATCTACAAAGTAGAGGTGAACATGGTTCGAGGCAGGGTTTGGCCAAAAAAAGTGGCCCGTTTCGGGCCAGAGCCTCGGGCCGAGCCAAACCTCAGACCTAAATTCCCGCGCCAAAACCCACTAATTCGGGCAGGGGCATGCGGGGTTTTGGGGCCAGACCAAACATTAGCCTAATTTTTTATATTTAAGTGGCCCGTTTTTTTTGCCCAAGAAATTGGGCGGGGCCGACCGCAGACTGAAAAATCTTTCTCAAAACTCGCCCATTTCGGGCCGGACCCATGTTATAATGGTGTCTTACTTATGACTCTTATGACTTATGAGTAGAAATTAATTTCACTATTGTTGTTGACTTGAGTTGTAGGTAAAATGAAGATGGAAATTGGAAAATACGAAGTGAACCCGAGAAGAACGGAGCGAGCTCGTGATCCGACTCTCAAGAGTTGGGTTAATCCGCTTGCAAAGCAAACATCATTATTCATTTGCTTGCTTCTCCCACTCTCCCCTCTCTTTCTCTCTCCTCTCACATGCGTTCTGGTTTGTAATGCTTTTCTTGCCCCAAATAACTACCCCTCTTTTTCTATAAAATTCGTTTACCCAAATAAGAAAAACTACTTCTTTTGACATTTCAACCGATGCAGTTTCTCATTGCATTTCATTTTCAGGCATGTTTTCTCTCTCTCTTCTTCCTCCTTCATTTGGGTTTCAATGTATTTATATGTTTAATTTTACGATACTTTGATCTAATGCGATTTTCTTCTTCAAGTTTCTACCTTTATAATTTGATAGCTAGATTTAGTAAAGTGGGTTTAATCCTGGGTCATTGATTCTTATGGGTATTTGAGATTTTGCTTGATTGAGCTTATTATCTTTGTCATTTTCATTTTCGTTTGATTCATCTTGTAAGTTGTAATATATGGGTTTTGTCTTATCCGATTGATTTTTTGCATATACGTCATGAATGATTGAATGGTGTTAGAATTTCCAATATTTCTGGGCAAGGTTGGAACTTTGAATGATCTTTTTCCAGTCATGAATGATTGAATGGTGTAAGAATTTCCTGGGCAAGTTTGGAACTTTGAATGATCTTTTTCCAATTAGTTTTAGTAAGTTAGCTAATTAAAGAGTTTGTCAAAATGAATCATAAATGGTTACTTTTTGTGTGTGTATTTGTTGTAATTGTGATCAATGTGCTCATATAGATTAGGAAATTTGCATAATGTTAATTGGTTGACTTTGCTGTAGAATTTCAATCTGATCTTTTTCTTCATTTTTTTTTTCTTGGTGTTGTAGAGAGATTTCTTCATGTGTTTTGGTCTGTCTGCATTGTATTATCTGCCATTCACAATCATGTCTAGCCTTATTAGTGGATGTGTATTCTCTTGATTGTGAATCTAATAATGGACAGTCTGATTTTCGGCCTACATTGTGTTTAGTGAATGCATCTGATGATTAGGATTAAGCTTTACGAGAAGCCAAGTTTCCTGTAATTGGAAAACATTGCTTTAACCATGGCCTTAGTTAAATTCCTTGGTGGTTGTAACGTATACTGTGGGTTTCTTGTTGGATCTTATTCAGAAGATTGGTTTTTCCTTAATCTGTCACTTCCATGCTATAGCATGATAGCTACTTCCATCATCGAGATTTCTGCGAAAGCTTGCAACTTCCAAGCTTATTTCAGATAGTCTCTTGATTTATTGAAATGGTTTCGACTTGCTGTGCTATAGTAAATGATTAAGATGTACATATTTCAATAGGAGTATTGTTGGGTGGGTTGCAGTAGGTTTTTTTTTTCCTTTTGGATGACTTACTTATGCTATACACAACTAATGTAACTTGTAGGATTACTCTGTCTTCTTTATGTTGCTTACATTATTACTATCAGATACCAGATTTGATAAATGACATCCAAAAAAGATGTCTTGTGTTACTGAACAACAGAGATTAAAAAGGATCATTTACTGGCCTGGATGGTAAAACTTAAAAGACAGTTAATTTCATAAATTGGAAGCTGATTCTATCCGTGGATTAATTACTTGGAATCGTGGTTTTCCTACTTTGGATTTTCTACCATAGGTATTCTAGTTGTTGGCATCATGTCCCTTGGTTTTAAAACTTTGGCCAAGCAATCTTCTGTGAAGTACTGATAGACTTACTTCATCATTGCTCTTTAGTCCAATTATGTCCATGTACTTGTTATTCTATATTTTGGGTTAAATTTTCTATATATTTAGAATTTGGTTGGTTGTCAGAGGCATAACCATTAAATAGGGAAGGGAGCTTTGTTTCTTTTCACTTTTTACCCTTGTACACATTTAAAATATACGCTTAGCTGTGTGTGGAAGGAAACTCTACGCTGGAGCCTAATTTTGTTTTGCTAACTTATGATGGTGAACTGTAATTTGTGCGAGCTACATACCCTTTAAATTTATACAACAATTATTCACTATACTCTGAAATTGTTGTCATCAGGTTTGAGCTATCCGCTTCTGATGCAAAATTCCTTGCTATGCTGGTTTTGCCCTTTTTTTCACTCTTTAAAGTTCAGATGAGAACTGCCCCCATGTGCTTCTCAGTCTTACGAGTTCCTAGATTCAAGGTTCACTCTTTGGTTAATACATGGTTTCAAGGCTTTGATGCCATCCATCCAACATGTAAAATGGGGTACAGCTTTAGGCTGATAAGTTCCAGTATTGGTGGGCGTGAAAAAAGCAGTGGAAGTTGGACTCGAAGACCCCTAACCACAGGAGTGGAAGGAAAAGGCAAAAAGCCCTTGAGTAGTGCAGCCAATGTGAGGCATGACTTACCAGATAAAGTAATTGCGACGACAAGCACAAACTTAATAGTAGACGGTAGCAATTCTCAACAAATTCAATGTCCAGATGTTAGACAACTGATAGCTGAGAACAAGGATTTGGCCGGCCTTGCAACTTTTATTGTATTTGATCTGGAGACGACTGGTCTTAGGAGAGATGAGAGAATCATTGAGATTGCGCTTCAGGATATTCATGGTGGTGAAAATAGCACCTTCCACACTTTAATTAATCCTGGACGTGCTGTCCCAAATGCTTTTATCCATGGTATTACAACCAGCATG
The DNA here is from genome assembly GCA_947648045.1 of Beta corolliflora. Lineage (NCBI taxonomy): Eukaryota > Viridiplantae > Streptophyta > Magnoliopsida > Caryophyllales > Amaranthaceae > Beta > Beta corolliflora. The sequence continues at coordinate 3,415,263 of CANSZD010000757.1, read as the reverse complement.
GTCAGTAAACCTGGTGTACCAAGGTATTTCAGTCATAATGTTCTTACAAACTTGATTGCCAAAAGTGATTTTGTTTCTTTTTGACAGGAAAGAAGTGCATTTTAGTTAGGTGTAATGAACTAGTTACTCTTTTATAGGCTCCTGCCATAGAATAGCTAGTAAGTGTGAATTTGTCAGGTGAATATTCTTCTGCCCCACATATGCAAGACAGTTTGAGATCATACACAATTTTACACCCAATACTGGAAAACAAATGCTTGTGTACAGTATACTCACATTGCATACTTTTTTGTTCAATACACTTTTTTTACTTCATTAACTTCTTTCTTTCCTTAGTTCCAATTTGCATTTTTTTGTTGAAAACACTTTTGCAATTCATTTGAGCTGACCATAGATTACTTGGTGGAATGATTCTTCATGTTTCTGTGTTTGGACTCTGATGTATTTTTAGGATGGAGGAGCTTATCCCAATCTTGCTTCAGTTTGTCAAAAGCCGTCAGAAACCAGGGGGGATATGTGGTGTTTGTCGCTCATAATGCTCGATGTTTTGACGTACCATTCCTGGTTAATGAATTTAGACGCTGTGCTTGTGAAATCCCTTCAAACTGGTTTTTTCTGGATACTCTTCCTTTAGGTCGTGAAGTAATTAAATCCGCAGGTGCAATATTTTTCTTTATCTTTCCCTCCTTCATCCTTTCTTTTTCTTGGCTGGGATTTTGTCACTGAAGTTTTTTCATTGTCATCAGGAGTGAAAACCGGGGCAAAGACATCGTTGCAAGGACTTCGTGAATATTATGGAATTGAGTTAAAAGGTTCAGCACACAGAGCCATGTCAGACGTGCATATATTGTCACTCGTACTTCAGAGATTAACCATTGATCTGGAGCTCCCAAAAGCTGGTTTAGTGCAGAAAACTTTTACAGCTAATGAATTAACAAGTAGCAGTGCAAAGAAGAAAAAGGACTCCAGTTAGTTCTTTAGTTCCTTCTTGTCATTCCTGTATCATTCATTGTTGTTTATTAATTTATGATGTAATTCTTCTAATATTAGGTGAATCACCCATTGTATTCCAATCTGTGGGGCAGTTATAGAAATGAAGCAAAATTTACGATCAGTCATTCTCATTCCCCTGTTTTTTCTCCTCTCTTTTATTTTATTCCTTTATTTTTGGAATGTTAGACTCCGTTTGGTTGGATAGAAAACATTCTTAAGGGAAAACACAATTGTGAATCAAATTTTCTTTGTTTGGTTCCTTTCAAGAAAAGCTAGAGATGATGGATGAGAGAAGCGAAAGAGGAAGATAAAGAGTAGAAAGGAAAATTTGACAATTATTAGAACTTTTTTTCCACCTTTGAGAAAATTAGTTACCCCCATCACAAACCAAACAAGGGAACATAGGAAGACCATCTTTTTGAGAAAATGTTGTCTGCCAAATGCCATAGTGCCATCTAAACACTCCTAATAAATGGTGCAAACTATGACATGGAACATATCGCTTGTTAGAGAGAAAGCAAAAAAATGAAGCAAAGCTATGAAAGACCAATAAGGCAGTAACAAAGAATAGCTTTAGAAAATGCTCTTGTTGAGAGTCGAACTCAAGACCTCCCGCTTACTAAACGGGTGCTCTAACCAACTGAGCTACAAGAGCTTCTTGAAAAAAGTCCAAAATCTTTCTACTCATTGCATTAAGGCAATTCAGCCTTTTTAGCCAGACAAAAATCTGAAGCAATTACATCTTATCAAAAAAAAAAAAAAAAAAGCAATTCAGCCATTTTACATTTACGAATTTGCTAACCTCACAATATTGGATTTTTAAGGAACTACCTAGTGGCTACTGCCTACTGGCTAGTGCTCTGTTTGGGAAGAAGGAATTCATTACTGTTGTCTGTTGCTATATTTTCTCTTTCCTCTTGTTCTGAGTCTTCTGACCCATCACTCTCTTTCTCCTTAAATGAAAGACATTATGGAATTCAATAACAAGTTTTTCCCTAATCTATAATTTAGAATTCAACACCAATATTATTTTTAAAAATTGAAATTAATAATCTTAAATAAACGTGGATATCCAAATAGCGAAAGACCTTCTGGGTCTAGTAGTATAAGTTGTTCACTTGTTCAACTCCAAGCAATGAGACTAGGGTTTGAATCTTGGGGACAACATTGGTCAAATAAAGATGTGTCAAAGCTTAATTAGACGACGAGGTGATGGGGCGGTAAGAGAGAAAATGAAGAATAATATAGGTGATGTTGAGATAAAAGTGTCAACCCACAGTACCCACTATCATGGACTTTCACCCTTACATGTATTTAAAGTATGTTGGGAAATTTTCTCCCGCCTCATTTATTGAACTTAGGCAATATGTAAATAATAAATTGTTTGCCTATAAATACCGTCATTATAAGAAGGTGATTTTACGCATTCACGTGTAACACATTCTATTGATATATTTCTATCAATATCTTCTCTCTATTATATATTTCTAACAACAGGTAACCAATTAACAAGTTGACTATTTATATAATTTTCCGGTCACTTCAAACCATTTTCAGAAGGCATCCACACCTCAATATAAATTTTTGAGAAGGCATCCATATAGTAGGAATTGTTATGAAACATTCAACCGTTGGAATATTGATGGAACAGGCAGACAACAATTGTAGATTGGTAGTCCACTTGAAAACAAAAGGGGAATATTGTAACCAATGTCTTAATATGGTTCAGTGAGAATATATTATGCATTTGGTCATTACTTTGGCTAACACTACATCTTCTCGCAGATTATGCAGCTCATTGTGAAGACTAAGCACTTTGGAAATTAGACATTGTAATAACGTGTTCCATTAGAAAGAATGAGTTAATTTAATTGCTATAAAACGATTACAATAGTATGAATACTGAAAAACAAAAAGAGGAGCAATTGAATACAAAAGATTGAGAAGTCCCAAATAATTAACGTCTGACTTCCTTCAGTCCTTGGCAAATTAGTCGTTCTAAAAGAAAAAAATTACATTTGCAAGTATAGATCTGATTGTGATCAGCCTCATGTAACCCCCTAGCAGATGCTTCAAACAGAACGGGGCATGAAATTAAGTACTCGTATTCCATCCGAAGTGCTATAAGAACCTCAGGAGAAAAAGAGGGACGGAGAGAGACTGTATTGTCTATGGCTTTGTCACAGTCCCAGATGAAGCAGCCAAGAATTTGGCTGACAACGGATACAACAAATATGATGATAGAAGGTCGGATCCAAAATATTTCACGATCTACAAAAAAATTTCTTTCAAAATCAGGAGAACCAACATGACAAAACACATTATGATGAGAATTGTTGCACATTTGACAGTTCCCCCATGCTTTTGAGTTCTTTCTGCCTGCAAGTCCACCATCCCAACGAAAAGAAGGGGAGAAGAAAAAATAAAAAAAAAATCAGCAAGCATACAAGATGAGGCAACAGAAGAAATAAGCTGAACAGCAACTTCGCTACAATTATCACACAAAAGAGAACCTTCTGCAGCTGCTTTAGGCCCTCCTGGACAGTGGCTGCTACATTTTGAATGTTGTAGTCTATCCTGTCGACGATTGTACCCTACACACACGCAAGATAGGTCAATGAATCTATATCATGGACGCTCAACTGAACAGGCGTAAAAGCTCTGCAGCTGCTAACCTGATCTATCACCAACACTGAGAGATCCTTCATAATCTGAGCAAGCTCATTCACTGATTCAACAACCTATAGTCCAATAAAAAAGAACAAGAAGATTGGTAACAAACAACTAACTACCGACTGAAAAAGAGAAAATAATATATAAACTTCTTTTAAGGGATTAGTCATGTGAAGTTGTTAACTCAGTCTGACACTTGTGACTGATTTGTTATTTGTCCAGCTCAATCTTTCCTTTAGACGGGATAAGTTGATAAACATATTAGCGATCCCAAGTCCCCAACAACTTGAAGAGATCATGAAATAAATAAGAAAATTTGGCTAGATGTTATTTTAACACCAGTTCATCTTGAAAATGAAAAGAATCACCAAAAGTTGGTGCATATATGTATACTATATAGTCAATTTCCAATAAATCTAATAGATCCAATAATTTTTTGTGATGATTAGAAGGGACGCTGACGAAACCAAAATGGCTTATTATAATAAGGAACATTCTTTTTTTTTTTTTAAGCAGCAGATAATGTAATATACATAAGTATTTGGGAAAATGGCCTCTCCACCCCCACTACCCCTCTTTGAGCAAGAGCCACTGAGGTAATTGTGATGTTAATGTGGAGCAATTAGCATGCAGCTTAGAATCACTAAATAGTTTATTGGCCCAAGCAATGTCCTTGGTTTTTTTTCCTTATATATATACTCCCTCTGTTTTTTTTTATTTGCTACATTGTTGGTGCGCGGCGGATTTCAAGACATTATATAACCCTTAATATCTCTTATTTCGTTTAAGTAAAAATTATAAAAATTTGATATTATAAATCTAAACATCGAGACGAATCTAACAAGACCACACATGACTATATTTTTACTTATAAAAAGATCAAAATAATCAGTCAAAGTTAGTAGTTCAATTCCCAAAACAACAATGTAGCAAATAAAAAAAAGCAGAGGGAGTATATATATATATTTTTTTTGCACAGAGAACTATATGTCATAAGATTACATCAGATTAGTGGTAACTCGTTGATTATCATACTTGAGGTTGTAGGTTCAAGGTTTGTAATGACCATGTTTGATTTAATTTCTTTTTAAATGTAAGAGGATGGCATGGAGTGAAGTCCATGGAAGGACCGGAGGAGGAAGAAAACCACATGGATGATAGACAGGCTTGACAATGCCTTTTAATATATATAATATATGTATAGGTAAGTAACAAGGTTTCAGTTTCTCTACCTTATTTTTTTTTTTTTTTTTTGCTTTTCTCATTTAATATTTTCTCCCTTCCCTATTACTACATGTTCTATTGCATTATAAATACAGCACAATTACATAGTGGACAAGGAACAATTGCACTTGACAGTAGTCACTAGAGGATTAAAGGACAAAGAATAAGCAAGGATCATAGTACTATGTTCTTGACTAAAACACAAAAAGATTCGGCAACCCAGAGAAAGGATATATCCTAAAGAACATGGCAGCTTACTACTTCTATAACAATTAAGTACAAAAAGCAATATTAAGCAGTTAGGCTAAATTACACTTACCTGCTGGATTTCTCGCTCCCTTTCTACTGTGAAGGCTTCACTTCTCTTTATCCTGGTTAGCTGATGCTCACTAAGCTCCTAAGTAATATAAAAATAAAGCACTGTTGAATTTGACTTAGAAACACATTGTATAAAAGTAAAAAGTTGTGTGTGTGTGTGTGTGTGTGTGTGTGTGTGTGTATTTATGTACAGGAATTTACTGAACAGAATGGGACTTGGCCAACTGTTCCACCCCAAGTTGTAAAACGTCTCCTCGAGACTTGATCACATTCACCAAGTCTCCAAATCAAACATATACACCGAACAAAATAGTCAAAGTTTTTTACAGTCTCTGCGGAAAATTTTCATATAGTTCCTCCACACAAAATCATTATTTCTAGGGAATAAAGAACTCAATAAGCTCGAAACAGATCAGGAAATCAGATTTTAGTACCTGATCATCATCTTCTACTTGAGATCTGCTTCCGTTCATATTTATTTCCAAGTCTCCATCTGGGCCCTGAATCAAAAAATCAATCACCTTATATGTTTGGACTTCAACAAGACAATGATTGAAAGATAGCAATCTTAGCAAACTAACAAAAACAAATTTAGTCAAAGCGTAACCTGCAAGTACAATTTCTAGATGCAAGCTATTAAAAATCACCAAAGGATCTAAGTTTCTAACCACTAGATATGCTATGCAGACACTAAATACTGATTCTAACCTCCTTTTGCTTTTGAAGACGCTTCAAATATACAGATTGCTTCTTCCGAAGTTCCATTGATAAGTTTTGAAGATCGGTTGCAAGTGAACGCTGCAGTAGAAACATCCAACTTAACTGTGTTGAACATATAACTATCCTCATTCACATGGTCCTAACTCGAAGAAGTCAAATTATACCTGCACATTCTTCCTGACATTTGAGTCCTCTGATGGTCCACCAGCAGAAAGTCCTTGCAATCTCTTCTCTGATCTCCTTATCAAATTCGTTATTTCATGAGTAAGGTTCTCGATTAGGCGTTGATCTTCTTTACCATCTCCAAATGATGGCATCAACGCTTTTGCGTGGGCTTTTGTCAACTCAGCCATCTTTGAACGAGCTCGCTGCACATTAGATGCCACATCTTCAGATACATCTACCCAGGCTGGTGGCAGACCAACTGCTACTGCACCCTTACTGCATCAAAACAATATTTGAATTTCTTGAGACAACAGCTACAATAATGTACTAAGGGTATTGCATACAGAGACAAAGTTGCAAAGTTCAAAGTCTCATTTTTGATACCCGGAAAGCTGAATGTATACATAGAACAGAAGGCACAGAGGGAACCAGATTTTGTGTACTTGTGACTTGTCTATGAGCTAAACCAAAAAGACACCCTAACATCATGACTAAAGCCTCTCGATCATCTCATTTCCCCTGGGCTTACCTTTTCTATAAACACCAAGATGGGAGTAATGACTAATGATCCATTTGTTCTAGCAATACATGACTAAATATCAAATTCTAACTAGCTTAGTCCGTAAAACTTTTGTCCCTACCAATGCAAATGCAAACTTGTTGCATCCATAGTGTACGAGTATTGTGAGAATGCGACTCACCTTGAATAGTGAGCCCTACCCCCTGGCGCCCAAATTAGTACATACACATGTCCGTAGGAAGAGAACCATACTCACGATGAACATGAAAGACTAGATTATGTACACACAGACCAATACCAATGAACATGTACCAACTAGAGATGTACATATGTTCATTTGGCTTGTTATCCATGTACATATTCATTTGGCTTGTTATCCATGTACATTTGGCTTGTTATCCATGTACATTTGCGCATCATGCTCTATGTACTAGTGTGCACCACCATGATACAAATTCCTCATTACAGTAAAAGTCTATACCATCCTTTTTACAGATATACTCGAATACATAGGGATAAAACTTGGTTTTACCCACTACTAAAGTACCAATAGAGTTTAATGTAAGGCGGAATCCAACTAGCATCACCAATAATTTTTAATGGTACATTAGGAGTGGATTATTCACCTAGTGGGTAGATGTAGTTATCTCCGAATACATAGATCACAATTTCTTAGAAATTTAGTGCTAATTATGCTTGCAAATTAGTGCTAAACTGCTAATACAAATCATATATCTCACTTTTCTTTGTTTTTCTTTCTTTTAACTTATTCCTTAACTATTCACTATTCACGGATAATTCCTTATGACGGCTCATGTTAGCCGACCCCAAATCATATTGGCGCTATCGCTTTATTTTTGTTGTATGTGCCCATTTATACCATAATAAACTACCAGTGATCTCAACCCAAATTCTACAAGAACTAACAGAAATACCTAAATTATTCCAAATAATCTGTCGTAATCCAACAATGTAGATCCCATAAAACAACAACAAAACCACCAAAATCATTAATTTAAACAAATGAAACTAACCTGGAAGTTCCAGGATCCTCAGTACTAAGAGGAGTATAAGAACGAGTACCACGATGAAGCAAAGATGTAGTAGCCAATTCAACACTCTGTTGAGACGACGTCGTATTTGTCGATGAAGAAACTCCTTCGATCGCCGGCGAACGCACGCTCTTCAACGCGTCTCTGTACTTCTTATACAAGATCGTCCGATTCCTCGACGCCATTGAAAAAAGCTTACTCACAAGTTCACAACAATCTCATTTCATTGAATTATCATCGAATTTGGTGATTTGAAGACAATGTCGATGATTTTAGATCTGGAAAAATCCCTAATTTTGGACGTAATCTTACATTCCCCTCTCTCTTGCTATTTAGAGAGAGGGGTGAATTGGAGTGTATGGAAATGTGATGATTCAAGGAGAGTGAATTGGAGGAGAGAGAAAATGTTGAATTTTGATCAGATTTTTGGCGGCAATGTTAGGGAGAGGGGCGATGGAGTTGATCAGAAGTTGATGTAATATTGTAATGTAGCTGCTGCGCTTCAATGGGGAGAGACCGAGAGAGATGGTTCGGTAATGGCAAGTTGGCAACGTGGAACTCAAGATGTAGGGAACGTCACTTTTTTTTTATACTTCTTCCCTCCTGTAATTAATTGCAACATACCGAGGTTCCGTTCTGTTGGACTGAGAGAAACTGAATTGAACTGAAAATAAGTCTAAAAGAATAGGACCCTAAGTAGCACATTTGGTAAGAGAAATATAAAGAGAAGATATTACAAATTATAGAGGTGATCATGGACCGGGCCGGACTTTGGACAAAAAAGTGGTCCATTTCGGGCTGGTCCGAGCCAGGCAAATCCTTAGGCTGAAATTCCCGCTTCAAAATCGCTAAATCGAGCCGGGCCAAACGGTCTTTTGTGCCATTTTCGGATCAGCCCAAAATTTAGCCTACTTTTGCATATTTAGGTTGTCCGTGCCCAAGTCTTTCCTCTAATAAAACGGGTTGGACATGAACCACAGGCCGAAAAACCGTGTCTGAAACCCCGCTCATTTTCGGGTCGGGCCCATGTTGATCAACTCTATTACAAAATAAGGAAATATTGCAGTTAATATGAAACTTCTTAATAAGGGAAACAAACTAACGGAGTAACGGGTGAAATATATATTATAGATTTTGCTAGATTCAATTTAATGTATATTTTCGAATTTTGGTAATATGTTATATGTAGTCCTTGTGTTCCTACATTTACATTCATTTTATGGTCAAGTTTCATCAACTTTGACCAAAATTTTCCATTTATGTATAAGAAAAGAAATTATCTAGAGTATCTTGTTAAGAATGTCTCATTGTGTATGCTTTGAAAAATTAACTATTTCAAAATAATGAAAGTTATTCATGGTCAAATATGTGTCTTGGATACCCTATAAAAAGAAAATAGATATAGTTTTAAGGTGGGAGAGTATTTAGAAATATTGATGGTGTAATTGGTGATGGTTGATAAATGTTCATTAAAAGATGGTGAATTAGTGATTGGTAAAGTAATGGTAAAAGTAAGAAAGCAAAAGAACTAATTTCTCCATTGTGGGATAGGAGCGAGGGAGGGAGTTTAACGTTCACTAAATGAGGGGTTGGTTTGGATGGCAAGGGAGCATACTTGTAGTAGAAGGAAAAAAGAAAGGGAAAGGGAGAAGCATATTGATTAATATGTGTCATGTAATAATTCTAACTCAACATTTGAAGACATAGGTTAAGAGCAATATAAGGTCTTAATTGCAAATTCTGAATATTTCTAGCTATCAGCTGAATGTTGGAGAATAAGATAATAATTTACTTAGCTGGGTAATGTCGGTTAGACAAACGACTTTACCAGGCAAAATTTTTGGGGTGGTTGATGTAGGGTATTGGGTAAGATATAATGTTGTGTGAATACCAAACGCTTGAATTATATATATCGAGGTTGAATATGTGGTCCGCACATAGATTTTAGCTGAGAGAGTGAGGATAAATTCGGTTGGTTAGAAACTTCCCTGCCAGGTGATCCCGATCGATTCTCATCCCCGCCCTTGTGGCTCATTCACACCAAAAAAAACACATAGATTTTAGCTGAGTTTAATTCAATCTTTTGCTGCATTCTTAGCTAACATCAAATACAGGTTAAATGATTTATTGGCATATGAGACTCATTGAAGCTATATAATTTGTAGCCAACACTGAAAATTTTGGAAGTGTTGTTGCTTGGGAAGTTGATGTAGTAAGACAAACTCTATTTATCAATGTAGCTTACCACTAAAGATGCTCTAAACCTAAGTGGTAGCAAAATCTTAATTTTATAAGATTTAAAGGCAATATAAACATATTCTTTTAGTGATTCCATATCATTGTTGTTGGAGTCTACGTCATTATACATGTTACCCAATAAGTTATGGTGTAACATGCTATTTCAAGACGCACTTTTTTGAAATATCTTACATTTAAAAAGGTCTAATTTCAATTAAAAAAATATAAATATTGTGTACTGCAAGGTATCGAACACGTGACCTTTGAAATGAAAAGTGTGAGCTTAACCATCAATACACTATCATTTTATTGTCTAATGTTTCAAATAAAATATGATAAAGTCTTATAATTATTATATTTAACTAAAAAGATTTAATCAAGTATTTGGATCTCTAAAACTCTTATTATGATAGTAAGACGACCAAGAGACTATTAATGACATATTGTCCTACCCCAATTTTTTTTAAGCTATTATTTTGAAAATGAACTCTAAGGTTTTTTACTTATCACGTCATGACGTCAATTTTACAATTTTTCACTGGACAATAAAAATACGAAAGTAACAAATGAATTATGAAATTTATTAATAATAACGAACATATTTGTTTATTGTAATTGACCCAAGACATCGCTCGGGCCAAAATACTAGTTTTACTTTAAAACACGATTCTAATGCTATCATAATGGATAAATATGGATTAGCATCCTCTAATGGATAACATCAGGTCCATTATTCATAATGGGTAAAATCTACATAAGAATCATACAAACACCAAGTTATCATCATACAAACACCAAGTTATCAAGCATACACCAAATTTGTTCGTGTTTTTTCTTTCCCTTTTTAAAAAGGTAGGGTGTTGCAAATTGCATAAAGTACTTAGATGAGCCGCCAAGAAGCTGTATCCAACAACAAGTCAACAACACAACAAAAATCAAGTGTATAAATGAGTTAGTCTTGTGTGGACCTGGTTCATAATAATATTATTGTGGACCAAAGCCACTTATTTAACATAGCGATCCTTTTTTTCCATATAGTAACCTTTTTAAAATCTTTGGTTATATTATATAGTTAATATCTATCATAGTGACTGTTTTTTTTAATATAGTCACTCTTTCTCACATTAGTTTATTATGATGAAATTTTCACTTTGTGACATAGTAACCTTTTTTTTTTTAACATAGTCAAACTTCACAATCTATATCTACTCATCTCTTATATCTTTTTCTTTTTATATATTGACCTTATTTTTTCATAAATCACATGAATTAGCATTAGGTCCACATTAATACTAATTTAGTGTGGACCAAGTCCATATAAGTCTTTTACTAAAAGGACAAACACAAATTTGGAAAAGGCCAGATTTAAAGGAAGAACTGATAAAATTGATCAATAAGTCTTCCATAGATCCGATTCACGATAATTTATTATGCACCAAAACTGACTTTGTCACACGAAAGTTGATTATATTTGGAAAAGACCAAAAATATCACATGAAAACTGATTACTCCCTCTGTTTTTTTTTGTTAATTGTTACACTTTCACTTTTCACGCATGGCAATGCAAAACTTTAAAGACATATATCTCTAGTTTTGTATTTGTAAAAATTATGAAAAGTACATATTAAGACGAATCTAACAAGATCCAACATGACTATGCTTTTTATTCACGTCTAAATCACAAACGATGGTAAAAGTGAAATTTGTGAGTAGTGTAAAATGTCAAAGTGTAACAATAAAAAAAACTCGGAGGTAGTATATCATAAAATTGATTATATCATACAAAAATTATGCTGACTATCTTAAATGAATACTAACTATATCATACAATTTTCGGTGTATAACAAGTTATATAAATTATAAAATAGGCAGTCCTGAGACATTGCGCCAACTAGGGATGGCAATGGGTAGGGTCTGGGTAGGGTAAGGCTAGACCCTTACCCATACCCTAACTTTTGGATGTAGACCCATACCCGCAGGGTAAAAATTTTTAGGACCCTTACCCGTACCCGTAGGGTCCGATAGGGTATGGGTAGGGTCTAGGGTCTAAAATGGGTCCAACACAAAAATAAATCCGCTTACATTTTCACATGTATATATAATCGTTAAGCACAATTTCATATATTAATTTTGCAATTAGCACACATAATATCACGTACATTCCATACCAATACATATTTTTTTGCACATCCCAAAAGTCTCATACATCAAAATATAAATAAATATATTTTTCGTGATTGCGATTTGCGGCTAGGGTTCCTAATTGAGGGAGGGTTTTAGTTTTATTGGAAGTCTGCTGGAAAGATATGTTTATATATATATTCATTTTAATTTTTTAAAAAATAAAAATATATATTTTAGTTTAGATGGGTCTATGGGCAGGGTTTGGGTAGGGTCTGAGTATTTGAGGAGTGGACCATTACCCTACTCTTACCCGATAGGACTAAGACCCATACCCTACCCTTACCCATAGGGTCCAAAAAATTAAGACCCATACCCTAATTTTAGGGTAGGGTCTGGGTGGGTCTGGGTAGGGTCCTGGACCCATTGCCATCCCGAGCGCCAACTAGTCGTCTATTTTCTTCTCTTTCCTTTGTTTACCTTTAAATTACATACTAAAATCTTAACCATTAGACCAATTGATATTTAGTACTATCTTCTTAAAAGATAATATTAATAATTTCATTCTTATCTGAGACATAACCTAGGCCTAATAACTAGTTTTAACCTAAAAATAAGCGGTCTATTCAAGCTTATAAATTCCATCTGTTGAAGCTTTTTTTTTTTAAAAAGGGAGTAAGAACATTAACCAATTAATTCAGCTGTTATTTTCATCTCATCTTGCAACCTTCATTCTCACTCTCTTTTGACACCACCCGCCTTTTTCTCTCTCCTCTTCGTTACTCTCTTCTCCCTCTGAACTTTTTTTCGAGCTCACACTCTTAAATTAATTTCATCTGCAAAAAAACCCCGCAAATTTCATCTTCATCAATCAACAATAATTACAGTATCGCTGAAATTTCAGAGGAATTTTAATCACGCGAAACCCTAATAAATCGATCGTTAATTTTGACGGTTTCAACTTCCGATTTCAATTATGGATGCAGATTCTTGGACTTCTCGTTTGTCTTCTGTGTCTAAGCGTTATCAATCTGCGTTTCAAAGTCGATCAGGTAAATAAAAATAAAAGAAAAAGCTTCAATTTTTTTTTGGGTATTATTGTTAATGCTCTAAATTTTTTGGAAAGTGCAGATGTTTTTATGGGGTTTGAGGAGATTGAGGGGGATGATGATATAAGGGAGGAGTTTCCATGCCCTTTTTGTGCAGAGTATTTTGATATCGTTGGATTGTGCTGCCACATTGACGATGAGCACCCTGTTGAAGCCAAAAATGGGGTATTTCTCGTTTTATATTATCTATTTTGAGCATTTGTTACTGTAGTAATACTTTTTGTTGTCGAAATCATCTCGAATTCGTAGTCATACTTGCTATAGCTGCCTTGTTAATTGCTTTCTATGTTTACTGAACGAAGTTGGGTGTTTAGAAATTGAAAAAGATGGTATTTTTTTTCTTAATATGAAGAAATTTTGGGTGGGTGGTGGGGGTGGCATGAATATAATAGTATTACAGACACTTGAGTGAAGGTAAGATCACATGAAGCAAGACGAAAACAAATAGGATTTCTGGTAAGAGTGAGATTATACCTTTTCGAAAGAGTTAGTGAGATGTAGAATTAAGAAATCCATTTGAATGGTCGAGAATCGAGATATGAATTTTGCTCGTATGAATTACGAGAAAGAATGATAGAGCGAAATGGATGTATTAGATTTAGTTGCAGAATAATGAATTATCAAGCTACTTGTTTGCACATAACTGCATTGGCAACATCTAGTTCTCCTTGGCTTGAAGAAAGCACTTTCTAGTTACTGCGCTTGAATCTGATTGACTTCAATAAAGGAATGTCAATGTTGCTTGCATATGATTGTCAAGGACTCAAATTTTACCTTTGCTAGTTCACACATAGGAGAATCGACGTGGCTCTGATTGTGAATACGCTTTTGTCTCTTCCTTTTTTCTGGGTTTTCGTCCCTTATTTGTTTAATATATGGGGGGCGGGGGTAAAGGGGAGAAAGCTGTAAGTTTACAGTTTCACAGTATTGGAGGCATCGACTGGAATTAATTATTTTAGATAAGATGAGTCAATATATCGCCTGTAGACTTAGTGTAGTAGTAGAGAGTAGAGACCAAGTGAAAAGAAGCCACAATTTATAGGCGAAATCTGAGTTGTGCTCAATGATGAACAGGCTAGTTTATTTTTCTATCGAATATAGGTTAAATCATTGGTTTAAGGCATTGATCTTGCAATTGAGTCAATGTCATGCAGGGTTAGCTGCAAGGACAATAATTGAAGAAGGCTTTTGGAAATTGTGGGAAGGTCATATTAACTGTCTTACCTCTAGCTAATGAGAAAAGAATAAGATTGTTCAAAGAGAATCACATAGTAAACCTTTCTTGGCAATGTACTAGTTGAAGGAAAAGCACTAAAAGATGTAGGCGAGCATAAGTGAAGGGGGTAGTTGTGGGGTTGTAATGCCTAGAATAAGCTGTTAGATATCATAACCAGGTACACGGGATGACACACACGAGAGGAATGGGGAACAAAGAGGAGGAATTACATATTTTGTAAATCAGGACCTAAAAAATAATGATAACCCCCACAAATTGTTGTATCCCAAATCCTTTACTAACATTTTTACATCTAGACAATAGGTTAAATTTCAATTAGGAACAAGAGCTATCCATTTTTTGACACTCTAGAAATTGGATTCTTATTTTCTGATTCAATTTTGCTATGTTGTCCTCGATTGAAATTTCTCGTGGATACTAAACACGTAATTTGCACCTTTGTTAGTGATTCTCTTATCAGAGATAACTTTTTGTTGTTGTTATTATTCCTAACTAACGGGAACATTAGTGAAATTACTATTTTTCTTTAAAGGTTTAGAGGACTTGGGCCTATGTTTTATGGTGCATGGCTCCTTGATTTACAGCCTTTCCTAACGGTGACTGTTCTTGATCTTCAGGTATGCCCTGTTTGTGCTGTGAGGGTAGGGGTTGATATGGTAGCACACATCACATTGCAACATGGGAACATTTTTAAGATATCCTTTTAATCAATGTTGAAATTATTGCGTACTTGATTGATATTTATGTTTGCTATCCACTTTATATGATGTAAATTTTTTTATTGCAACAACAAAGCCGGTTTAGGTCCACCGTGGTGGTCCATATGCTCCTGCCCTTTATATAATGTATTTTTTTTTTTGTCAAAAGACAAAGCTCCCTTCATTAGCTCATATATTTTTCAGAACCACGAGCGGAAGAGAAAAACACTTGCAAGAATCTGTTTAGTGTCCCTGTGTGCTTTGCATTAAGAAGTGTAAAGCTAAAGGAAGCGTCCTTAGGAAATAGAAGATACTCTTTGGCTTCGGCCTCTCTTACACAAAATATCATAGGAGACACTGAAACCTATGTCATCAATATGATTTAATGTTGGTGATTCTTGCAAGGTTTGTTTTCATGTCATGATCACTCTTCCTGGCATAGGTTCTTCAAATTTTCTCGTTTTTCTTTTCATCTTAAAGGGTGTATTTCATTGTCATACTTCAAAAAGAAATAGATGATAAGTCTACTTCATTCTTGAGACATACTTCTTGCGTTCTTTTATAATTGCATCATTTATAGTTTCACGTATGTCATTGCACAATTTTAACCATTAATATCTTTAATTTCGTTTTAGTAAAAATTATTGAAAGATGATAGTTTGAAAGTACATATCGAACGAATCTAATAAGATCTCACATATGTATATCTTTCTTTACGTTTAAATCACAAGAGAGGGTCAAAAGGAGAGTCTCGTGAATAGTGTACAAGCATAAATGATGCAATGATAAAAGAATGGAGGAAGTAGGAAAGTATTTCTTCCGTGTTGACGTAAGCATCGGGGACTCGTTATAGATGTAGAGGAAAATCCATGAGAATTGAGTTTCTTGACTATGCCTTACGTGCGGCGCAAGAGCAAATCACGTAAAAATGGATCCCATTCAACACTTTCATTCTTGAGAAAAGAAGCTGCAGGAAGGAAACTTACGAGACCCTATTTGGAGGCTCTTCCCCGTATACCGTCATCTTCCAATGTTGCACCCGATCCTTTGTTGTCATCTTTTATATTGCCTATGGTCGATGATATTGTGATTTCTCGGTCCACAATCATCACCGATACAAGCGCGGCGAACAAAGGCGAGAGAGGAGATTGTTCTAGAAAGGTTGGTATTGTCTCGCCTTGTTGCCTTTTTTCCTACTTTTAAGCTTTTTGCACTTATAGATTTATGCCCGCTTATTTTTTGTAAGGGTTGTTTATTAGATATTAACTCGTTAATGATGTAATTGAGCGAAATGTTCGACCCATAGTTGATTATTTGCATCCATTTATATTTTTGATGCAATACTCCTAAAAAAAAAATGAACCCTTGAACGAAGTTTTAGAATTAGGCGAGTAAAAACTCTTTTCCTTGGGACATAGCATTAGAACCAAAATCCTATATCTTCCGGACAAGCAAAGAAATTTCTTGTGTTCTCCGATTTTGCTCTTGCAAATGGAACCTAGATTATTGAACATATTAGTATGTTGTTCATGTAAAGCTTTTGGTATGGCCACATGCTTTAAATTAAGGGTTGCGATGATTGCTTTTCCGCTCCTTTTGAAAGACATGGATGCAATTTTGTCCGAATTTGGGGTTGACTCCTTTGGTTTAGATCTACCCCAAATCTACCCCAAGAATTTGGGCTCTTTTCATTTGGATCCACCCTAGGGATTTGATGCATCCCAACATTTAGAGATTCAAAATCTACACATTAGATTAGTATCCTTTCATTTGGCTGGTCATAAACATCAAACGAGAGTGCACTCTCTGTGTATTTATCCTTTCACACTGTTCTCAAAGAGCTTTATGCAAGATTGGATACGACAGAAGGTGAAAAAGACATTTATAGAATTGCGCGTATGAGGGACAAGAAGACAAGAGACATAAGAAAGGTAAAATGTGTCAAGGGTGTGGACCAAAGAGTGCTTGTGGAGGATGAGGAGATAAAGGATAGGTGGAGGTCGTACTTTGATACCTTGTTCAACGGTGATAAAGCACAAGACATTGGGGATGTACACATTCCGCCAAGTATGTTAAATCGAGAGTTTATGAGGAGGATTCAAAAGGGAGAAGTCGTTGCAGCATTAAAAAAGATGGGATTGAAGAAAGCTACGGGGCCAGATGGCATACCTATCGAAGTTTGGAGGTGTTTAGGGGGAGAGGAATCGAATGGTCGACAACATTCTTCAACATGATTTGGAGACACAACAAAATGCCATTAGAATGGAGGAAGAGTACTTTGATTCCTTTGTATAAGAACAAAGGCGATGTACAAGATTGTACCAACTACCGAGGAATCAAACTAATGAGTCATACGATGAAACTACGGGAAAGGGTGATTGAAGCAAAGACTTAGGAAACATGTGAAGATATCAGAGAACCAATTTGGATTTATGCCTGGAAGATCGACTATAGAGGCCATCCACCTCTTAAGACAAACAATGGAACATTACCGTGATAGGAAGAAGGATCTACATATGGTTTTCATTGATTTGGAGAAGGCATATGATAGAGTACCAAGAGAAATACTTTGGTGGGCGTTAGCGAGGAAAGGTGTTCCACAAAAAATATATAGATATCATCAAGGATATGTATGAGGGGGCAACTACGAGTGTGCGGACTACGGTGGGGAGGACGAGAAGAGTTTCCTATTACGATCGGAGTGCATCAAGGTTCCGCACTTAGTCCCTTTCTCTTTGCCCTAGTCATGGACGAACTAACGAGGTCAATTCAAGATGATATACCATGGTGTATGATGTTTGCGGATGATATTGTGTTGATTGATGAGACAAAGGAAGGTATTGAGAGAAAGTTGGAATTGTGGAGGCATACATTAGAAGCCCTGGGGTTTTAGATTGAGCGAAGTAAGACGGAGTATATGGAGTGCAAGTTCGGTGGGGTTACAAGGCGCGAGGCGAGGCGGTCACTTTGGATAGCAAAGTGGTTCAAGGATCGAACGTCTTCCGTTACCTAGGATCCATTCTCCAAAAGGATGGAGAACTGGATGGAGACGTGGCTCATAGAATTAACGCGGGTTGGTTAAAGTGGAAAAGCGCCACCGGATTCCTTTGTGATTCCGGCATTCCCCAAAGCTTGAAGGGAAAGTTCTACCGGTACACCGCAATTAGGCTGCTTTGTTATATGACACCGAATGTTGGGCGGTGAAACAATGCCACGTTCATAAGATGAACGTGGCGGAGATGCGTATGTTGCGGTGGATGTGTGGCCACACAAGGAAGGACCGATTAAGAAATGAAGTGATCCGGAAAAAGTTGGAGTTGCATCCATTGAAGAAAAGATGAGGGAGAATCGGTTAAGATGGTTTGGTCATGTGAAAAGGAGATCGTGTGATGCACCTGAGAAGAATTGAAGAGTGGAGGAGTAACCAAATTGTAAGGGGTAGGGGAAGACCTAAGATGACTTGGATGAAGGTAATTGAAAGTGATATGAGGTCACTTGGGATTGAGGAGAGCATGACGTTGGATAGAAGTGGGTGGAGGGGCAGTATCCATGTGGAGGAAGGGGTGTGAACTGCATTTATTTGTTTAAAACCTTTTGTTGAAAACCTCTTTTAAAACTTGTTGGTGCAAACCTTGTTTTTAAAAAAAAAAAAAAAAAAAAAACTTCTTTAAAAATTCTTAAAAAAAAAAAAAAAAAAGTTTTTTATCACTCATGTCGATGCCATCTCCTCTGGTAACGGTTTCAGTTGACGATTCATGTTAGCCGACCCCAAATCACTTTGGGAATAAGGCTTAGTTGTTGTTGTTGTTGTTGTTGTACTGTTCTCAACCTAAAATCTACGGTATGTTAAATAATTTCAGCTTATCAAATGATCAAGTAGGAGTACGTTAGAAAAATTGCACCTACTATATTTTTTATGTTAAATAGTGAGCTTTATCCGATATAACCATGAAATTAAAAGGCAACAAAGTTTAGAAAAAAAATTAGGGTTATATTAGATAATTCTTGGTTATTAAGAATTAAGGTAGTAAAGCTTCACCTCCTCAGTCATTCTAATACACCAATTTCAGGGTATACGAAATTTCGAACTTAAACTTTCCCTTTTTTCTCTCACACGGTTCTCCCTCTCCATAATTTTTTTTTTATATTTAGTTACAAAAATCGCCCCTAATATATTTTTATGTTTAATAGTGATCTTTATAACCCTGAAATTATAACTCAACGAAATTTAAGGGAAAAAATTAGGGTTATATAAGATAATTCTTGGTTATTATAACTAATGTAGTAAGCTTCACCTCCTAAGTCATTCTAATCCACGAATTTTTGGATTATAATCAACAAAATCAAGAATAGCAAGAAATTTGAATGATAAGACATGAAATTCGACATTTCGAACCTAAAGTTTCCCTATTTTATCTTAAACGGTTCTCAACCTCCAAAATCTAGAGAATTGTTATTAAATTATTTCAGCTTATCAAATGGTCAAGTAGGAGTACATTAGAAAATTAGCACCTACTATATTTTTATGTTTAATAATAAATGGTCTAAGTAGGAGTAAGGGATAAATAGTGAGATTTATCCGATATAACCCTGAATTTATATGTCAACGAAATTTAGAAAATTTTTAGGGTTCTATCAGATAATTTTTGGTTATAAAGAATTAAGGCAGTAAAGCGTCACCTCCTCAATCGTTCTAATCCACTAATTTTAGGGTATGCAAAAATTGAAACTGAAGCTTTCACATAGTACTTTCTCTCCAAAATGTAGAGATTTATTATTAAATGGTTTCATCATATTAAATGGTTGAGTAGGAGTATGTATTAGTAGTGAGATTAATTCGAAGAAAACATGAATTATATTTCTTTAGTAAAACCCTACTTTTTAGAAGTTAAAACCTACTTTTTTCTAATTCATGATTTACTATTATATCACAATGTTTAAATCAACAGAAATACACCACAAATAGACACTCCTTTAAACAAAAGTACATAAACAGAATCTTCTAACATGTAACTAGCTATATTCAGGCCTGGCCCTGTGCCGGTCCAAAGTGGGACTCAGCACAGGGCCTCACAGTTAGAAGGGCTCCAAATTTTTTGTAAAAAAACTTTAAGCTGTGAGGCCCAAAATACTAAGCACAAGTACAATCCGCTTTATTTGCACCAGTGAGTGACTAGCCCCATATTTCTCTCTCTCTCTCTCTCCTTACTTTCTCAGTTTCTCTATCTCTCTCCGTACTTTTCTCCTTAACAACTGCACTTTCTCCTCCTTACTTTTCTCAATTAGACTTTCTCTCTCAACCAGAAATGAGAAAAACATAATACCAAGCTTACACACTATGAAGCTACTAAGGTCTATGAAGCTACAAATTTCACATCACTGAAATCTTCCCCAACCAGAAAAAGTCAATTCCTATAATTGCTATAAATTTACAAGTTTCATCCTCTCTAAAGTTACATCTAAAAATTCAAAATTTTAGGTAATTGTATTTTGCTTAGTTTAATTTTTATTTATTAAACTCATTTGGAAATTTGACTCTTGCTTGTTGATGTTGGGGTATGTTAATTTCTGATTTATAAGTGTCACTTTATTTTTGTATTATTTTGGGGAAAAAATATTGGTTACTGATTTCAACTTTTGTAATTTAAAAGAGAAGTAGCAATATAAAGTGAGAGTGAAAGATAAAGCAGAGGAGAGTAAAAGATTTCAGCACAGGGCCTCCACATCGGTCGGGCCGGGGCTGGCTATATTAGCAATGTTAGTTACCTTTGAAAAGAGAGTAGACAAGTGCCATATTGAAAAAAAAGTAACAAGTTCTCATAAAGTTAGGATACAAACAAGACTAGAACATATTAAAGAACCACATCCAAGCTCATCCAAGCTCCGCAATGAACATCAACGACGACATGTGAAGGTTCCTCAATGAAGGGTGATAACTCTACAACATAAATGTACAAAATATGTTAGTAATCAAAAAATATATAAGCATGTAAAAGCTGAATAAAAATACAGCAACAAAAAAAGTGTGTATAATTCATAAATTCAGGGCATTGTATTTGTATCCACTATCATGTACTCATGTGTCAACTATTTCCATATAACCTCTATCATGTAATCAGTTTCACTACCACATAGGCACATACTCCATTACTAATTTACTATTACCATTTAAAAACATATACGGAGTACATCCATTATTTACCATCACCACAACTACATTAAATCTCAAATCAAAATAGCTGATAAGCCTTATGAAATTTGCTGCATTTACTCTAGAAACTGATTGTTTATTTGCTCATAATCTAAATAATGTTTGCATGTTATATGCTACAATGCATTTTGCAAAAAAAAAAATAGTAACTATTTCACTGCGAATATTTAATGTATAGTAAGTATTAAAACGAAATTGTTTCAGTTTAATAAATTGATGTGAAAAATTTGGAGTTTTCCCCCGTGAAGCTTTGTTTGAGATTTATTGAAGTTGTGTGTTGCTAAAAGTATAGGTTTTGGTCCAACATATTAGCATATAATTATACATATTTATAGGCAATCTGATAATTGCATCTTTATGTAATTTATCGATTTTATGTAAGATAAGTTAGTCGTTTTTTTTTTTAATGAATGATAAATGTAGTGTGATTGTGTTTGTTTAAATTTGTGGAAGATTTTAATTTGATGGACACATAAAAAGCAATTATTGTGTATGCGTGACTTTGATTGACCCTTTTATGTACGAGTATGAACCTTAATTTCATGACTGTGTTTGCACATAATATGTATGAGTTTGAATTTTACTACTTGTAAATAAAAAATTCATAAATTGTTATATATATAATACCCCAATTTTCAAGTTTTATAAAGCATTATGAATTTGTATCATAGTATTATGGGACGCTAAAGTTAGCCTTGAAAACATCTATTATTTGTAAGGTAAACTGGGGAAAACACACAAATAATAAAATTGGCCTTAAGAATTGGGACCCTAATCAATTAGTCTAAAAAGTTTAAAAATTAAGAGTATTTAAAAAAAAATGAAAACCATAGATAACATTTATATTACCCGTAACAAAAACTTAATGAATACAGTACACCTAATTTGTAAGATGAGGCAGATGAGGGGTGAACATACTCAAATTTGGTTCAAATGTTTGTTAAATGTCATTTTTCAGCTCATAAATTTTTTCATTCAACCTGTATGTGGCGAGAAATTTTAATTAGATGCACGCATTCAAACTTCTTATTAAATAGATATGTCAATTATGGTAGTTTTGATTGTGCTGTTAATACTGGGTTGCTACTTGCTACAAATGAGTTTGTTTTAAAAAAGCTTGACTAGTTGTGTTTGTATAACATGATAACAAGAAAAAAGAGCATAGAATGTAAAGTAGAGGAACGTGGAGTTTCATTTTCTGTATAAATCTCTTCAATTTAAGGAATTATGTTTATAAAAGAGAGAGGGGAAAATCCCAATCTCCCTTCTGCCCATTCTTCTCCCAATCCCTTACCCAAATAAAAGAACTTGTCTTCTCTTTTCTTTGATCTCGTTCTCGATCTCCATTTCCTTTTGTCTAAATAAACTAGTTTTATGTCCACGAGCATTATCTATTTATCGGTGTAAAAAAATGTTGTCTGGGTCATGTTAACCATGTTGTATATGTCTCTGGATTATCTTATCTTATCTTATCTATGTGATTTGTAGTGTAACCATGTTGTTGACAAAAATAAAAAACGCCGTCTTGGTCATGTTAGGTTACGTCTATCTCCCTAAATTATCATGTCTTTGTCATATGTAGTGTAACTGTACAATAAAAGACCCTAAATAATCATAGACGCTAAATAATTATGTCACTGTAATAGACGTCAAATTATCATAATTGCTATATACCGTACAATAATAATGATCTTTTCCGCCTATCTTCACAGAGAAAGAGAAGGATCTTCTACCCACGGTGCGGTAACGAACTCAATTTCAATGAAGTACACGCAACTACGCCTGTGAACTCGGAATAATAATAATAACAATAAAAAGAATAATAATAACACCTAACTAATACAAAACCTCCGAAGTTAGTGAAGATATCCTAACTAATATAAAACATCCTAACTTATTGAAAACATTCTAACCTAGCGAAAGCAGCCTAACTAATATAAAACCTCCTAACTAATATAGAATCTCCTCACTTAGAGAAGACATCTCAACTAATATAAAACATCCTATCTAATATAATTGTACTTCGATTCTTATAACACATTTAGTATCAAAATTCCATTACTCTATCCTTAAAAAATCAGACATTTTTATATCTCCTTCCTAACTTATGAAAATTAAAATTGATGTTAACAATTAGCATCTCAACATTCAAATCAACAGTACGAAATCACAATACACTTACAACATTCATCGGCAAATTCAAAGAAAAAATCAAATCAACAAATAACTAGCATCTCCGCATTCAAATCAACAATAGCAGAACTGAATTCATGCCTTTACTTAATAAAAAATCAATATACCCAAATGAATAAACCTAAATCAACACTAGCAGTACTCAATTTATAAATAAAAATTGCATAAACCCAAACCAATACTGAATTACTATTGTTATTTACAAACCCAAATGAAATCAGCTTCTCTGCTGTTGAGACATTTGTTTGTTTAGTATCTGGAGTAGGGGTGTAAATGATGCGAGTCGAGCTCGAGTTTGGCTAAGCTCGACTCGAACTCGAAAAACTCGAAGTCAAGCTCGACTCGACTCGAAAACTCGCGAGCTTGAAAAAATCAAACTCGAGCTCGAACTCGAACTCGAATCAAGCTCGAACTCGAACTCGAACTCGAATCGAGGCTCAACTCAAACTTGAGTCAATCCATGTACCTTGAGTTAGGTACTTGTAGCCCTTTATAAAGGGAAAAAAGTTAGTGTTTCATTGTCCAACCAATGTGGGACTTTATGAAACAAACTTTAGTAGAAAACAATAGTTTTGTTCCATTTATAAAGAACACAAATTTAAACTTTTGCTTCCCAACCAATGTGGGACAACTAAAATTATACAATAAGGCTCAACTCAAACTTGAGTCAATCCATGTACCTTGAGTTAGGTACTTGGAGTAGCCTTTTATAGAGGAAAAAAACTTAGTGTTTTATTGTCCAACCAATGTGGGACTTTATGAAACAAACTTTGGTAGAAAACAATAGTTTTCACCCAATGAAGAAATGCAACAAATAATTTTTGTTCCATTTATAAAAGAATACAAACTTAAACTTTTGTTTCCCAACCAATGTGGGACAACTAAAATTAAATAATAAGGATAGCCATAATAGTAACATTTTATATTGAAAAAAAATCTATTGTTTACACTACAAAAACCAATGTGGGAAATTAAATATTTTACATGAAATATCGTTTTTAATAATTTTTCAGTTTGTTCATGAGCTTTAGAGCCGAGCCAAGGCTAAGGCTCATTAAAATCTTGAGCTCGACATGTTAACCATCACCTAAAGACAAACTATGATTAAAGTCCACCATGAAAAATAGTAAAAATCTTATTTCATGGATTAAATTCTTTGAAAAAGTTTGAGAATTATTTATTGAAATTACAAGTATTATATATAATTTTTTTTCGAGTTTCTCACGAGCTTTTCGAGTCGAGTAGGTATTAGCTCAGCTCGACTCGTTAGTTATCGAGTCGAGCTCGAGTTCGAGTCGAGCCTACTCGAGTCGAGTTTTGACCGAGTTTTGACCGAGTCGATCTCGAGTAGCTCGCGAGTTGTCTCGTCTCATTTACACCCCTAATCTGGAGATAGGTTACAGCTGGCTTTCTCTCCCTGGTTGATGTCCGTCTTTCAAGAGCCAATGGGCATTTTTGTTTCTTCTCTCCTTTTGTCTTCTTTTTCCTTCCATCCTCTTTCTCATCCTCCTTTTTCCCCTCTTCCTTCTTTTCCCCCTCTTTCTCAGCGAGAGTAGCATGTCTTTCTCCTTTGTTTACCCTCCATCATCAATTCAATTATCATTCTCGTTTTCATTATCAGAAATCCCAATAGGATTATTCCTAAAACTATCATCAAAGCCATCATCCAAATTCTTCTTGCTCAGTATCTCAAGAAGATCCTGGCTACTATGAGCCTTCAAATCTTCTTTTAAGATATCAGTGATATTTTTATCGCCTAAGGAACTCATATAAAGTCCTAGTTGCTCACTCTTGCCCTCTGCTAGTCCAATTGCAAATCTAACTGAAAATTGAAGTTAGGCATGTGCATGATAATACTAATAATAAGATGGACATATTACTAGAGTTAAGTTAGAGAACTAGCTAGAGAAATTACCTCCACACAAGTTGGCAATGTGATCAGAATACTTATCAGCAATGAAATCGGAACATGGATCCTTGAAGCATCGGGCACGTACTTTACCACACAAGAGTTGCACTTGCCAATCTACATAATTAACAAAATTAGGAAATTCTAGATGTTTGTTCAAAGTCCGGATGTTTGTTCAAATTAGATTGCATTAAACAACTTACATCACTCATGGTCAATCCATTGCAAATAGGCCGCAAATGGTTAAGTGTATGCCTATTTCCGGTATACCTTAGAATAGGAAGAGAATCCACTTTACTTTCTGGTATGTTGTCCGGCCTCAATTTTTGAATTTTCTCATAAATGAGCGCATGAATATTCACATCAATTGTGTGAGATGTATGTTGAATAGGAAAAAGTGTGTGAGATGTAGATTTAAAAAAGAACAAGAAAAGACCTTGTATACGGTACTGGTTCTTCTTTTCTTCGGTTGCCATCGCTCCTTTTTTAATTCCCTCCAAATTAGTTGAAGGCCAATCAATTTGTTTAAAATCTTCCAAATCATGAATGAACTTCAAGTATTTTATTCTGCAACTTTTGTCCGAGGAAACTAGGAAGATGTCCTCGATGAGAAAGTAGCAAAGAAGCTTTTGGAAAACTTCTTTACTTTCATCATCATTAGCGGGCATATGCCGTAGAACTTTTGCCATTTTTCCTCTACCGATGGTGAATTTTGCCCCTTTCTCTCCTTTCTTTTCTTTTTCCCCAACCTTCTCCTTCTCCTCTGCCCCTCCCTCCTTCTTTTCCTCCGGAGGAGGAATATGTTGCACAAGACTTTCAATTAAATTCCAAACTTTATTGTCTTTCTCAACATTCACCTTCACTTCATCTATCTCCGTTCCCCCAACTGGAGTCCCAAGCACTTTTGCCACCTCGTCGGCACAAAAGTCAAAACTAGCGCCTCCAAAAACAAATATTTTGAACTCCTTGGTGAAACATTTACACACAAGTTTCACGAGGACCGATAATCCTTCAAAGTAACATTTCGGTAACTTATCACCTTTTTTTTTTTTTTACTTTTTTTACAATTTGGCAAACTTCATTGAGGAATTTGAAGAACTTTGAGTCTTCCATTGGATTAATCAAATCCTCTATGTGAGATCTCAAGAAAATTTCTGCCAACATAATGACGCTTGCATAACAAGTGAAACTCGCCGCTAAATAAAAATAATGAATGTGTTATAAGAATCGAAGTACAATTATATTAGATAGGATGTTTTATATTAGTTGAGATACCTTCTCTAAGTCAGGAGATTCTATATTAGTTAGGAGGTTTTATATTAGTTAGGCTGTTTTCGCTAGGTTAGGATGTTTTCAATAAGTTAGGATGTTTTATATTAGTTAGGATGTCTTCACTAACTTCGGAGGTTTTGTATTAGTTAGGTGTTATTATTATTCTTTTTATTGTTATTATTATTATTATTTGGGTATTGTTCCAAAAGGAGCAATCTTCTCTCTTGTTGAATATCCAAAGTTTGGTCTCGAGTTTGAATTGCACCTGATGCAATTCTAGGTCAGTTCTTGATTACTTGTGGTGCACATTTTGACATGGACCAGCTCATGTGATTTGAGGGAAAAAAACAAAAAATTGATAAAGATATACGCCCTCTTTTGCCTAAGATTAATAGGAGAGAAGGGGACACTGTTCCATGGTGTTCCACTATTTGTCTGTTGTGTTGTTTTGGAAAGTAGAATACTACTGCTGGGCAGGATTAGTAAAGAAATTTAATTTAGAGTCCTTATTATATACTTCCTCCGGCTTCTTTTTGTTGCTGCACTACCCTATTTTGGGATCCTGAATTAGTTGCAACATACCTTTTTTTTAGCTTGTGGGTTCATTTTTTCTCTCTCCTCATCGCATGGGCACTTTTACCTTCTTTTTTGTTTCCCTTTGTCACTTAGGTGTCCTAAAACACGTGCCTCCTCTGCATGCTGCAATTTTCTAAAAACGAAGGTATAATGTTTGGGCTGGTTGGCCTTTGAATAGTGGGTCTGTATTTTAACATTGTGTTGGGGGTTTGATTCCTGGAACAACTGTAAATTGAGTGAAACCAAAACTAGTGAAAGATTCTCGTATTGATCTACAACTCTATTTCCAACCTTTCTCAGAATATCTTTATTTCCAATATTATCATCAAGGTGTTTCCACAATGTTGCAAATGTAAATATGTCCTCTCCAAGTGCATACTTCTAAAGATAATTATTTGTGGTGGAGGAGTTTGGTGGGTTACCTTATGGAATTCTGACGAATATAGGAGTTAATTTACAATACTAAGCAAGGAAAGGGAAAAGCCAATGCATCTATTGTTGGAAAGAAAGTCTGAGTTTATGTCTTGAATATGCTTTACACTATTGTATTTGTTATGTGAACAAGGAAAGTTTGTTTACTTCCTTAAGTCAGTACAGCCAATGGAGTAAAAAATCTGTACTTGTCCCCTATGTTGCACCGATACGGGTACTGGGACGGGTACGGGGACGGAAAACGGCAAAATCAAAATTGCTAAAAACGGGTACGGCATGGATTCGGCAAAAAAAATAAAAAACTAAATTAAACATCCATACATAAATAGTTCAAAGTTCAAAATACCAAAAAACAACAACTAAATTTAATGTCTTAAAGTAGATAAAACTTAGACAAAGCACATCAATCTTCAAGGAGCAACTCATTTTCTAAATCGGGCTCATCTAGTGAGAGTTCCGCAAACTCTAGAAACCCAACATCCTCCATGGAATCAAATGCATCTCCACCAATATCCCACATCTTTGTATAAAGCTCCCAATATTCTTCGGAATTCCTTGATAAAAGGCGAAGATTGTTGTGGATGAAAACCAAATCTTGCGCACGACTTGGATTTAGCTTGTTCCTCCTAAGTGAGTGAATGAAGGAATATATACTCCAATTTCTCTCACTACAAGATGATGAAGTAGGTTGCCCAAGCACTTTAAATGCCAAAGATTGGAGAAGAGGGGTTTGAGCTCCAAAGTTTACCCACCAACTCTTAGGATCCATAGAATGCATCCTTGAAATACAAGTTAAATCCTCAAAAGGTCCACTCTTCATAGAGAATAATGCATATTCATCCATTACTTTACCAACATCATCACTAAGTGCAAATAATCTACGAAAGCACTTCATTCTCTCTCGAGATACTTCACCATCTCTATGAGGAGCAACTCTAGATGAAGCTCCAAGTAGCCATTCATCACTATAGAACCTTCAATATTTAAAAGAAAAAAGAGTTATAGAATTGTGTATAAATATAGTAAACAACAACAACAACAACAACTAAGCCTTATTCCCAAAGTGATTTGGGGTCGGCTAACATGAATCGTCAACTGAAACCGTCACCAAAGGAGATGGCATCGCCAAGAGTGATAAAAAGGTTTTTTTTTTTTTTTTAAAGCAAGGTCTACACCAACAAGTTTTAAAAGAGGTTTTCAACAAAAGGCTTTAATACCAACACAATTGAGAAAAACAAATAAATGCAGAAATCACACCCCTTCCTCCACATGGATACGCCCCTCCACTCACTTCTATCCAACGTCATGCTTCTCCTCGATCCCAAGTAACCTCATATCACTTTCAATTACCTTCATCCAAGTCATCTTAGGTCTTCCCCTACCCCTTACAACTTGGTTACTCCTCCACTCTTCAATTCTTCTCACCGTGCATCACCCGATCTCCTTTTCACATGACCAAACCATCTTAACCGATTCTCCCTCATCTTTTCTTCAATGGATGCAACTCCAACTTTTTCCCGGATCACTTCATTTCTTAATCGGTCTTTCCTTGTGTGGCCACACATCCACCGCAACATACGCATCTCCGCCACGTTCATCTTATGGACGTGGCATTGTTTCACCGCCCAACATTCGGTGCCATATAACAAAGCAGCCTAATTGCATTACGGTAGAACTTTCCCTTGAAGCTTTGGGGAATGCCTGAATCACACAGGAATCCGGTGGCGCGTTTCCACTTTAACCAACCCGCGTTAATTCTATGAGCCACGTCTCCATCCAGTTCTCCATCCTTTTGGAGAATGGATCCTAGGTAACGGAAGACGTTCGATCCTTGAACCACTTTGCTATCCAAAGTGACCGCCCGCCTCGCCGCTTGTAACCCCACCGAACTTGCACTCCATATACTCCGTCTTACTTCCGCTCAATCTAAAACCCGGGCTTCTAATGTATGTCTCCACAAT
Source organism: Beta corolliflora (assembly GCA_947648045.1). Taxonomy (NCBI): domain Eukaryota; kingdom Viridiplantae; phylum Streptophyta; class Magnoliopsida; order Caryophyllales; family Amaranthaceae; genus Beta; species Beta corolliflora. Next base: position 3,385,641 of record CANSZD010000757.1, on the reverse strand, counting down.
TCCAACTTTCTCTCAATACCTTCCTTTGTTTCATCAATCAACACAATATCATCCGCAAACATCATACACCATGGTATATCATCTTGAATTGACCTCGTTAGTTCGTCCATGACTAGGGCAAAGAGAAAGGGACTAAGTGCAGAACCTTGATGCACTCCGATGGTAATAGGAAACTCTTCTCGTCCTCCCCACCGTAGTCCGCACACTCGTAGTTGCCCCCTCATACATATCCTCGATGATATCTATATATTTTTTGTGGAACACCTTTCCTTGCTAACGCCCACCAAAGTATTTCTCTTGGTACTCTATCATATGTCTTCTCCAAATCAATGAAAACCATATGTAGATCCTTCTTCCTATCACGGTAATGTTCCATTGTTTGTCTTAAGAGGTGGATGGCCTCTATAGTCGATCTTCCAGGCATAAATCCAAATTGGTTCTCCGATATCTCCACATGTTTCCTAAGTCTTTGCTCAATCACCCTTTCCCAGTTTCATCGTATGACTCATTAGTTTGATTCCTCGGTAGTTGGTACAATCTTGTACATCGCCTTTGTTCTTATACAAAGGAATCAAAGTACTCTTCCTCCATTCTAATGGCATTTTGTTGTGTCTCCAAATCATGTTGAAGAATGTTGTCGCCCATTCGATTCCTCTCCCCCTAAACACCTCCAAACTTCGATAGGTATGCCATCTCGGCCCCCGTAGCTTTCTTCAATCCCATCTTTTTTAATGCCGCAACGACTTCTCCCTTTTGAATCCTCCTCATCAAACTCTCGATTTAACATACTTGGCGGAATGTGTACATCCCCGATGTCTTGTGCTTTATCACCGTTGAACAAGGTATCAAAGTACGACCTCCACCTATCCTTTATCTCTTCATCCTCCACAAGCACTCTTTGGTCCACACCCTTGACACATTTTACCTTTCTTATGTCTCTTGTCTTCTTGTCCCTCATACGCGCAATTCTATAAATGTCTTTTTCACCTTCCCGTCGTATCCAATCTTGCATAAAGCTCTTTGTTTACTCGTGCTTTAGCTTCCCGTCTTGCCTTCTTGGCTTCTTTTCGCGCCTCTTTGTACTTCTCATAGTTCACATCGTCGCTATCTTTTCCCAAAAGTTTATAACTTTCTCGTTTGTTTTTTATCGCTTGTCTCACCTCCTCGTTCCACCAAGATGTGTCCTTACTTGATGGTACAGTTCCTTTAGATTCTCCAAGGGCCTCTTTCGCCACTTCCTTTATACCAAGTTCTATCTTTGTCCAAATCGAATCTACATCCATTTCCGTGTTACAAGCCCAAATATCTTTATTAGCCATCTTAGCTAAGAAGTTCTCTTTGTGCTCCCCTTGGAGCTTCCACCACTTGATTCGCGGCTCCACATTGGGTTTTCGCTTTCTTAAAGACTCCCTACCCCGAAATCAAGCACGACTAGTCTATGTTGGGTGGTCGCGCTCTCACCCAGTATCACCTTGCGGTTTGTATAACTCTTCCTGCCAACCATTCCTTACTAAAAAGAGGTCAATCGACTCGCGTTACTTCCACTCCTATACGTCACAAGGTGAGATTCTCTTTTCTCAAACCAAGTGTTCATAATACTAAGACCATAGGCTAATGCGAAATCCAAGATATCACTTCCAGACTTCATTTCTCTCCCCATACCCAAAACCTCCATGAATGCTCTCAAAGCCAACTCGACTAGTGCCCACATGTCCGTTAAGATCCCCACCAATGATCAATTTTTCATTAATAGGCACTCGTTGCACAACCTCCTCCAAATCCTCCCAAAATTGTTGTTTAATAAATGCTTCCAATCCTACTTGCGGCGCATATGCGCTTATGATAGTCACCGCATTACTCCCTAATACTAGCCTGATACTCATAATGCGGTCACTCTTCCTCGAAACTTCCACCACATCATCAATATATTCCTTATCAATAATGATGCCTACTCCATTCCTACACTTATCCTTTCCGGAGTACCAAAGCTTATAACCCCACGGGGCTAGTTCTCTTGCTTTTCCACCAACCCACTTAGTCTCTTGAAGGCACATTATGTGAATCTTTCGCCTCCTCATAACCTCCACCACCTCCGCCGATCTTCCCGTCAAAGAGCCAATGTTCCATGTTCCAAAGCGCAACCTACTACCCCTACCACTACCACTACCCTGGACTAACTTCTTTACCCGCACCCGTCCCCGATGCGGGAACCCTTGCATATTTGACACCACCCCGGCGCCGGATGGCGCGCCGCTTCCGGCGACGACCTAGCAACCCTTGCATACTTATCACTACACCCGGGTCTATGAAGTGCAGCGCGTCGCTGAGTAGGGGACGCCCCCACGTTTTTCATTTGTCGATTCATGTCATGATATGGGACTATGTTTTATGCTGGCCGCCCCAAACCTACCGCAACTCTCCTCCTTTATCCGGGCTTGAGACCGGCAGTGAATGTCACACAGACACTCACAGGCGGAGTTTGTGTATAAATATAGTAAGATAAAAAATATGTCAAAAAACATATACCTCGGGTTCAAGGAGTGGGCTAAACAATGGAGAGGAGTGTTGCTTTTTGCCCAACGAGCTACCAAGATTTCATAAACCACATGATAAAAGGGACTAAACTCCGGATGAGGACGACATTCTTTCTTGTAAATCTCAAGCTTCACTTGTTCAATCATAGAATCCCACATCTCATACACTAAGTGAAGGCATGGTTTATCGGTGTCACAATGCCTAATCATGTCATAGATAGGCCTTGTGAAATCAACAATGTAAGATAGTTTATCCCACCAATCTTCATTCACAATCTTCTCCTTCACAAAGTTTGCCTTCCCCATGTCTTCTTCTCTATAAGAAGTCCACTCATCACTTATAACCATGGTTTGAAGACCTCGTTTGATGAGCTTAAATCTCTTAAGCATCACAACAATGGAGGCAAAGCGAGTATCGGCCACGGAAAGTAACTTAAGAGGAGAAAACCTTTGGAACATGGCCAATCTCATGTTGTGGTTCATGATGAAATTTTTAATTTGAATGGCATCCCCATGGATTTCAGTGATCCAACTACATTCTTCATACGTTTCATGATTGCTAATCACATTCCTTGCCGCACAAATATTCTTCAAAGCAAGATTAAGGGTATGAACAACACATGGTGTCCAATAAATGTGAGGAAACTCACTCTCAATGAGCTCCCCAGCCCCTTGCAATTTCTTTGCATTATCGCTTATGATTTGCACAACATTTTGATGACCTACTTCTTGAATGACTTCTTTCATGAGATTAGCAATGAAATACTTATCTTTCACTTCACCAAAACAATTCACGACTTTAAGAAAGATTGGACCACTACCGAAGTAGCCATAAAATTAATGAGAGGCTTTCTTGTTGGATCACTCCATCCATCGGGCCACAATTGTTACCCCTTTTTCTCTCCACGTTGATTTTAGTGGTGTCATTAGCCTTTCTACATTAGCTTTTTCTTGCACAAGTAATGTAGTTCTAAGCTTGTTGTAACCAGGAGGTTTGTAACCTGCTATATTATGGGTAGCAGCAAAAGTAAAGGCCCTCATATAGTGTGGACTCCTAGCAAGATTAAATGGCAACCCCCCTGTGTAAAACATCCTTGTAATTTCTTGATCCAATTGATCCCTAGTTTCAATCCCAAAACATCTAGTAATAGGTGATTTTTCAGACTTCCTTTTCTTGAATGTAGCATCATCATCCAAATGAGAAAGAGATTCACTAGGCAAAGGAACTTCTCTAGGGCCCGAATCAAGTTTCTTATTCTCAAATTCATCATCAAGTTTTTGCATTTCAAGTTTATCAACACGAGACACTTTCTTACAACATGCAATTCCTTGACCCTTAAGTTGAAGCAAATGGGCTCTAACTCTTGAATAACTAGATGTTCGAATTTCATTACAAAAATTACATCGATATTTCCATGTTCCACCAACCGCCCTAACTTTTTCAATTCTTGTTACAAACCTCCACAATGGAGGACCCTCACTTTGTGTTGATTCCGCACCAATTGACCCACTACCCGAGCTACTACCAATATTAGTACTTTGTTGTTGAGATTGGGATGCCATATTTGTCCTAATAAAATGAAAAATAAACACATTCAACCCCAACAATCCAACACAACAATTCAACACCACAACAATCCAACACAACAATTCAACACCACAACAATTCAACTTTCAACACTCAACTTAACTAAATAAAAAATTAAGTAACTTACTGTCTTCCTCAATCCTCAATAAAAAAAACCACGAAAAACAAAAAAAGAAAGAAAAAAAAAAACAGGCGAAAAGACGAAAACAAAATGAAAAAAAAAACAGGAAGAAATGAGGACTGAGGAGAGGGAGTGAAAAAATAAAGATAAAAAATCAGAGAACAAAATGAAACAAAACCCTAGAATTCAAAAACATGAAAATAACACTCGACCTTATAGAATCGAGAAGAAATGATCACGGTGAAGAAGAAAAACCAGGCGAGAAGAAACCGGCGAGAAGAGTGTTCCAACTTCCAGACTTCGAAGAAAACCGGTGAGAAGAACTTCGAAGGAGAAGAACTTCGAAGGAGAAAACGAGGCGGCGACGAAGAGTCGAAGAGGCCGGCGACGAACTTCGAAACGGCCGGCGAGAAGAGGCCGGCGACGAACCCCGGTGAGTAGAGAGTGAGTTCCGCCCTTTTCGCGAGGTGAGTAAAGAGTGATTTTGGGGATTTCGAAAATGAAACCCTAGCTTGTGAAATGTGATTTTGGGCCTCTCACATTTCATTAAGCCGGGGAAGAAGTTGGGTACGTGGGTTTGTCTTGAAATACGTACCCAACCCGTACCCACCTTCGCGTTTCCCGTACCCAATAATCTCCCCCGTACCCAGACCAACGGATTCGTTCTGGGTACGAATCCCAGACGAATCCGTACCGTACCCGGTACGTTCCCGTACCCGGTACGTTCCCGTACCCGGTACGGGAAACGGCCCCTGGGAGGCGTACCCAGGTATCATAGCTTGTCCCTGCAATATGTGTCTGTTATCAATTGACGCATGCTATATCAGCTATGATTATATTAATTAATGATGTTAATAAAAAGAAGAAAAAAAGCTTCAAGTGGATTTAAAGATTGGCCAGGTATGTTGCTGCTTCATTGCCGATTAGGTCATGAGTTTTATTCTATCTGTCAGTCAGCCATATAAATTTTGAATCAAACTGCAGTATTTCCACCCTATCAAACAGTATTACAAGTTCGCGTAAATTTTAACCTGGACAAGTTTACTGGTTGATCCTAATTTTTGATTGATGACAGGAATGTGAAACCATCACCCTTGTCGATCAAAGATCAAGAGGAGAGGGCTAGGAGGTCTGAATTTGTCCATGGGTTGCTGTTGTCTACCATTTTCAACGACAATTGTGAAGATTGCGGGTTGTGGATATGAGAGGGTAACTGGAGAACCAATTTGTAGTGAATATGCAAGCAAATGTATCCACGTGTGGAATAATTTGTAGGAATAAATGTAATTTATGATCAGTGTGAAATCTAGCTCTAGGCTCAAACCGATGTAATCTTTGTTAAATACTCACAATCTTCGTTAATTGAGCACGAGGAATGAAGATAAAGAAACTTGCACCCCCCCTCCCATACCCAACTCCCATTGGACCAGGCAAAAGCGCAAAACACGTGAAAAAAGAGGAATTTGTGGTCTGCTGCTGGAGGTAACAGCAATAAAATTTAGTGTAACTAGAAGTTCGATTTTGACATATATGTTTCGAGTACCATTTTATATAGTAATGGAATTATGAAGAGAGATAGATATGGGGTAGACAAGTATTACCAAGAATAATACTACATGGAATTCTAGTTATGAAACTACACTAATACTCCATTAACTACTGTTTCCTTCATACTCCCTTCGTTTTTTCATAGATGTAACATTTAATTTTTCACATTTACGAGACACAACGTTGACCCATAATATCACTAATTTTATAAATACATATTTGGAAAGTGTATATCAAGATGAATCTAACAAGATTACACATGACTATATTTTTCTTTATATATGAATAAAAGTTGATGGTCAAAGGGAGGTGGATGAGCAGTACCCAAAGTCAACGTGTTACAGGTAGAACGGAGGAAGTAGTATTTTCGCGTACCAAGCTGACAGCAGAGTAAGATCTTGTGACTACAGGTTCGTCAGTGACAACAGTCGTACTTGCCAGTAATATAGAAGATTTTCAGAGATCATCTCAATGAAAGTTTTGGTCAGGCTTTTCAAGTCACGAAACTGTATCAACCAAACTTCGAAAAGAGTGGGATTTCGTGATTTGTATTGAAGAATATCAAATTTTAAGATCATTAGGACATATTAAAGGGTGGCTGTGCTAGTATCAATTCGTGTAAGAGCTAACCACTGCCCCTTTGAAACATCGCGCCACTAACATAAAACCGGAGTAGTTTTCTAAGGGCTAGATAAAATCTAAACCCAGCTCATGAGTCACGGCGGCGCTTGCGCTGCAGGGTGTGGTAGGATTTACACACCAATATGGAACAAAAGCCTCGAAGTGAATTTGTTATAATCCTCGCCATAGTAATCTAAAGAAGGTATCCAGTCAGGCAGTCATACCGTATTTCACTAAACAATCAACAACTGAAAAAAGACGGAAAACAACTTAATAGGATGCGCCATTATAGTTCAAGTTAGTACAAGTTAGAGAACACGAGGACACACTTTTTGACCCTTCATACTTAAGAGAACGTCCACAGCGGAAGGAAAAATCTTGGTGTAATTAGTAACATTGTTCCTACAAACATGGAAGATAAAATTAGCATCCTAAGCTAAGTAAAAAAAGAATAAGGGTACACTGGCCAGAGAAAGGAAATGTTCTTCAAAAAATGTCCCGAGTATCTACGCATTAATGTCTAAAGCCAAACCAATGAGGTTGCACTATTATCTCCAAGAACCTCTTCACAATATCCTTCACAAAACCCTCAAAACATGCTAAGCAACAACCATTCACAGGACTGGTCTCTACATTCGCCAACCTACTCTCATGATGGGGACAAGTTGGCGGTTGTGCTTCGTATGTGTCGTGCCTTTGAACCTCCATCCCATACGCTGCCATAATGGTGTGTGCAGATCTCCTCAAAATTTCTACATAATCATTGTGACCTGCAAGCAACAATAGTCACTTAATATTTTATTTAATCCTTTTTAAAAAGAACAGATTATACATCTTTCATAGAAAAGAGCTGTAAAAATGATCGGGTGAAAACTGGCCCAGCCTGAAATGGCCTGATTTGGACAGTTTTTTCAAACTCAAAAATGAGGCCTGGCCGTTTCTTCAGGAGGGGTTTGGCCCTCGGCCAAAATGTAGTTTTTGGGCCATTATTGCATATGTCTGCTCGGCCAAGCCTGATTTCACCAGGTTAGAGCCCTGCTGCCCTAAAAACCAGTTCCAAATGCTCAATACAATAGTTGAGACTCGGTCCAGAGCTCACTAAATTAAATGTAAGTGCAGGATTATCCACTTTGCAATTATGACTTCTCTCTGATTCGTTTGTTTCTTCTTTTATCTTTGGGGGGGAAGGGCGGGAAATTTGTGAGTGACACAAGTACTGTCCTGATACAACATAATAAATGGTTTCTATCATCTTCGAAATTCTAGGTGCATATTCCCCAGTGACAACTCTCTTCACCACATCTGCGCCACATTACATGAGCTCCTCCTTTCATTGTAAGTATCCTCGTAACTGAGACTTAGAATACTGCTGAACACAGCAACTTAATCCAACAGCACAGAAAAAATTCAAACAATGGCTAATTTCAACACTAAAACATGTATGTAATCCAAGTAGCTTAGCTTTTGTAGAAAGAAGTATGAACAAATGGTGCAAGAGACATCCATATGGACCATATGTACTTCATAAGCTAGAATATGGTATGAATGCAAAAAACATGATGTGAACTTACTTAAGCTCATGTCTCGGGACAAGCTCTTCAGTTGGCTCCTCACCACTGAATGTACTCGTTGTTTCACAAAATCTGCATGTTCCTCGTGCCTATTCTGAGAGGGAGACACACCAATTTCAGGCCCAATGCTTGACCTACCAGTGCAAGGGTGAAGTTGTTCACTAGCTGATATCTGACTCTGACCACCACCCAAATTCATCCTGTCTGGTTCACTCCAATGTACTTGGCTATGAGCTAATGCATTTGAAGAGGCTGAAGACTGACCTACCTGTCCCACCATATGACCCAGCCTTCCAGGAAAAGAAACCCTATTTTGTACACTATTAGAGGGACTTTCCTGCAACCTATCTACATATTGAGCATGATGAGATGGCCCTACATCTGTTGTTCTACCCTGTTGCTGTGTTCCATTAACCCCACGACCAATCAGATTACCCAAAGCACTTATATCAGCTCCAGGGGAAAACTGACTTAATCTATTATAGAGTATATGATGGATTTGACGGTGTATCATTCGTCTTCCTGATACTGTTGATACTCCCATCCCAGAAACAGGAGATGGTACCTGTAAACTTCCACTTGAGAATCTCGGAGAAGAAAGGAACCCATTTCCTTGACTAATCGGTGTTTCAGGAATAGTCACATTAAGGTCTATTTCTGCCATGTTCTCGTAATCAGCACTAGTAATTGTCCTTTGACAAGGAGTGAAATCTTGAATTTGAGAAAGGGAGGACCCAAGCGCAGCTGGTCTGCAACCATCACAATACCAATTGCCTTCAGGAACTTCCCGTCCAAGACCAACACAGTATGTGTGGGCTGGTGAATCACAGAGATCACAAAGTAACATGAGTGCGTCATCCCCACCTTGATGGCACTCTGTGCAGATGACATTTTCATAAGGATTGAGGAAGCCTCGAAGTTCCTCTTCAGAAGGTTGATAGACCTGCATACAGCAAAACTGCCTGAGAAAAACTAATATAACATGAAAAAAAAACAGCTTGTATGCACGAATGTGTTGCAAAATGGAAAAAAAAGAAAGACGTTGAAGAGCTTCAAGGTTCAGGAATGTCTGGAAACAGTACCTGATCACGCTCTGGAACTGGTATCACCGTATCCCTTAAATCAAACCCTTTACCACATCTTGCAGGCTTACTGATTGAGACAAACCTCTGCTTGCATAGTGGGCAACGAGTTTCCACTTTTGACCACTCAAAAATGCAAGCAAAGCAGAAATAGTGGCTACAACAGTTTAGTGTCCCACGAACAGTATTCTTTCCTTCTTCTGTTAAACAAACACCACAAACAGGCTTGCCGACATCATTGTTTTTCTCCTCTGCCTTCTCTTTTCCCTTCCTGACATTCCTGACAGGAGCTTTTTTGGGCTCATAGAACACTTCGTCTTCTTGGATTCTCCTAGAACTCCTCAAGTTTGTAGCCAGGCTTCTGCAAATCTTGTTAGCTTCTCTAACTTGTTCCCGTTCTTCCTCAGATATAGTGAATTCATAGTCAGATGAGTCAGAACAAACATCTGAATCTGAGCCAACCATCACTCTTTTCTTTCTACGCGCAGATTTCTTCTTGTTCCTATCTCTCAGAGTAGGACCCTTTTCACTGAAGTCCTCATCACCATCAGACTTCGTCCTCCTCCTCAAGCTGCTAGACTTTTTACGCTTCTTAGTATGAGCTTTCCTCACAGCCTTTGCACTTCCTTTTCTACTACTTCTAATAGAAGTTTTCTTCTTCAATGTGGTCCTCCCTCTCTTCTTGGTCGTCGTCTTCAGCAATGAAAACTCCTCTTCTTCCTCCTCCGGGTACTCTTCATCTGGTGTAAACTCATCATCATCATCATCATCATCATCATCATCATTTGAGTCTTCGTCATTGTCAGACCTAACTCTCCGTCTCTTGTTTGGCCTCTTTATATCATTTTTCCTAGGTCTTGCAGATCCCCTCCTTGGCCTTGCAGACCCCTTCACAGCCGTTGGCTTTACCACTCTTCTCCATTCTCCCTCATCTTCTTCATCTTCCTCCTCCTCCCCCTTAAAGAGACTTTCTTCTTCTGAAGCATCTCCAACTAAAGAATCCAATTCATCAGACTGATCATCTGCTATCCGTCTCTTGTTTTGCCTCTTTATACCGTTCTTCCTAGGTCTTGCAGATCCCTTCCTAGCCCTTGCAGATCTCTTCGCAGCCGTTGGCTTTACCTCTCTTCTCCATTCGCCCTCATCTTCTTCATCTTCCTCCTCCTCCCCCTTAAAGAGACTTTCTTCTTCTGAAGCATCTCCAACCAAAGAATCCAATTCATCAGACAGATCATCTGCTCTCCGTCTCTTGTTCTGCCTCTTTATACCATTCTTCCTAGGTCTTGCAGATCCCTTCCTAGCCCTTGCAGATCTCTTCACAGCCGCTGGCTTTACCTCTCTTCTCCATTGGCCCCCATCTTCTTCATCTTCCTCCTCCCCCTCAAAGAGACTTTCTTCTTCAGAAGCATCTCCAACCAAAGAATCCAATTCCTCAGATTGATCATCTACTTCATCTGCTTCAGCCACATAATCCTCATCTGAATCCTCAGATTCCATACTTTTCACACGGACATGTCGGTTACCACTGCATCTTGAGCCACTCCTTCCTCCTCTCCCCATCTGTTTATTGTTGGAGATGAGGAAAGCCGCCCAATTTGTATGAGGGAAATACTCAAAGTACTTGCTTTTATAGAGAAATGCTTAAGATGCAATCAGCATAAATTAAAACAATTATAATTCTTTTCGTTTTCTTTCTTGGTGCTATGAGGGGAAGGCAATTATAAGTCTGCATACACCAATTCTTTCTCAAGCTGAGTAGAATCAGAGTTCTGGAGTATCACATGGTAATTCCTATCAAGAAAAGATCATGCAAATAATTTTCAGTATCATTAGTAGCTGATCTACATATACCAAACATGAAGCTGTAACTGCTAACGCGTCAATTAAGCATCGAAGATTCTTACTTTTTACACAATTAATTAGCTGGAAAAAGAAATAAATCAAAACACTAATTACATATATGGTAGATACAATCTAATCCCTCATTTCCAAATAATCCAGATCTACTCTTAATTGTTACTCAACTGAAATTATAAAATTCTCAGACTTGGAAAAAAAACCCTCCTCTCATTGATTCTCAATAAGCTATGAAGAATTGATCTTTATTCTCTAACAGTAACATAAAAATCAGAATCTGCAATTAAGCAAGGATATCACAATAAATAAAAAACCCATATCAGTTAAGCTGAATCATTTATTACTGCATTCATTAGCTTATTCCATCACAACCCAATTTCCAACAAAAAACAACATATTAATCCCCAAAATTTCACACCATCATAATCAAAATCAAAATTACACTAAAAAAACTCCAATCTGAATTATATGAAAAGAAAAACAGATAATTCTATTGATCCAGAAAACAAGCATCCAAATTATTAAGGGCATAAACAAATCTGCTTTCTTTAGGGAAAAAGATATGATTCACCATACCAAACTCAAATTGAAGAACAACCCATCAAAAATTTATTCCAATTTAACTTGCCCAGAATGAGAGATTCAACCAATTCTCTAAAAAAGAATCACCAACTCACAAAAAACCACCAACCCAGAAATGTCCCCAAACAAAAAAAGCACCATATATTATTTATTACTCCATATTTTATGTTATAAAAAGCGGTTGAATAATATAAATTAAGGTACCAAGTAATATAGCTCAAAAAATAAATTCCTTTAAAAGAGGGAGAAAATATATATTAAAAAAAATTTAACATTTGACATTGAAGAGAGAAGAGAGAGAAATTGGGTACCTGAGAAGAGAGAGAAAGCAACGAACCAAAAGCAAGGACACACCCAAAATGAAATTTTTGTAAAGTTATAACTACTATAAGAGAAACGTTCGATATTAGTTTTATACGGCAGTTCTTTTTTCCGCCTTTTTTTTTGGTTTGGTCGGTAAATCTGTTTTGTTTTTTACTACATGCAAGTAGATTAAAATGGAAATTTGAAAAAAAAAAGGTTGAATTGATGAGTTATCCAATAAGAGTTGACTCAACAGTCAACATAGTAAATGCATGGTAAAAGAATATAATATTATTTTACTAAGAGAAATAAATTTAATGATGTTAAAGTTTAACTTAAGGCATCTAAAACGCCTGATAGTTAAAAAAAATTACAATCTTAAGTAATTCCTTGTTCCACAACACTTGAGTTTTCACAGTCTCCGATACACAATTTGACCACAAATATATTTAATTGCGTGTTTAATAAAAATTACCACAAAATTATATTTTCAAATTGCACACTAACACGGATTTAACAAGATCTTACATAACTGTATTGTTGTTTGTATAGTGGTGGAAGTTCGTGGTCAAAGTTTGTAAGTTTGACTCTAAAAAGGCAAGTGTTGCATAGTTTTTGAAGCGGAATATATATTATTTCTCTTTAAGGTCATTAATGGGAAATATTATATGTAGCCCTTAGAGCTACATATAAGTTAAAAATGGAAATATTAAGCAATAAATAAGCATTACTTATATCGATTGACGTGTGATTGTGTCATTAATTCTTCAAATAATACTATTTTAGGAAATGTATTTAATGCTTATATGTAGCATTTTCCCTTAAAAATTTTATCTATTCATTATAAGTAATATATCTCATAGTTCGCTGTATTTTTAAAATTTAATTTTAATATTGGTATGATTCTGTTTGATTATTTCATAATTCAAGAAAAATCAAATAATGTTTTTTTTATGCAAAGAAAAATCAAATAATGTGATTCTTCTGTTTCATTTTCCTTTTTCATTACATCGCTATTTTTGACGTTATTTTACGCGTCGTCATTCTAAAATGGGGTTCTGTTGTAAAGACGGAATTATCCTCAAGAAAAAGGAAAAACTACTATAATACCCATTTACAGGTTTTGTGATGCCAAGACCCAAGAGTAGCTCAACTGTAATTTTGACTTTCGTTGAAGCAAAACAGAAAACTGTAACCTGCTTCTACAAGGCCCACTATTATGATGTGGCCCATAATTTAGCAAATCATATGTCTAAATTAATGTCCAACTATTTAATTATGCACCTTCATCTAAGAATAATTTTTTATGCCAAATGTTAGTGGGCACAATCCTTCTTTTTTGCGGAGTGCGAATAGCAAAGTGGACAGAATCCATCTTAAATAAACAAAATGGTGAAGTTGCAAAGTTCTTGTCCATGTAAAGAAGATAAAAATGTTGTCATCTAGCTCATGCCAAGATTTTAATCATGTGAGTATTAGGCACTTAAGGTAGTAATTGAGCAAATGATAGGGATATATTATTAGTTTAGGTACTAAATTGATGCAAATCATAGGGATATATATTTTTACTTTTGTGGGAGTTTATTCATTGACTCTCTCATAAACAATTATTGTACATAGTTGAAAACTAGCATGTTATAGGGGTGCATTTTTTTAACCTAATTTTCACTTATCTAAATTCATATGAGCTTATTAGTCTTATAGTTATTGAAATCTATTGACCTTTATTCAACTAATCTAGACTTATTAAAACATATTATAGCAGTGAATTGAACGTGGGTAGTCCTTACTGGATCTTAACTTGATTTACCTATACTTATTGTCCCTGAATTTAACTTATTTAAACTTAACTTACCTGAAATAAGTGAATTAATTGATAAGTGTTAGAAATAGAGGGTTTTCAAGTTACACAAAAGTAAACACGAAATCAGCATATCATGACAATGAGAGACCAATGACTAGAATACAATATTCGATGTGACTGCGGGTAGAAATGTCAACGAGTAGGATTTGGACCGGATCTTCTAGGATCCAGGTCCGTTTTTCAAGCATATATCCAAACCCAACCCGGATCCGTTGGGTAATAAAATCGAGGATTCGGATCCAATGGATCCTACAGATCCCGGTCCAAAATGGATCTTAACCTATTTTTTTCAAACGACCCTCATTTTCATAATAATTGAAGATTTAAAGAGCAACGGCGTCGGCTGCTCGTGGCTTCGACTGCACGAGGAGTCGTGGGCTTATGGCTCGTGGTTCGGTGGTTGGCTCGTGGAGTCGTGGCTCGATGGTTGGCTCGTGGAGTCGTGGCTCGGTGGTTGGCTCGTGGAGTCGTGGCTCGGTGGTTGGCTCGTGGAGTCGTGGCTCGGTGGTTGGCTCGTGGAGTCGCGGCCGACAAAAGTGAAGAGAAATAAGAGAGGGGGTGAAGAGAGGGAAATGAGGGAGTAAAGACTTGAGGCCTTGAGGGAATTAGGTTTCGGGTATTTTAGGGTTTTAAGTTTTAAACTTTTAATTATAATTTTTTTTAAAACGGGTAAACAGATCTGGGTCCGAGTAATAATTTAGGATCCAGGACAGACCCGTTTCTATAAACTAGGATCCATATCCTACCGGGATCCGTCGGGCCCAAAATTTGAGTATCTAGATCCGCTAAAAAAGAATCTGGATCCACGAATTCGGGTAGGGTCCATTACCCGCTAACATCCTTAACTTCGGGTGCTAATCATATTCACCAATTTGTTCCATATGGCTAACACAAAATCTACACTCTAATATACTCTTGGGGGAGTTTTGAGCCACATAATTTGCCCAATTAGAAATGAATAGTATTAGAAGGTCAAGAATACTCAAGTAAGATTGTTGAACCCCATATATATTGTGCACATGTGAGTTGTCTCACATTGGAGAAAGAGGAGAGAAAGTACCACAATATAAGTTATAGGAGCCTACTCCTACTATTGCCAATTGGTTTTAGTATGGAACCTCCTTTGGGCTTGTATGTGGACCGAACTGTCCTCCTCCGTACTGGGTTGCACAAGCCCATTTTCAGTCATATCAAATTTATCAAAGATTGAAGAAGATAATGTTGATTAGCATGATCTACAAAGATGGAAAAGGCCATATTATAGAGCGACCTTTCACACCTTATAACAGCTGTATTATAGAGAAGTAAATATTTGAACCCCACGATTAATGAGCACCAAGGCCTATAAAAACCTAAAGGAGGAAACGAGTTGTTAAAAGGTTATGAAATTGGCATGTAAATGATATACTTCAATGAAAAGAGTAAACTAAAATCTTTATGATAGTAGATTTGTGCTTCAACGGGTGAAACAGTAAGTGGGTAGCCCCCCGATGCCACTCAGTGCCTCTAGCAAAAGACATACAATGCCAAAAGCATGCAATTGGTAGATGGTGGACTCGTGTCTACCATTAGGATGGTAGACAAGGGCCAAAATCAATGAACATTAACTATTCTCTAATGAACATCAACTTGTCTCCAATGAACATTAAGTGGACTGCTGATGTTCATTGATTTCGCAGTCCACTTAATGTTCATTGGAGAACAGCTGATGTTCATTGATTTCGCGCGTTTTATGTGTTTTGGACTGCGTTTTGGCCCGTGTCTACCATCCTAATGGTAGACACGAGTCCACCATCTAATTTGCGAAAAGCATGGGTAGATGGGCAACCATATGCCATTCTACTAACAATGTTGACTTTTAATAATCATTAATACATTGGGGGAGGACTGATCTAAGTAAGTGGTTATTCCAACAATTAACCGCTAGTGGTTTTGAAAAGAATAGGGCCATGTTTGGTAAATGGTTTTTTCATTGGTTTTTGGCTTTTTAATTTGGTCAAACAACCAAAAAAGTGTTTGGTTATTGGCTTTTTGGTTGGTTGAAAAGTTGGATTTTAAGCCAAAATAAAAAAACTGCTTGGAGTAGCTTTTTGGATTTGGCTTTTGGCCCACAAACTCTCTAATAAACGTACCAACATCAACAATTAATTTTGCCAAACACTTTTGCAAACAGCTGGTTTAAACAACCAACTTAAAAAGCCAATACATACAACCAATGCTTCCAGCCAGTCAAACAAGCCAACTAAACCAGCCAAAAGCCAACAGCCAACAACCGATTGCCAAACAACGTCTAGAAATGAAAGGATAGTTAAATCTAACGGTAATGTTATTAAATCAAAGATCTTATGAAGTATCAGATTATGAGTCTTAATCTCAAGAGTGAATGGATCCCGAATTCTACAACAACACATACTATAAGTCTATAACGTATAGTTTATATGAACTCCACAAAATATCAATCGCTTAATCATGAATCATGATAGTCATTACTCACCTTAGAATTCATAAGGGGGACACTGATCTAGTCTAGGTTGCACAAATTTAGGTACGAGGATGAGTAACGACACGACTCGAGCACGAGATACATTAT
The DNA here is from genome assembly GCA_947648045.1 of Beta corolliflora. NCBI lineage: Eukaryota > Viridiplantae > Streptophyta > Magnoliopsida > Caryophyllales > Amaranthaceae > Beta > Beta corolliflora. The sequence goes on along the minus strand of CANSZD010000757.1, from coordinate 3,369,380 downwards.
TATAGAAAATAAAGGATACGAATACGATAAAGTGAATTTATACTTAAAATTTCATTTTATTTCAAATGTGTTATATATTGAAAAAAGAAGTATATGAATATTTCAACTGTATACATGAAATATAATCTTGAATTCGCCGAATATAAGTAAAACCAATAAAAAAATATTAATCAATATGGTCTAAACAAAATATAGTCACTTTTTACACAATTAAAATTAGTAATTTTGCATACAACATTTGTCATTAACCTCATCCATTCTCTAAAGGATTTAACATTTGCATAGTAACTAGTGTTCATTTACCAATCTTATCTCATATTCTCTCACAAATGTATAAGAAAAATATAGTCAAATGAGATATGACTGATTCGCCTTAATATATACTTTCATAATTTATAACTTTTACCTATACAAAATTAGAGATATTAAGGATCAAAGTAGTGCATTGGGTAGCATGCACTATGCAAATGTTGTATCATTTAAAGAATAGAGGAAGTATTAATACAACATTACTATATTGAAATCCAAACATTTACTACTATTTTGCTTACTTCATCTGTTTACCGAAGCTTCATGGTTGGAATATTATTTGTTCCTCTCAAGAATTTCTTAGTCTAAGTACTCGATACTTATCCAATACGATATTAATACGATTGTCAAAATGAAGTATCTATGCTCGATGCCTCGTAGGTCGTGGCAATCCAACGAAATCCCCTTTAGAGACCCTTTAGCAAACACGTGGCAACAAGATTGTGGCCCTAATTTGATTCGGGGCAATTGTGTTTGTGGAGCATGCTCTATGCCACAGAACAGAACACAAATGCTGCCAATAAACATTATCTCTTAACTCTTTCACCGTTCACGTCTTGATAATTTGATTACATTTCAATTTCTTTGTTCTGGACTTATGGTTCTTATAAACTCACCTAAATTCTCAACTGAATGAAATACACACACGCTACTACTACATTTTTTAGTACCTAAAAGAAAATATAGATTACAGAGAAAACCAGAGAAAGAAATTAGCTAAAATTGGCTTCTTTTCTCCTTTAATGGGCTAAAATTTCTTCTAAGTTTCTGAGAGAGAGAAAAAAAGGAGGGTTTTTTTTGGTTAAGTGAACTTCAAAACCCACAAAACTTCTCATTCTCTCTCTTCTAGAATGGATTTAACCACTAAACTTCACCGAATTGATCTTCGTTCAACTTTTATCACTGGTTCATCTTCTTCAACTTTGTTAGATTCTCGAAAATCTTCTCTTTTACCTCTTCCATCTCCATTTTCCACCATTAAAGCTTCAACCTTTAGCAACAATTCACTAAAATCTTCGAAACCCATTTCACAGTCAAACCCTAGACTCAAACTATCTCAAATTTCATCCAAATTATCTGCCCTAGCTGTTGAAACACCAACCCCAAATACCCAGAACAGGGATGAAATTGAAGCTCTGTTTTCTAAAGATTCTGCTTCTGATTTTGATAGAAAAAGGGGAAATAATAGAAAATCAAATTCTGGGGCTTCAAGTGTTTCATCTGGGGTAAGACTGGAGAATGTTAGTAAGAGTTATAAGGGAGTTACTGTGCTGAAAGATGTGAGTTGGGAAGTGAAAAAGGGTGAAAAAGTGGGGTTAGTTGGGGTAAATGGGGCTGGGAAAACTACCCAATTGAGGATTATTTCTGGGTTGGAAGAACCTGATTCTGGGAATGTGATTAAGGCTAAAAACAATATGAAAATATCGTTTTTGAGCCAAGAATTCGAGGTTTCGTTGAGTAAGACTGTCAAGGAGGAGTTTATGAGCGCATTTAAGGAAGAAATGGAGGTTGCAGATAAGATTGAGAAGGTGCAGAAGGCTATTGAGGGTTCTGTTGATGATTTGGATTTGATGGGGAGGTTGTTGGATGAGCTTGATTTGTTGCAGAATAGGGCACAAGATGTAGATGTGGATCAGGTGGATGCTAAGATCAGTAAATTGATGCCTGAGCTCGGGTTTTCGCCTGAGGATTCTGATAGGCTAGTGGCATCTTTTAGTGGTGGATGGCAGATGAGAATGTCACTTGGGAAGATTTTGCTTCAGGTTTGTTGTTGAACTCTTGATGTGAATTCAAATATATGAGGTTGAAATTGTGTTGATATAGTTGCAATTTTGTTGATGTTGGATGCATATCTATATAAAATATCCAAGTATTGTTTACTTGCTTAAAGTAATTGTTTGTTTTAAGATTGATGCATTGTTGTTAATATGTTCATGGAATGTATGAGAAAGAAGTTATCTTATTTGTTTTTGGTGGGAGATATTGGGATATGTTTAGGAAGGAATAAATAGAGGAATCAGTGAATAGAGAACATAAACATTGGCTCATTTGATGTTTATTGTTGAAGCATCTTGTTTGAGGTATCATATGTTGTATCATACTGACGTAACAGTTGATAATTCACCTTGATGTAAATATTCCGAAGAGAAATAAGATCCTGTAATGTAATCTATTTTGGCTTCATACTTCCTGTCTTCTTGTTTTAATGTAGTAATGAGTCCTGATAGCTTTATGCCTGCATCATTACAGGACCCAGATTTGCTGCTCTTGGATGAGCCTACTAATCACCTTGATCTTGACACCATTGAGTGGCTTGAGAAATATCTTAACAAGGTGGATGTGCCAATGGTCATCATATCTCACGATAGAGCTTTTCTTGACCAGCTTTGTACCAAAATTGTGGAAACAGAAATGGGTGTGTCTAGGACATTTGCAGGAAACTATTCTGACTATGTTATTTCAAAGGCTACTTGGATTGAAGCTCAGTTTGCTGCATGGGAGAAGCAACAGAAGGAAATTGACCAAACCAAAGACATAATCAACCGAGTTGGTACGGGTGTCAGTGTTGGCCGAGGATCCACTGCAGAGAAGGTACAGTGATATATATAACTTTTTCGTGATTTGTGTAAATTGTATAATCTTGATGTCAATTAGTTCAAAGGAGACGATTTGAGAACAGTGTTTACCTTTTTACTGTTAGTATTGTGATTCTATGGTTGTCGAACGGATCATGCTGCAGTTTTGATGGTATTGAGTCGATTATATCGTACCATCTAGGTGAAATTAGTTTTGAGCCTTTGACTTGATCACTACTTTCTGAAATCTTATATCTGGTGAATGAGATTGAATGTATGCTTGCAATATGTGTCTTCTTTTCACCACTTATTTGATGGTAGTAACAAGAAAACTGCTGATATGCGAGGGTGCTTGTTCAATTTTGTGGGTTTGAATCTCATGGTGGATACCTTAAAGCCACTTCCCATTCTCTGAGTAACTCGATCACTCTTAATGTATCTCCTAATGCTGTTGCAGCAAGATCCATGTCTTTATTATTCTTACTGGCTTCACGTTTTATGACGGTTGAATCTGAAATTAATGAGTGGATATTTCTTCACTTTTAATGGAAATGATCTGAACTGAAAGGGGGTTTACTCTTTATCTTTTGGAATGTGAATTAGATGATCCAAAACTTTCTCAAGTCCATGTGGTCTTTATTGCTGTTGTGTTGTACAAGTCAGTGGCTGTAGGTTCAACTTTTAGTTTCTACAAATATTCTTCATGTAACATCTATAGGTGCTATGACTTTTAAGATTTTTATTTACAAGACCTTGTGCAGGCTTCAATTTTTTCATTCTAACATACTCAAATCCTGAGGTATTTGTACTGTGATATTCTTTTGTGATAGAAATTGGAAAGGCTTCAAGATGAGGAGCTAGTTGAGAAGCCTTTCATAAGGAAACAAATGAAGATCAGATTCCCCGACCGTGGCAGGAGCGGGAAGTTGGTTGCGACAGTGGAAAATCTGCAATTTAGCTATGGCGATAATGTGAGAAAACTACCTGCCCTCTTATTTCTATTGGGAGCTTGAAAGGGGTCTGCATGGAGCAGGAAAATAGGTTTCCTCTCTTCATGATTGAATTATCTGACTCCTAATACATGTGTATCTCAGGTGCTATTTCGCAATGCAAATCTTACAATTCAGCGAGGGGAGAAAATTGCTATACTTGGCCCAAACGGGTGTGGGAAAAGCACATTGTTAAAACTAATAATGGGTTTGGAAAAACCTACTTCTGGTGCAGTTATACTAGGGGAGCATAATGTGGTTCCAAATTATTTTGAGCAGAATCAGGTAAGTCACTGTTGCCTCATGTAGTCTGAGGTTTTGGTCCTTTCAGTATCACACAGAGATTGTTTTATGATGTTTAAATCATGCTGACATTTGGCTTAATTCGTGCTTAGGCTGAAGCGCTGGATTTGGATAAAACGGTGCTCCAGACAGTGGAAGAAGTTGCAGAGGATAAAGAAATTAGTGAAATAAAGAAACTTTTAGGAGTTTGCAATTTTAAATCTGATATGCTAGATAGGAAGGTCTCCCTTTTGAGTGGTGGAGAGAAGGTAAACTAGTCAATGTAGTTGAGTGCTTTGTCTTCAACTCTGCTATAGGGAGGCTTACAACATCATATTTTCTACCATTCAGGCGCGCTTGGCCTTCTGCAAGTTCATGGTGAAACCATCAACCCTACTGGTTCTCGATGAACCTACCAATCATTTGGATATCCCTACAAAGGAGATGCTTGAGGTTGGCTGTCTTTCTCATGCTTAAAAACTTCAGAATAAGTAGTAGCCATTGTAAAAAACAGTTCTTATTTTCAAGTTTTATTGTTTCCCAGGAAGCTATACAAGAATATCCGGGTACTGTCATTACAGTTTCCCATGATCGGTATTTTGTTCGTCAAATAGTGAACAGAGTAATCGAGGTTAAGGATGGACATGTACAAGACTATGTCGGTGACTACAATGTAAGTCTCGCCTCACCCTTTATCGTGTTACCTATTCTGTTTATTTGGCTTCTGTTTTGTTTTTTTATTCTTTTCTTTTTGAAATGTGTCTTTCTGTTCTTTTGTTTCTGTATATATTCCTCGACTCATTTTTAGCCTAGCCAGAGCTTTCCACCATCTCCTTTATTCATTTAGCATTTTCTATGTACAGATAGATGACAAGACAGTATAGCAGTTTGGACCATTTGCTCAATATACATGTTCAGCATTTTATGTGTCGTTTTCAATATTTATTTTTTCTGCTTTCCTTTCTTATTTATTTTATCTTCTTCTTTTAATATAAAAATTATAAGAATGCGTAATTCAGTTAAATATATTGATTGACTTCTAGTTCTAGGTTTCGTAATGAGCTGAGTAACCTTATTGGCACCATGATGTTTCTAAGATTGGAAGGCCAGCCTTACCCCGTCCCCTGAAGGGCGTCTTTTCCCCTCAGAAATACCAGATTGCTCTGGATATATGCTGTTCGATATCTCTATCTTAAAAATATTTAGCCTGATTTATGCATATCTTGTGCCCCACAGTGTAACAAAGATTTGTTGAGGTTTCTAATATAATTTTTGATATGCAGTATTATTTAGAAAAGAATCTGGATGCAAGGGAAAGGGAATTGGAACGTGAGGCAGAGCTTGAAGAGAAGAATTCCAAAGTAAAAGCAAAATCAAAGATGTCCAAGGTAGATTTTTTCTTGTTATCAAAAGAGTTTGTCTTAAAATAAAGTCCCTTTTACCAGCGACTGATATTTTGTTTGACAGGCCGAGAAGGAGGCTCGGAAGAAACAGAAAATGGTGGCTTTTCAGCAGGCAAAAGCAAAATCGAAGGGATTAAAGAACGCAAAGAGATGGAACTGATTAGACATGCAGTATCTTTTGGTATTATTAATGAAGATCTGCTCATCGTAATCGATTTCTCTTTGTTGAGGGAACCTCGAAAAGGGTGTTTATGAAAGGCTCTTTTTGATCTTTGATCTTGTACATAGCTACAAGTTGTTGGTATATAGGGTCCTTGAGGTATTCTTCGTTTTGTCATCGGGAAAAGATGAGAACTTGTAGAAGCTGTAATTGTAAAAATATACTGAACCTTAATATCAGTTTACTGCATACTTTAGCTTAGAATTTGAGAGAACTATCTATAGATTTTGTAAATAACAATTTGGTATGCCGTTTAATATGCGATGCTATATTAATTTCACCATTTAACTTATTGTTTACTCATCAGCTTACCATCAGTCTGGTATATACTTAGCTTAGATTTTTAGTGAAATAATACTAGACTTTGGGCCTGTTCGTCAAAAGTAGCTATTGCGATAGAGGTTAGCAGTATAAGTAGTTGTTAGCTGTTGTATTAGCTATCAGCTGTCAGATATTAGTTGTTTGAGTTTGACTGTGAAAATAGCTTTTATGATAATTAATTGTTCAGTAAAATTAGTTGTTAGTTTAAATAAATAACAAAAATAAACTATATTCAGTCTTCAAAATCTACTCCAAAAGCTAATCCAAAAACTACTTCACCAAATCCAATTTCTCAACATTATTAGAATTTTAACTTAGTTCAAACTCTAACGGCCCGTTTGGTAGTCGGTAATAAATGTTGGTAATGAGAATGAGTTTTAAGTGTAATATTACAAGGGAATGACCCTTAAAATCTCCACGGGGAGGCAATTTCAACCTCCAAGTTTGTGTTTCTTTCCTTTTGGAGAAACAATCTCACCCCTAATCTTGTGTTTTTTTCTCCAAGGGAAATCAATTTTCATTACAACTCATTACCACAGGTGGTATTGGATGGGAATGAAGATTTAAGTAGAAAAATACACTTTAGGATGAATTAGCATTATCATGGGAATGAATAATGAGTTTCTTAACAAATTTACATACAAATTCATTCCCATTACCACCATTTATAACTAACTACCAAACGGACCGTAAAAGTTACTACAAAAGCTAGTATTGAACACTCCTTTTGTAAATAGCGTTTGGTTGTGCCTGAGGAAATCTCGAGTCAAACCGATTTGTTTTTATTTCAACAAAAAGAGGGACGTCCTTGTACTAAGAACTAGCCTCCCCCCTCTCTCTTTTTCTCTCAAACCCTAGCCTCCCCTACCCCTTATTCAACAGTTAGGGGCTGTTATGGATGATTTCATCCATGGTAAGCCCCTTTTCCCCTTTTATTTTTAGTTTTTAATTTATTTTCTTATTTTGTTTAATAAATTAGTCTCTGTAATCTTTTCAAACCCTGTTATGGGGTTTTTAGTTTCTGTTTTGGAAATCTCCTTCTCCCCTATGGGATTTGTGAGTATGGTTTTTTTGTTTTTAGGTATGAGAAATTGTTCTCATTGGTTGAAGTTCGAGACTCAACATGAAGGTATTAGAATCTCGGATGCAGCGACTTGGCCGAGAATGTTCTTCCCAAACTACATCGAATGATAGACTTCCTCATCAATAACGCTTGATTCAGCCAAAGAGGGGGTTGCGTTGTATTGCTCGATCTGGTTCATTGTAGTTCCTTCGAAAACGAATTTGATTTAGCCTTGTTTAATTGTATCTTGTTTTTCTTTAATACCTATTGTAAATGTCGTTTGGACTTCAATTAATGATTTTCTCTTAAAAAAAAAAAAAAGGACGTCCTTGCAAAGGACTTGTTACCACCTCTTTTTGAATGATCTTGATTCAGTTAATTTTCTTTTTAATTTCTTCACAATTTTAATCTTTCCTTGACAGAAGAAATCTATTTTTTACTGTGATAGTGAGATAAGAAATCGAAAAGAAAGAAGGAAAATAAAAACTGCAGTGGTACTGGACTACCGGTGAATGGTGTTGGATCGTACGATCGCATTCTAGCAAAGTGGGCGAGTCAATTAGCTCACCAACAACAACAAGCTGATTAAAATGGCAGTAGTTCAAAGATTTGCAGCAATTCCCAAAGCTTCTTCTTTATTTGTCCACCTTCATCTTGGTAATCTTAATCATCCACATTTTCATCCTCTTCTTCAGTTCCTCTCTTCCAAGTTTTCTTCTTTATGTCAATATGATGTTCACTCTCAAATTTATGCTACATCCAAGTTTAAGGATACTCAATTGTTCCTCATGTATGTAAGAGGAAAATGCAAATTAGGGTTTTACAGAATTGATCACGCCCTTACAATCTTCCATGGATTAATATCGTTGTGTCCTATGCCTTGTATTATTGATTTTACTCAGCTGTTTACTGCAATGTTGAAGATGAAACCCCACCCCCCTTTTTCCACTGTCATTTGTCTTTCCAGGCAGCTGCTCTTTTCATGCGTCCGTCCAGATGTTTATTCCCTTAATATTCTGGCTGATTGCTACTGCCATTTGGGCCATGTTGATGCCGGGTTTTCGATTATCGCTTACATCATTAAGCTTGGCTACCAACCTCATATTGTCACCTTCACTACCCTCATCAATGGTCTAATTCATACCCATCACTCAGACCAAGCTGTTCAATTATTGGATAAAATTGTCAAGTTTGGATTTCAACCCACATTAATCACCTATGGTGTCATGTTCAGAGGTCTCTGTAAGACTGGTGATATTGCTGGTGCTCTCAACCTGCTTAGAAACATGGAGTCTCATGCGCATTATAGGCCTAATGTTGTCACTTATAACACCATCATCGGTAGTCTTTGTAAAGTCCAGTTATTACATCATGCCCTCGTACTATTTGCTGAGATGAAAAGAAAGCACATTTCACCTGATGTCATCACTTACAATTCCATAATTCGAGGTATGTCCACTTTGGGACGCTCTAAAGAGGCTCAGGAGTTGTTCACTGAGATGTTGCGGAACAACACAACTCCTACTATTGAGACCTACAACATATTGATTGACATGTATTGTAAGGATGGCAAGGTTGGTGAAGCACGGGCTGTATTTGAATCCATGGCTATGGGAAGTTTGGTTCCTGATGTTGTGACTTTCACCAGCTTGATCAATGGGTACTGTAAGGAAGGAATGGTTGATGAAGCACGGGCTACATTTGACTCCATGGTTAAGAAAGGTCTGGTTCCCAATAACATCACTTACAATGTATTGTTGGATGGATATTGTTTACATGGCCAGATGGATGAGGCAGAAAAACTAATGGATTTGATGGTAAATCATGGTTGCAAAACCAATCTTGTGAATATCACCACATTAATCAATGGATATTGCAAGTGTAAACAACTTCAGAAAGCTCTTTACCTTTTCCAAGAGATGTGCCTTGAAGGACTAACTCCTAATGTCATCACATATAGCACTCTTATTGACGCCTTGTGCAAGGACAATAGACTCACTTCTGCATACCAGCTTCTCAAGGAGATGATAGGTCAGAGACTAAAACCTAATGTAATCACTTGGAGTTCATTGCTGGATGGTCTGTGTAAAAATGCAAAAATTGAAGAGGCGATGACACTGGTTAGAGAAATGGAGTACAACGGAGTGGTTCCTAATATTATCACATACAATATCCTCATTAACGGCTTGTGCGAAGCTGGGCGACTTGGAGAAGCTC
>CANSZD010000757.1:0-222500 GCA_947648045.1 Beta corolliflora | reverse complement strand
CATCTAGTTTTTTCTAGATTTTTCTTCATTATTTAACACTCCCCCTAATGGGAAAAATCTTGAACTCCGAGTTGTCTTCTGAATTGCATGAATTTTTCTGTTGAAATTGCCTTTGTAAAAATGTCTGCTAGCTGCTCCCCCGTCTTGCAGAATTGTAGCTCGATCTCTTGTTTGTCGACCAGCTCACGAATGAAATGGTGTCGAATCTCGATGTGCTTTGTGCGGCTGTGAAACACCGGATTTTTCGTCATGGCTATTGCAGACATGTTGTCGCAATAGATAGTTGTTGGTTCTTCTGATGTTTGTTGTAGATCTTTAAGAATCCTTTTAAGCCATACCGCTTCACATGTTGCACTTGTTGCTGCTACATACTCCGCTTCCGCTGATGACAGAGCTATTGTTGCTTGTTTTTTGGATGACCAAGATATGGCCTTGGTTCCCAGTCGAAAGACGTAGCCACTTGTACTCTTCCGATCGTCAATGCTTCCGGCCCAATCGCTGTCCGTGTATCCTGTAAGCTTGTGATTCTCCTCTGTTTCGTACAGAATTCCATAACCTTTTGTTCCCTTGACGTACTTGAGAATCCTTTTTGCTGCTGCCAAGTGAGTTTTACTTGGCTCACTCATGAACCTGGATACGATGCTGACATCATGTACTATGTCGGGCCTTGTATGTGTAAGATAGATGAGAGAGCCGACCAAACTTCGATATATTGATGCATCAACCTTCTCTTTGCCATCGTTCTTAGATAGCCTTTCATTAAGTGCCATTGGTGTAGCCAATGGCTTGCATTCACTCATGTTGAACTTCTTAAGTAGGTCGTCTGCATATTTCTCCTATGAGAGAAATATTCTTCCTGGGCTTTGCTTGACTTGCATGCCAAGGAAGTACTTCATGGCTCCAAGGTCAGTCATTTCATCTTCCGACATCATTGTCTTCTTAAATTCTTTAATCAATTTTGGATTAGTGCCTGTGTAGATTAGATCATCTACATAAAGGCACAATATGAGAAAATCTTGTGATCCTTGGGCCTTGACATATAGTGATGGCTCACTTGGGCTTTTTGTAAACCCATTTTGAAGTAGGTAGCCATCTATTTTGCTATTCCGGGCCCCCGGGTGCTTGCTTAAGCCCATAAAGGGCTTTACGAAGGCGGTATATACTTTGTCTTCTTTGCCTTCGATGAGATATCCTTGCGGTTGCTCAACGTATACTTCTTCTTCGATCTCTCCGTTTAGAAATGCTGACTTGACATCTAATTGAAAGACTGGTAATTTAAGTTGAGCAGCAAGAGCAAGGACTGACCTGATAGTTTCCATGCGGACAACGGGAGCATATGTCTCGTTAAAGTCAATCCCTGGTTGTTGGGAGTAACCTTTGGCGACGAGACGAGCCTTATATTTCTGGATGGAGCCATCTTCGTTATACTTGACCTTGTAGACCCATTTGAGACCGATGACTTCTTTGTCTTCAGGTTTCTCAACAAGCTCCCATGTGTTGTTTTTCTCGATCATCTTGATTTCTTCATTCATGGCCTCAATCCATTTGTCTTCTCGAGCGGCTTCTTGAAAACTTTGTGGTTCGCTAGTGAAGAGAGCCATGATAGCTTGATTGCATTGGAAATCCTCCAAGTAGCCTGGTGGTCGCCGATCTCTTTGTGAACGTCGCACTACTGGGGCTGAGCTTTGAGAGCTTGATCCTGATGTTGGACTCACCGATCTCGAGGATGTTGTTGAAGATCTTGGCGATGATGGACTTGAGGATGACTGCGTTGCTTGATGATTTGGGCCTTCATCTTCACTTGGACTTGGTGGAAGAAAATCTCCTTCACGTGGTTGAGATTCCTTCTCTATCCACATCCATTGAGCTCCTTCATCGAAGATGACATCTCTTGAAATGATTAACTTCTTGGATTCGGGCTGATAGAGACGATATCCTTTAGACTCGTCACTGTATCCAATGAAGATACATTTTTCTCCTTTTCCGTCAAGTTTTTCCCGATTTTCTTTCGGGATGTGGGCATATGCTATGCACCCGAATACTTTGAGGTGCTCCACTCTTGGCTTTCTCTTATGCCAAGCTTCATAGGGTGTCATACCCTTCACTGCTTTCGTGGGAGACCTGTTGAGAATATATACTTTGCGTATGGACGGCTTCGGCCCAAAAAATATTTTGGTAATTTCTTTGCTTGCATCATACTACGGGCCATTTCAGCAATTGTTCTATTTTTCCTTTCCGCAACACCATTTTGTTGAGGTGTGCATCTTACTGTTAATTCTCTTTTGATCACATACTCCTTACAGAAGCTATTAAATTCTTTACTTGTAAATTCTCCCCCACGATCTGTTCTAAGAATTTTTATTGAATGCCCACTTTGTTTTTCTGTGAGGGCTTTAAATTGCATAAAGTGGGAAAATGCTTCTGATTTTTGCTCCAAGATATAAATCCACATCATGCGAGTAAAATCATCGATAAATAATAGAAAATATCTTTTTCCGCCAAGAGACGGATTTCTGGTAGGGCCCCATATATCTGCGTGAACGAGCTCTAATGGAGCTCTAGCCCTCCAAGATGAAGTAGGAAATGGCAATCTATGCATTTTGCCATATATACAGCCCTCACAAATTTTTCTTTCATTAGTTATAGGTGGAAGCCCAATCACCATTTCTTTTTGTTTTAACAGTTTTAAACTGTTAAAATTTAGATGCCCAAATCTCAAATGCCACAATGTGGACTCATCCACCATAGAACTTAGGGCAACATTATTCTCCAATTGCATTCTTAATGGAAATATTTTATTAGGAGCCATTTGAGTAGTAGTAATTAATTGCCCTTTTCTCTTATCAAATATGAGGCATTTATTAGCATCAAATTTCACCATGTAGCCTCTTTGGATCAGTTGGCCTACACTTAACAAATTTTGTGCAAGCCCGGGGACATAGAAAACATCAGAAATAAATTTAGACGAGCCGTTTTTTGTTTTAACGGCTATTGTCCCCTTACCAGCAACCTCTTGGTTGCTTCCATCACCAAGAGTAATTTGTGTTTTTATGTTTTCATCCAGACTGACAAATGAATTTTTATTGCCAGTCATGTGGTTAGAACAACCACTATCGATACCATATATCATTTGACTCTTGGTGAGCATTCAAACACGTATAAAATAATTGATCTCTAGGCTCCTTATTTTCCGTAAAATTGGCCTCTTCTTTTTGCCGGAACCAACAATCTTTTTCAAAATGAGTGTGTTTTTTGCATCTTTTACACTTATACCGGCAATCTTGTGTATTATGGCCATTTTTCTTACATAAATTGCAATAGGAGTCAGATTGATTATTTTCTCGAGTTCCTTGATTTTTGTAACTTCCTCTCCCCCTGCTACGGTTATATGAAGTACCTCCTTTACCGTAGCCATTTTTACTTTTATTTTCTCCATTATTAGAAAATTTTAATTTTGCTTGAAAAGCTTGTTCTAATCGCTGCTCTGTAAATCTACGCATTCTATCTTCATGTGCTAGAAGGGAGCCCATTAATTCAGTTAAACTTAATTTAGATAAATCTTTATTAGACTCCTTTATAGCAGCCACTACATGATCATAATTTTTGGGGAGACTTCTTAATATTTTCCGAACAACTTGGACATCTTCAGTTTTATCTCCATTAGTTCGAATTTGATTTATAATATTTGTTACTCGACTAAAAAACTCTTGAATTGTTTCATTTTCCGCCATTAATAAATTATCAAAGTCTCTCCATAAAGATTGGAGTTTGAAGAGTATTACCTTTTCAGAGCCCCTATATTTTGTCTCCAGGATACTCCAAGCCTCCTTGGTCGTTGTAGCAGCCATAATAGTAGGGAGGATTGTTTCATCTACTCCCCGATATATTAAGGATAGGGCATAATTATCCCTAATCCGATTTTGTTTATATTGCTTTCGCCGTGTTTCATCCCAAATAGCTTCTTGGATTAAATCATTTGGTTGTTCATAACCATTTTGTACTAACTCCCACAAATCTTGTGAGATAAATATGGATTTCATTTGAATTGACCATTGCTGGTATTTTTCTCCCTTAAATGTGGGTACCCAATTTACTTGGGGGTAGTTAAATGTGTTTGAAGTTGAAGTGTTTGGGGAAGCCATTTTAGTTTATGTGGTGTTTGGTTTTTATTTAAGGGAGTTGGTTATTTTGTGTTTGGTGTATAAGTTTTATGGGAGTATGATAATTTGTATGATGTAGTGGAGGTTTGGATTTAATGGCTCTGATACCACTGATGGATTTATTTTCAAGCGGAAGTTATTTGGTTGTATTGTGGGAAAAGTTTATTGTTGAAGATTGATTTGGTGTTGTGGCAGGAGACTTAGATGTAATACAAAATGGCTTTCTTTTTTTCATTCATTCCTTGCAGCTTACATCATTACATATTTATACTATGTAATGTTGGTTGTTTTGCCGACTTAAACAATTTTCTTGTTGTTTCTAGGTTCCTCTAGATAATTCTATACCCATCTCCCTAATTCTCTTTTTCTATTTTTACAAAACTTCAAGTTACATCTAGTTTTTTCTAGATTTTTCTTCATTATTTAACATTAAGCAGTTATAATAGAACTATAATTGTGCACTGTCTATCTCATCCAAACAGGATATTGTTGTTTGGATCAAATGGATTAGCTCTGTCTATCTCAGATGGAAGGATTGGTGGAAATATGTTCCTAACTCAGTGCAAGTTGGAATTGGAGGAAAATTTGCTCTGTAAAGGAACAACTAGATTGAAGCTGGTGTACACAAAAGAAGAGTTTAGTAATATATGAATTCTTAGTTTGTTAAGGCAGTTTATGAGAAGCTCATAGGAGAACGTACAACCTGGTGTGTCTTGGGATAAACTGGTGTGGAACAGATTAAGTCTTCCCCAGCACATATTCATTCATTCACCGTCGAAGATAGCTCTAAGCTCCAAACTACAACTACGTTAGCTAGTATTGGAGTGTGTCAAAGCAATTTATGTTTGATTTGTGGCAATTATATAGAAGATCACAAGCACCTATATTTTTAAGTGTAAGTTTAGTGCTAGTTGTCCGCGGATATTAAGAAATGGTTAAGCATTCAAGCAAAAACAGAGAATTTGCATCGTTGGTTCGGATGAATACGAAATAGCAAGATATCCAAATTTCAAAAGCGAGATCATGTATGTTGGAGTTGCGGCTATGGTGTACTTGATTTGGCAACGGAGGAACAATGTAGATTGGCAACAATGTGTACCTAATGTTCCCACTGTTGTAAATTAAAGCGAGATTAAAGTTGTCATTAGGACTAGAGTATTAGCAGTTATGCCTCAAAAGATCTCTAGGAAAGATGATAGCTGGTTTTTAGGTTTATAAATCAGGATGGAATTGATATGGCTTAATCAAATGTATTGGGATGGCGTTTGTATTGCCATTGGTGCCATCCTAGAGGTTGAGGGAGTCTAACCTAGTTGGTTTGCTTCTCTTTAGATTTGGCTAGGTTGTAAGATTCATTAATCTACTTAGGAAAAATAAATAAATTGTGTAGTACTGTCGTCAATTTTTTTTCTATAAATATTCATTTTTGTTGCTTGATAAGAACATTTTGATCCGGAAATCTTCACCTCAAAAAAAGAAAAGGTGAAATGTTAAAGACTCCATGAAGTGCGCGCAGCATTGTCGTCCATACCAAATCTTAATTAGTTTGAAAACAACCATTTGAACAATTGTTTATAAGAAAATATAGTTACTAATGCCATATTTTCAAATATAACCACAAATATGGGGTCACCTTTTTTTTTTAATAGAGAATATGGGGTTACCTTTGAAAATGAATATTAAATTTGGCTATTATAGCGAATAAGCCAAAAGTTGAGGTTAATTAACATTGAAAATTTCCCAAAAATAAAAGAGAGAAAGAGCACAACACTAATCAAGAAAGTTAGTATTATAATAAAATATAGCATATACAATAATACTCCCTCTAAATTTTTCTAGTTTGCTGTTTTAAGCGTGCGTGTTTTTTGTCAATGCAGCTTTTAAAAATTATAATGATTGAATACTAATAAAGTCTTTCGTTGAGAGAAACCAAATAAGGCCTACATGAATATTTTTTTTTTCCTATACATTGAGATGAATTTAGAAGATTCTCTCTATAGCTAATTTAGTGTCAAGCTAAGATCCCAAGTAAAACACTTTGGCTTTATATAAATACAGAGTCGGTACTTTCTCTATGTCAAATAACTTGTAACATTTTGACTTTCACGTTTGACAATACATATTTTATTTTATACAATATATATTGGGACTAATCTAATAATATAGTGAAAAACACATTTTCTCGATATTGATTGGTTCGATTAATGACCTGATGGCTCCTCAAAGCCAACTGAGTTCTTGTGTATATATTCTCCTGCGCATGCATCGGACAAAATTAAAAAGAAGAAAAAAGTTAGGAAAGGAACATGTCAAGCATTCATTAGTTCATTCACTCATATTTTAGAATCTAAGTTTCTATCAAAGACTAAAAATGTTCATTTTCTCTTTTATTCCTTATGGTAACAAAAAGCAAGTAAAGAATTCTAAAATAAAGACAACATTGTCAAGGATTCGATGAGCTTGTTTTTTCCCTGTGCACAATTTTGTCACCTACTCAACTGTGTTTCTTGCAGCTGTTTTATGATACTATGCGGTGCCTTTATCTACCATAAAGAGACATATGGCATAATGGAAAACGAATATAATGCTCATTTAAATTATTCTTTTATGTGATTGATATCAAAAAATTTAATAATATTATACTAATAAACGGTACTTCCTCCGTTCCATAATAAGTGAAACATAGGGATTGGGTACAAGATTTAATAAACATCACTTTCAAAAGCCAAAAAGTTATAAAATACCATTTTCATTATCAAAAGGAGGAGAGAGAAAAGCGAAACCACACAAGTTTGTTATGATGTGCTTCTTGTCGTTTTGTCACTTTCTTTTTTCCATTTAAGGTATGTTTCACTTATTTTGAAACGTTCTAAAATAGTAAGTGTTTCACTTATTATGGAACGGAGGAAGTATAATATATTGATCATATTTTACAGACTTGTGCATGATATACTAATAGGAGTCCGTGCCAACCCCATTTGTTGCACTTATTTCGTTATGGAGGAAGTATGTATTATCTTTAATTAAAAAAGGTAAGGACATTAGACATTTGAAACAGATGTGGAACGTCGATTATTACTAGGTGAATATATTCAGCTTTATATATACTTCTACTATATAATTAGATTCGATTGTATTTGGCAAACAATAATTTATTCATCCTAATGTTTGTTATCCAATAACCCATTTTTGTTTTCTATAAAAAACAAAGAAGCCCCTTTGTTTTAAGCACTCTGGTGTCCTATTTGAAGCATGCTCATTTACTTTGTATATTCCTGCTATTGTGGAATGTCAGTTGTAACAATTTTATAGTTACATGCTCAACAGTTTCATAATGTCATAATAGGAAAAAACTAAATTAGGATTTTTTATATCAGTTGTGCTCTACATTGAACAAGAAAAATATTTTAGGCATAACTTCTTGCCCGGAAAACAAATATGTTTGATTCTTGGCTTCTTGCTCCTAAAGTGTTATTTTACATGAACAACAACTTCGCCGATAGATGATAAACACATGTTGGCAAAATTATGCGAAGGTGGAAGAACATTGAATCTTTGACAGTAAAAGAAAATTTGGTTGAAGCATTTATGTCGGTTCTGGTTATCGATAGGAACGTGAAAGAAGAAAATGAACATTTATATATGACAAAATCTTTTATATGGAATTTTTTTATATATGTAAGTAATAAGGAGGGGTGCTTTCATTGAATAAAAATCAATTGGCACTTAAAATCATCTCCTAATAAGGATTCAAAATCTCAATACAAGTATTAAATACCCCTGTACTATGGCATCGCTTCTAATTTGTTTTGCATAACTTAAGATAATCTGTGCATCTGTCCCGACAGATCTCTGTTGATGTATAGTCGCTAAGGTGATAAGACTTGAGTAGCTCTCCAGATCAACAAATTAAATATTACAAGACAAATCTTCCAAATCTGCAACCTTAATTATACTAACAAACACTCACAACCTTAATTATACTAGCAGGGCCCTGGTCGACTCGTTTCGACTCGAAAACTCGCCAAACTCTTGCTCGACTAGTGCTCGTTATTTTTTTTGCAGCTCGACCCGACTCGAGCTTGATTAGCTCGACTCAACTACTCGAAATTCATTTTTTTTTAATTTGTTATTTCTTTAAACTCATGTTACTAGTTTATGAAGTATGTTTATGGAGGCATGGACCATGAGGTAAATTTTAATTGGGCTTGATAACTTGGACCTTATTTCTCAAATTTTTAAAAACTTTTATATTAAATTAAATATATTCTTAGAAAAATATACTTCCTCTGTTTCTTTTTACTTGCAAACGTTTTACTTTCACGCTTGTCAATGCATAACGTCAACCATTAATATCTTTAATTAGCGATTATCAAAAATTATGAAAAGTAGATTTTCGAAAAATATACATTGAGAGGAATCTAACAAGATCCCACATGAATATGTTTTTCCTTAACTATAAATCACCAAAGATAAACAAAGTGGAGTTGGTGAATAGTGTAAAAGTCAAACCGTTGCAAAAAAAAAGAAATGGAGGAAGTATATAAGAAAAATTATCGAGCTACTCACGAGCTTAACGAGTCGAGCAGGACCCTCCTCGACTCGTGCTTGTTAAGGTTTCGAACCGAGTCGAGTTCGAACCGAGTCAACTCGAGTCGAGTTTTGACCGACCGTTGACCGAGTCGAACTCGAGTTGCTCGCGAGCTGTTCGACTCGATTAGCACCCCTAGTTTTGTGCTTGTGCGCTATACATCATAGCTTCAACACTCCCCTCACATGTGAGGTCCCTTTTTTCAATTGGCCCGGAGTAAACTAATGGTCCCAATACTGTGGGATTGGCTCTGATATTATGTCAAAGGACCAACTCAACCAAAAGTTTAAGCTAATGATTGAGGCCCCTGAAATAATATTATAGTCTATCACCATGTAAGATATATAATTGTCGCGTCATGTGATAATTTTTTGCTTAAACGATATGCATCTAATTGCATGATAACTAATCCACGGCGCTCCTAATCCAAGATGCAAGAAAATTACAAGGGATAAACGAAAAATAACCAAGAAAAACAGTACAAGAGAGCAAAATGATTTAGATGACCATAGATAATATTGCATTATCAGATGAATGTTTCATCTTCTGGAATTACAAAGCAAGGGGCACAACTATTTATTCATAAACATATTTAAGTCTAATTAAAAGCCTCTTTAGTTGATAAAGCAGATGGATCACGTACATCTATAATATCTTGATAATGGTGGTCTAATTAATTATGGCATTATGAAAGCTGCACCAGCTATAGCTTGGTTGATGTTGCCACCGCGTATAATTTCACCAGCTGCTGATGCACCTGTCTCATTATCCATGTAGCGACTGCTGTTGGTTGAAGCATCCAGTATTTGTTCAACTTCATTCTCTTCCAAATTTATGAGCCTGCACAAATTTTTTGGACTATAATTATATACCCTTATCTATATGAAGATTGAGTGATAGGTTTCGGGTGGCGATGCAGAAAATATATTTGATAGGGCCAAATAGCCATTGCTATAAGTATGTTGCCAAACATGGTGAGAAGTGCATCACATATGAAGTAAAATTTGTTTTCGACCAGCCACCGCTCACCGTCAAGGCATTTTCAATCTCTTCTTTTCTTCAATTTCTTTTTTGACAAAAAAAATTTGTTTACGGGTCAATTTCTTTTCATTAGTTAGATTGATTACAAATTTATAATATCTGATGATGCAAAAAAGAGATTGATAAAACTTCATTTATTAGACAAAAAAGAGATTAATGTTGATGCAAAAAGAGTATGAACTTGTACTCTTGGATGAATTGGATGAATTGGCAATTGATCACATAAAAAACAACTGCTAAAATTCGTGGTTGAGGTTCTAGAAAAACGAGTAGGATAATCCGAATATTCGATCCGAAAATTAGAGATATCCGATTTTTTTATTCAGATTCGTATCGCAATTTTGCCAATCAGAAATTTCGAACCGGCCGGATCGGATAATCCGAAATGATTAGCCCTATCAAAAACTCATAAGTTATGTCAAGTTTATGCGCATAACTTATCAATTTACGACATAAATTATTTATCAGTTTATGGCTTAATCTAATAAGTTGTGCGCATAAACGTATCAATCCACGTATAAACTTATCTGTCATTTATGCTATAAAGTGATAAATAATATTCATAAACTGATAAATAATATACATAAACTAATAAAAAAGTATACATAAACTATTAAATATATGGTTTAAACTAATAGATTTATAGCCTAAACTGATACTCCCTGCGTTTCTATTGTAAACTTATACACACTTTCCTTTTTGTATCAGTTTCTTTTTAATCTACACACTGTTACTTTTTCTTTTTTTGGTAACATGCCCCATCTGTTTTCTCCTATTTGTCACCCATGTGGCCACTTTTTAATATAATAATTAACCCACCTTAAAATTTCTCTATCACTTTTCAGTCTCTCACTCATTTTTGAACTTCCTACTTGATTCTCCTCCAAAGTGAAGTCAGAAGTGAGTAAATTAAAAAGATCCGGAGGAAGTACAAGGTGCCTTAACTGATACAAAAATGTCATGAACTGGAACTCGTCCCAGTTGTTAAATGACTGATCAGACTGTACCAAGACTCTTTGTTTTAAAATAAGAAATGAAATAGGGTTTCTCCTAAGGAGGGTTTTTTCTCTCTAGGGTTTCGCCTTGGGAGGGTTTTTTCCTAGCCTCTATCGCTAGGTTTTTCTTCTTTCTTGAAGGTTTTTCCTTCATTTTACCCTTCTTTCTCTTTCTCTTTCTCTTTCATCTCTTTTCTTCTTGGCCTTAATTGTGAATCTTTGTAGGGGCTTCCACTGGTGTTCGTACAGGTGGTAAGCCCCGAAAACTCCTTTAATTGCTTCCAATAAGTATATCCCATCCTTAAAGATGGTATTTATTTTAGGGTGTTCAATTTCTTTTTTTGTTCGTCTGATGAAGGAGGAAGATCTAACAATCTCTATTCTCTGTAAGAATCTAGAAGACTATACGGAAGTATTTTCACCCAAACGACTATGCATCAGCGGAAGTTAAGCCGAATCAGAGCGAACTCACATATTGTATTGCTTCTGATGAAGTTTTTTATTAAGGCTATTTTAATCAAATCTGCGATGTATCTAGTTATAAGGTGTTATATACTTGTGTTGGAATTTTTGATTTTTCAGGAATTGATTGTAAGTGTCGTTTGGCTATCCCTTATGAATGAAATCTTTTTCTTCCTGTTAAAAAAACAATGACAACGTGAAGTGTCTCATGTTGAAGGAAAAGGAGTGTTAAACTTTAGGAATTATAAAAATGGGTATGGGTGGCCCAATAAGGAGGAGGAAAATAAGATCGCATATTAAAACTAATTCGCAATAGTAGGAATAATTCATCTAATTTATAAGGAAGTATTTTCTCTCGTCCTCTATCTCCAATATGGAGCTACTCACATATGTACAACAAACACGACGTTCGACAAGGAGAGAGGTAATTGCGAAGTTATAAGCTTAAAAGCTACTCCATTTGATCTCAATTGATTTTAGAGTGGAACCTTACTTGTAATTTGAAAATTGTTTTTAAAGGTCTAAAAGTAAAAATAATCAAGTCTATGAGCAAAATATGTTAATCTGTCGTACAATCTCATCATGGCTACAATAATATCCAATAAATATACATGGAGACAATCCAATAATATTTTGAAAACACTTTTTTTTGGATATTGATTAGTCCAATTTATCGCCTGCTAGGGCTCCTGAAATAGTGAAATGCAACTGAGTTTATACTCTCCAGAGAAAGGAAAGGAACATGTCCAGCATTCATTCACTCATATTTTAGAATCTAAGTTTCTATCAAAGACTAAAAATGTTCTTTTTATCTTTTATTCCTTATGGTAGCAAAAGGCAAGTGAAGAATTCTAAGACAGCGTTATCCATTGTCAAGGATTCGATGTGCTTGCAATTCTGTCACCTACTCAACTGTGTTTCTCGTAATTCTTTTAAGATACTATGCCTATATGTACCATAAAGAGACCTATGACATAATGAAAAACAAATATAAAGCTGATTTTAATTACTTTATATAATTGATTTTATACAATATTAAATGGTATAATACACTAATAATATTTTATAGACATATGTATTCTACATGATTTAGATATATGTAGAATCTTTGAAAAGGTAAGGGCACTCGACATTTGAATGAGATGTACGTGAAATGTCGATTTTGATGAATATATTCGGCTTTATATATACTTTTATATAATAAGATGTGATAGATAATAAACAGTTGTTGGCATAAATGTGGTGGAAGAATATTGAATCCTTGATAGTAAATGAAAATTAACTTGGTCAAAGCGTTTATGCCATTCCTTGTTATCGATAGGAAAGCGAAAGAAGAAAATGAACTCTTATAACAAAATCTTTCATACAAAACCTTTTTTTATTAAGGAATAAGGACAAGTGTTCTCATTGAATAAAAATCATTTGCCATTTATTAATGAAAATCATCTCTTAAGGATCTAAAATCTCAATACAAGTACTCCCTTGTTTTAGACTTTTCTCACTACATGACAAAGAAACAATTTCCATTCACTATCATGTGAGACAACGATATACCTTAACGTGCTACAATTCTACAAATAGGCCGAGAGGCTCATAATATGGGAAAACCATTTAGACACTAAAATGGTGTTATACTCCATCAGTTTACAATCTTTGTAGTTGATATAAGAACGTTTTGATCGGGAAATCTTCACCTCAAAAAAGAAAAACTAAAATGTTAAAAGCCTCCATGAAGTGCGCACATTGTCGAAGGTACCAAACATATATTAGCGCGGTCGTGCAACCTTCAAGCAACAGTCGTCCAGGCCGATGCCACCGTCCTCTAGGAAAAAATAAGCAGTCCTTTTCTGAGACGCACCACTACTAGGTATAGTGTATACTGTATAGTACACACCATTGGCGAAGTACTAGGTATAGTGTATAGTACACACCATTGGCGAAGCTAGGATTTTTAATTTGGGGTGCAAAGTGACGAATCCGGGATTTGACCCACGTGGATTCAAAGTGGTTCGAAAAAAACCAGGATGAATTGATTAAAAACTTCAATACATAATAATTGTATAGTACTTGTTTAAGCATTGAAACATATCGATGTACAAAAGGACAATTGAAATTCTCAAATTCTTGGAATAATTTTTTATCCACAAAAATATAAAGATCAGTAGAGCAGTATGTGAATCAAAAGAAAAAAAAGTAGAGTTGTACAGCAAGAAAATAAAATAAAAAATGGAAAGCTAACCATCTTGAATCTTAGCTTGAGAGGATATTGCCTTTAAAATAGGGAAAAAAAACAAAAGAAAACAAAGGAAAAGGAGCCAAAATGTTGTTATCAAGGGTTGGAGAAGCACGCATCCCAATTAACAAACCACCAAGCCAAACAGCTTAGATTGTTATAATGTGGTGCGTGTGTATAAGGGTTTGTTTCTCCTGTATACTGTGCGCGAGTCGCAAGAATATTGCATGCATCGCTGGATCTTCGCCCTGACTGCGCAAACGTTGCGTTAAGCGCACAATGGTGCATTTGGCGCAAATTATCTTTTTTACTCGAAAAAATTTAATTTTTTTAATTTGGGGATACACATGCACCCCATGTCCCTAAATGGCTCACAGAGGCTTGCATACGAAAGATCTGGACTTATAGTGTTTTCGCCCACTCTTGGAGTTGGAGATGCTTCAAACCGCCTGTTTACTAGTCTTGCATGTGCTTCCTTTACCGCCTCATTGATTACTACTCATTAATCCTTATCACTAAACAGGGCCACACCCTTAACTTGTTGCACCGAAGCCGTTGAAACCTAGCTAGCTTAGCCTAGCTATCTCCCAAAAATGAGAATTGGAATTAGAAGTATATTTTTATTTTTCAATGGTAAGGAGAAGAATCGTGTCTAGACCTCTACCTATGATGTTCTTGGTCTAGCATTTACGAATCAGGTATTTAATAAGAGTAAGGGGAAAGATAAGGGTACTCCCACACCCCCAAGTACTGCAAAGGTTACAATACAAGGTAAATCACCAACCAATTACACCAAACAAGGTTGGTTGGTCAAATTTAGTGTATATATATATATATATATATATATATATATATATATATATATATATATATATATATATATATGTGTGTGTGTGTGTGTGTGTGTGTGTGTAGATTTAAAGAGAAACATGAAGAATATTAGTGAAGTGTTTTATAAAAGTTGTTCGTAAAGCATAGAAAAGTAGAATGATATAAATGATCATATAATGGTATTATGGTACTAACAGGTAACCTGTGTTCAATTTGTACGGCCTACCGAAAAAAAGAAACAAAAAGCATCCACTTTCTTTTGAGATTGTAGCATCTAATTGGTGTATTAATTCCCTAAAAAAAATCATATTTCCTTTTGGTTCGTCACTATACAAACTTGCTAATTGCAAATTTAACAATAAATTTCCTCCGTTTCTCAATAAGTGAAACATAGAGAAAGTGGGGGAATACCAAGGAATGTAGAGAGAGAAAGTTGTGACCACAATAAAGTAGGGTAATTCAAGTAGTGAAACAAAAAAGTTGTGGTCCTCTATTGCTTTTTGATAGCAATAATATTGAACTTTTTTTTACCATTTTGAGCTATGTTGTACTTATTGTGACTATTATGTATAAGGAAAGTGTTTCACTTATTGAGAAACGGATGTAGTATATTTATACCGCCAACAGCAGTACAAGTTAAGCATGGATTAAAAAATCAAATGTGTACAAATAAATGGTCTATCTAGCAACTTAAGGCCGGGGTTGGCCGTTGGGGGATCGGGAAATCCAAAATCCGATCAGAGGCACCAAGAGAGAAGCCAAATTGTCGCCTTGGTACCTAATCTGATCAGCTGCAGCAGCGCCAGTGACGCTGTCAAAGTAATGACGCGCGCTGCCGGATGCGTCCAGCTTTTATCCCACTTTACTCCACAAACAGTTCTTCTAGTAATCCAGCTTCCACATACACCTGCGAACATTTTGGAACTATAAGTCTATAGTCTATAAATGCATTATATTGCTCAAAAGTATCATATGCGTGAATATATTAATATAAGATCTGAGCTAGGAAAGGAGTTTGGAGCAGTTGGCCAAGCACCCAAATTCTAGGAGCGAGGTTAATAGCTTCGATTTTCACCGAGACCATTTGTGGGGTGATTTTCCCTTTATTCCCCCATGGGTGATCCCATGTATTTTACCTTAGAAAAAAAGTATATTCTTTCTCCTATTACCTAAAATATTGTGTCTATAATAACTAAGTAGAACTTAATTCAAAAAATGGAGGGAATAGTTTAGGAGATAATGAATAGTTGTACCATATTAGCTTTTTAGAGGTCAAAATTTACAAAACTTGACCATTTTTTTTCTACTAATAATACCTTCATTCTAAGTGTAAGGCACATCAAAACCTTCATTCACTTTAGTTAACTATTATTGGCAATAAGAATTGACATTTAATTATTGTTTGATAGTTTAATTAAGTAAAAACAACATATAGTCTTACATTGATATTATAAAGTTGCATGTAATGTTGCATTGGTATCGTAGAACGTGTTATAATTTGAAACAAAATATTTAAGCTACAACGCCTCATATAGTTAGAAACAAAGGAAGTGTATACTTGATGTGTTTGGTATTAGTTGTTCCACTTTTACTTTAATTATATATTGTTAACATATCTCACTTTGAGTCCCTACCATACTTACCTTAAAAAGAAAAGGCACATGGTCAAATCTTATTTAAAGCATAAATGGGGATGTTTTTCATGATATGAAGATTTTAGTAATTTAAATTTGAATTAAGTGATGGATTTATTTTCAAGCGGAAGTTATTTGGTTGTATTGTGGGAAAAGTTTATTGTTGAAGATTGATTTGGTGTTGTGGTAGGAGACTTAGATGTAATACAAAATGGCTTTCTTTTTTTCATTCATTCCTTGCAGCTTACATCATTACATATTTATACTATGTAATGTTGGTTGTTTTGCCGACTTAAACAATTTTCTTGTTGTTTCTAGGTTCCTCTAGATAATTCTATACCCATCTCCCTAATTCTCTTTTTCTATTTTTACAAAACTTCAAGTTACATCTAGTTTTTTCTAGATTTTTCTTCATTATTTAACACTCCCCCTAATGGGAAAAATCTTGAACTCCGAGTTGTCTTCTGAATTGCATGAATTTTTCTGTTGAAATTGCCTTTGTAAAAATGTCTGCTAGCTGCTCCCCCGTCTTGCAGAATTGTAGCTCGATCTCTTGTTTGTCGACCAGCTCACGAATGAAATGGTGTCGAATCTCGATGTGCTTTGTGCGGCTGTGAAACACCGGATTTTTCGTCATGGCTATTGCAGACATGTTGTCGCAATAGATAGTTGTTGGTTCTTCTGATGTTTGTTGTAGATCTTTAAGAATCCTTTTAAGCCATACCGCTTCACATGTTGCACTTGTTGCTGCTACATACTCCGCTTCCGCTGATGACAGAGCTATTGTTGCTTGTTTCTTGGATGACCAAGATATGGCCTTGGTTCCCAGTCGAAAGACGTAGCCACTTGTACTCTTCCGATCGTCAATGCTTCCGGCCCAATCGCTGTCCGTGTATCCTGTAAGCTTGTGATTCTCCTCTGTTTCGTACAGAATTCCATAACCTTTTGTTCCCTTGACGTACCTGAGAATCCTTTTTAATGCTCCCAAGTGAGTTTTACTTGGCTCACTCATGAACCTAGATACGATGCTGACATCATGTACTATGTCGGGCCTTGTATGTGTAAGATAGATGAGAGAGCCGACCAAACTTCGATATATTGATGCATCAACCTTCTCTTTGCCATCGTTCTTAGATAGCCTTTCATTAAGTGCCATTGGTGTAGCCAATGGCTTGCATTCACTCATGTTGAACTTCTTAAGTAGGTCGTCTGCATATTTCTCCTATGAGAGAAATATTCTTCCTGGGCTTTGCTTGACTTGCATGCCAAGGAAGTACTTCATGGCTCCAAGGTCAGTCATTTCATCTTCCGACATCATTGTCTTCTTAAATTCTTTAATCAATTTTGGATTAGTGCCTGTGTAGATTAGATCATCTACATAAAGGCACAATATGAGAAAATCTTGTGATCCTTGGGCCTTGACATATAGTGATGGCTCACTTGGGCTTTTTGTAAACCCATTTTGAAGTAGGTAGCCATCTATTTTGCTATTCCAGGCCCTGGGTGCTTGCTTAAGCCCATAAAGGGCTTTACGAAGGCGGTATATACTTTGTCTTCTTTGCCTTCGATGAGATATCCTTGCGGTTGCTCAACGTATACTTCTTCTTCAATCTCTCCGTTTAGAAATGCTGACTTGACATCTAATTGAAAGACTGGTAATTTAAGTTGAGCAGCAAGAGCAAGGACTGACCTGATAGTTTCCATGCGGACAACGGGAGCATATGTCTCGTTAAAGTCAATCCCTGGTTGTTGGGAGTAACCTTTGGCGACGAGACGAGCCTTATATTTCTAGATGGAGCCATCTTCGTTATACTTGACCTTGTAGACCCATTTGAGACCGATGACTTCTTTGTCTTCAGGTTTCTCAACAAGCTCCCATGTGTTGTTTTTCTCGATCATCTTGATTTCTTCATTCATGGCCTCAATCCATTTGTCTTCTCGAGCGGCTTCTTGAAAACTTTGTGGTTCGCTAGTGAATCGAGCCATGATAGCTTGATTGCACTGGAAATCCTCCAAGTAGCCTGGTGGTCGCCGATCTCTTTGTGAACGTCGCACTACTGGGGCTGAGCTTTGAGGGCTGAGCTTTGAGAGCTTGATCCTGATGTTGGACTCACCGATCTCGAGGATGTTGTTGAAGATCTTGGAGATGATGGACTTGAGGATGACTGCGTTGCTTGATGATTTGGGCCTTCATCTTCACTTGGACTTGGTGGAAGAAAATCTCCTTCACGTGGTTGAGATTCCTTCTCTATCCACATCCATTGAGCTCCTTCATCGAAGATGACATCTCTTGAAATGATTAACTTCTTGGATTCGGGCTGATAGAGACGATATCCTTTAGACTCGTCACTGTATCCAATGAAGATACATTTTTCTCCTTTTCCGTCAAGTTTTTCCCGATTTTCTTTCGGGATGTGGGCATATGCTATGCACCCGAATACTTTGAGGTGCTCCACTCTTGGCTTTCTCTTATGCCAAGCTTCATAGGGTGTCATACCCTTCACTGCTTTCGTGGGAGACCTGTTGAGAATATATACTGCTGTATGGACAGCTTCGGCCCAAAAATATTTTGGTAATTTCTTTGCTTGCATCATAGTACGGGCCATTTCAGCAATTGTTCTATTTTTCCTTTCCGCAACACCATTTTGTTGAGGTGTGCATCTTACTGTTAATTCTCTTTTGCTCCCATACTCCTTACAGAAGCTATTAAATTCTTTACTTGTAAATTCTCCCCCACGATCTGTTCTAAGAATTTTTATTGAATGCCCACTTTGTTTTTCTGTGAGGGCTTTAAATTGCATAAAGTGGGAAAATGCTTCTGATTTTTGCTCCAAGATATAAATCCACATCATGCGAGTAAAATCATCGATAAATAATAGAAAATATCTTTTTCCGCCAAGAGACGGATTTCTGGTAGGGCCCCATATATCTGCGTGAACGAGCTCTAATGGAGGTCTAGCCCTCCAAGATGAAGTAGTAAATGGCAATCTATGCATTTTGCCATATATACAGCCCTCACAAATTTTTCTTTCATTAGTTATAGGTGGAAGCCCAATCACCATTTCTTTTTGTTTTAACAGTTTTAAACTGTTAAAATTTAGATGCCCGAATCTCAAATGCCACAATGTGGACTCATCCACCATAGAACTTAGGGCAACATTATTCTCCAATTGCATTCTTAATGGAAATATTTTATTAGGAGCCATTTGAGTAGTAGTAATTAATTGCCCTTTTCTCTTATCAAATATGAGGCATTTATTAGCATCAAATTTCACCATGTAGCCTCTTTGGATCATTTGGCCTACACTTAACAAATTTTGTGCAAGCCCGGGGACATAGAAAACATCAGAAATAAATTTAGACGAACCGTTTTTTGTTTTAACGGCTATTGTCCCCTTACCAGCAACCTCTTGGTTGCTTCCATCACAAAGAGTAATTTGTGTTTTTATGTTTTCATCCAGACTGACAAATGAATTTTTATTGCCAGTCATGTGGTTAGAACAACCACTATCGATACCATATATCATTTGACTCTTGGTGAGCTTTCAAACACGTATAAAATAATTGATCTCTAGGCTCCTTATTTTCCGTAAAATTGGCCTCTTCTTTTTGCCGGAACCAACAATCTTTTTCAAAATGAGTGTGTTTTTTGCATCTTTTACACTTATACCGGCAATCTTGTGTATTATGGCCATTTTTCTTACATAAATTGCAATAGGAGTCAGATTGATTATTTTCTCGAGTTCCTTGATTTTTGTAACTTCCTCTCCCCCTGCTACGGCTCTGTAAAGGAACAACTAGATTGAAGCTGGTGTACACAAAAGAAGAGTTTAGTAATATATGAATTCTTAGTTTGTTAAGGCAGTTTATGAGAAGCTCATAGGAGAACGTACAACCTGGTGTGTCTTGGGATAAACTGGTGTGGAACAGATTAAGTCTTCCCCAGCACATATTCATTCATTCACTGTCAGTACAGTCTAAGCTCCAAACTACAACTACGTTAGCTAGTATTGGAGTGTGTCAAAGCAATTTATGTTTGATTTGTGGCAATTATATAGAAGATCACAAGCACCTATATTTTTAAGTGTAAGTTTAGTGCTAGTTGTCTGGCAGATATTAAGAAATGGTTAAGCATTCAAGCAAAAACAGAGAATTTGCATCAGCCGTTCAGATGAATACAGAATAGCAAGATATCCAAATTTCAAAAGCAGATCATGTATGTTGGAGTTGCAGCTATGGTGTACTTGATTTGGCAACGGAGGAACAATGTAGATTGGCAACAATGTGTACCTAATGTTCCCACTGTTGTAAATTAAAGCAGATTAAAGTTGTCATTAGGACTAGAGTATTAGCAGTTATGCCTCAAAAGATCTCTAGGAAAGATGATAGCTGGTTTTTAGGTTTATAAATCAGGATGGAATTGATATGGCTTAATCAAATGTATTGGGATGGCGTTTGTATTGCCATTGGTGCCATCCTAGAGGTTGAGGGAGTCTAACCTAGTTGGTTTGCTTCTCTTTAGATTTGGCTAGGTTGTAAGATTCATTAATCTACTTAGGAAAAATAAATAAATTGTGTAGTACTGTCGTCAATTTTTTTTCTATAAATATTCATTTTTGTTGCTTGATAAGAACATTTTGATCCGGAAATCTTCACCTCAAAAAAAGAAAAGGTGAAATGTTAAAGACTCCATGAAGTGCGCGTAGCATTGTCGTCCATACCAAATCTTAATTAGTTTGAAAACAACCATTTGAACAATTGTTTATAAGAAAATATAGTTACTAATGCCATATTTTCAAATATAACCACAAATATGGGGTCACCTTTTTTTTTTAATAGAGAATATGGGGTTACCTTTGAAAATGAATATTAAATTTGGCTATCATAGCGAATAAGCCAAAAGTTGAGGTTAATTAACATTGAAAATTTCCCAAAAATAAAAGAGAGAAAGAGCACAACACTAATCAAGAAAGTTAGTATTATAATAAAATATAGCATATACAATAATACTCCCTCTAAATTTTTCTAGTTTGCCTGTTTTAACTGTGCGTGTTTTTTGTCAATGCACTTTTAAAAATTATAATGATTGAATACTAATAAAGTACTCATTGAGACGAACCAAATAAGACCCTACATAAATATATTTTTTTTCCTATACATTGAGATGAATTTAGAAGATTCTCTCTATAGCTAATTTAGTGTCAAGCTAAGATCCCAAGTAAAACACTTTGGCTTTATATAAATACAGAGTCGGTACTTTCTCTATGTCAAATAACTTGTAACATTTTGACTTTCACGTTTGACAATACATATTTTTATTTTATACAATATATATTGGGACTAATCTAATAATATAGTGAAAAACACATTTTCTCGATATTGATTGGTTCGATTAATGACCTGATGGCTCCTCAAAGCCAACTGAGTTCTTGTGTATATATTCTCCTGCGCATGCATCGGACAAAATTAAAAAGAAGAAAAAAGTTAGGAAAGGAACATGTCAAGCATTCATTAGTTCATTCACTCATATTTTAGAATCTAAGTTTCTATCAAAGACTAAAAATGTTCATTTTCTCTTTTATTCCTTATGGTAACAAAAAGCAAGTAAAGAATTATAAAATAAAGACAACATTGTCAAGGATTCGATGAGCTTGTTTTTTCCCTGTGCACAATTTTGTCACCTACTCAACTGTGTTTCTTGCAGCTGTTTTATGATACTATGCGGTGCCTTTATCTACCATAAAGAGACATCAGACATATGGCATAATGGAAAACGAATATAATGCTCATTTAAATTATTCCTTTATGTGATTGATATCAAAAAATTTAATAATATTATACTAATAAACGGTACTTCCTCCGTTCCATAATAAGTGAAACATAGGGATTGGGTACAAGATTTAATAAACATCACTTTCAAAAGCCAAAAAGTTATAAAATACCATTTTCATTATCAAAAGGAGGAGAGAGAAAAGCAAACCACACAAGTTTGTTATGGGTACTCTTGTCATTTTGTCACTTTCTTTTTTCCATTTAAGGTATGTTTCACTTATTTTGAAACGTTCTAAAATAGTAAGTGTTTCACTTATTATGGAACGGAGGAAGTATAATATATTGATCATATTTTACAGACTTGTGCATGATATACTAATAGGAGTCCGTGCCAACCCCATTTGTTGCACTTATTTCGTTATGGAGGAAGTATGTATTATCTTTAATTAAAAAAGGTAAGGACATTAGACATTTGAAACAGATGTGGAACGTCGATTATTACTAGGTGAATATATTCAGCTTTATATATACTTCTACTATATAATTAGATTCGATTGTATTTGGCAAACAATAATTTATTCATCCTAATGTTTGTTATCCAATAACCCATTTTGTTTTCTATAAAAAACAAAGAAGCCCCTTTGTTTTAAGCACTCTGGTGTCCTATTTGAAGCATGCTCACTTACTTTGTATATTCCTGCTATTGTGGAATGTCAGTTGTAACAATTTTATAGTTACATGCTCAACAGTTTCATAATGTCATAATAGGAAAAAACTAAATTAGGATTTTTTATATCAGTTGTGCTCTACATTGAACAAGAAAAATATTTTAGGCATAACTTCTTGCCCGGAAAACAAATATGTTTGATTCTTGGCTTCTTGCTCCTAAAGTGTTATTTTACATGAACAACAACTTCGCCGATAGATGATAAACACATGTTGGCAAAATTATGCGAAGGTGGAAGAACATTGAATCTTTGACAGTAAAAGAAAATTTGGTTGAAGCATTTATGTCGGTTCTGGTTATCGATAGGAACGTGAAAGAAGAAAATGAACATTTATATATGACAAAATCTTTTATATGGAATTTTTTTATATATGTAAGTAATAAGGAGGGGTGCTTTCATTGAATAAAAATCAATTGGCACTTAAAATCATCTCCTAATAAGGATTCAAAATCTCAATACAAGTATTAAATACCCCTGTACTATGGCATCGCTTCTAATTTGTTTTGCATAACTTAAGATAATCTGTGCATCTGTCCCGACAGATCTCTGTTGATGTATAGTCGCTAAGGTGATAAGACTTGAGTAGCTCTCCAGATCAACAAATTAAATATTACAAGACAAATCTTCCAAATCTGCAACCTTAATTATACTAACAAACACTCACATCGACAAATCTACAAGATATCCAAATTTTATCTTTGCACAAACAAACAAAAAAACCTAAAAGACTCACCATGACTAAGACCATGCATGAGGGAAAAAACTAAGCTTTACATAAGGTTATCGACTAAACTCCATATGAGGAAACTAATTATGATCAGTTTACCACTTTACTAATGGTCAACTTTATTGACTACAAAAATAAAATAAAATAAAAATTGAGGCTTACTATTGATAAATTAATTGCTGGTAGCCCCCATAGGTTTCACAATAGTGGTTAGGGTTTGGTCGTTAGGATTTTAGGAAGCGAAAGAAGAGAGAAAAGAGAAAAAAGAACTTAATCATTCATATGAATTAAACCTTCTTTTAACATACCCATCCAATCATATATAGGATATTTATACAGGGACTTAGGGAGCCTGGGCCCTGGAGTTACTAACTTATGAGGGGCTCCAATAAACAATATGTGACATTATGAAACATACCCATCTAATCATATGAAGTATAGAATATTTTCTTTGTGTACTTTATGGAGTATTGGAGTATGATTGACAAGAAAATTGATTACACATTGTTTTTCAATTATTAAAGTTATTCCTATTCTTTTCTTTTCTACCTCAATTTATATTCGCTTGTGATTAATTGTGTGAATTTTATCTGTATGCATAAGTACGCAACCTTTTCCATTTCCCCTCTATAAATACACAATTGGTGAAACCAATGGTACTTGTGCATTGCAAAACATAAACTTCTTTCCATTATATTTACTTCAGGTATTCTCTCTTTAATTTTCTCTTCGGGTTCTTAGTATTTCTCTCCTTTTATAGGTATATATAGATTGCGTGCATGTGCTCTTTCTTTTTTCATTCAAAGACTGCATATGTACCTAAATTAATAAATTTTCTAGCTAACACCACAAATGTAGCTGAGACTAATACTCCATCCACTCATTTATGACACAATTGGCACTAGAATGAGCGATGCTCTAGCTAGGTCTAATATTTTGGACGAAGAAAAATTCTATTCTAATCAGAATTCGCAAGACACCATCTAAAAAAAATAGAAATAATATTTTTAAAAAAGCACGAGTCTACTTTGCTGGGAAGAGTGTAATTATGAGATTATCTACTCGTTGCCTCAGAAAAAAATTATATACTCCCTTCACCCCTTATTATATATGCTCCGTTTCTTTTTTTTCCAATCTCAATGGTATATTTATAAGACCATTAACGTCGTACATGCATCTTTAATAATGTCATATTATTGAAAATTTTAAGATTTAATACTTTTATAAATTTCATTATGTTGTGACGAATTTAGCAAGATCTCACACGATAATATGCTGTTATGTTTATCAACAAGATTTTATGGTCAAGTTTGTTATATCAATCAACAAGACTTTACGGTCAAAGTAATGTTAAAAGTCCACTGTAACTACTCAAAGTATATTGGAGTGTTATGACTTTCTTTTCTTTTTTGTGGGTTACTTGATATCCTTCTAGAGGCAAGATAACAATGGCTTCGGAGCAACAAGCTGGTGGTGCGTACCAATTATCAAACAAGGAGAAAGCCGCAATCGACGAGGCAGTGAAGGAGGCAGCAATTAACAGCAAGAATGCAAAAGCAAGCCAAGATCAACTGGTGGTAGTCACCGGGGTTATAAAGAATCTCCAGAGTCGGGGATTATTTCTTAACAAACACTTTTTGATGAGAGGCAAATTCCTAGCTAACCCTTCTGAGACAATAATGCATGGCAAAACTGGTACTTTTGTGCAAGAGGGTGCGCCTTCGCTAGAGCATCTCCCTGTTGTTGTAGGCGCCAAGGCTGCAGACCTGCAGTGATATACAGTCCCTTAGACAAGGCTCTTCCTTCTCTTGGTTGGCTCTTGGCTTGGCACAAACCTGCTGAAGGCTCCGCTGAAATTAACAAGGTATGTAATTTATTAGATTTTGTGTTTTTGGTACTAAAAATGGTTGTTGCAGGATTTGAACTCCCGGATTTATGTAACGAAATGAGTATCTTATCCACTGAGTCGAACTATTCGTACACTCAATCAATCAGCTTCTTATTTTGTGAACAAGGACATACTTCTTTTCTTTTTTATTAGTTGCAATGTAGCAAGTAAAAAAACAGAGGGGAGTACTAATATATACTTGTAGAATTATATTTTGGGACTTTTCTTTAATACAACTTACAGTGTATATTTTCAAAGTATGAACTTTTATAGTTTTGTTAATATGTGATGATGAAAGCTAAGACATTAATAATTAGAGTTATGCGTTGGACACAGATAGCAATATTGCAACCGATAATACGGAGAAACTGTCAAAATTGGAGATTGGCCTCAAATTTATTATTCTTTTTGCAGGTGTATGTGGAAGCTGGGGATTTAGGCAGGCTGTTGAATATGACGGAGAGTGAAATTGAACAGAAACTGGATGCATCTCACAATGTAAGTCGCTACTGGGACAGCGATACTGGTGCTGCTGCTGCTGCTCGAATTGAGGGTAACAATGGCGACAAATTCGCTTTGGTTGGTGCCGCCTTTGATAGATTCGACGTTGTGATTCCCCCTCAGTCTTAAATCTTAATCAAATAATCATCCATCTATAATCTGTTTTTATCGAACAAACAAAGGGGCACTAAGACTTACCTTATTAGCCTGCATATTCTGCCATGCAGCTATTACTATTATCATGTTTATTACGCTTATGAATAAATAATGCCCCTTGGTCTTGTAATCTCTGTAGATGGAACTTAATTATAAATTATAATAATACTACTATCTATGCTTATATATTGTTGTTGGGTACAAAATTATAAAAACTCATTGTTTCAGTCTGTCGGTCGTTCTCCAGATCGAACAGGAGCACACGTATTGACGCATATGAAACTCGGAAACCATGTAGTAAGACTGTAAGAGCGATTCAAAAAACAATAATGAGACCTTTTACTCTCTTATTCTTTCAATGCGATTAAGTGAATACAACTTCACATTTTCCTTTCCCCAAAGTAAGAAAATTGAAAAAGTAGACTTTGCTACTAAAAAAAAGGGTAAAGAGAACTGTCAAAATAGACTTTATAGAACGCCTCATGACCGTTCTCCTGCTAAGCGCTCTATATAGTTTATAGAACGGGCGGAAGAGGCGTTCTATACTCCTAGCTATAGAGAACAGTTGTGTGACATGACCGTTCACTATTCCCTTCCTAGAATTTGAAAATGGAGAAGGAATACACAACTAGTAACATGCTTAACCGTTCTGTTTTGCATTACAATAAAGAACCGTTGCCTTAGACAACAGTTCTCTATTCTTCCTTTTTTATTAAAAAAAAAAATTACACCTAAAATTACATATTCGAAATCTTTCTGAGTACATGATTCCCGTGATCCCTAAATTCACGCCATCCAAGATATTCATTATATTTTCAATCAACTATGTACTACTGATTCATACAATATTGAAATATAAAACTAGGAACATTTAATTACTCCCATGAAATTATTGATTTACAACAAAAAAGAACAGTTACAAAATTATGAAGAACTCCAAGTGAAAAGTAGAAGAAATTGATCTGCTACACATCTTCCTCAAAGTGAAGACTTGAATTTTGTTTCTTCAATGACTATTGACTTGTGATCATCTTCGATTCCGCTCAATAACGCACACATTTCCTCATGACTAAGAGCTGGGCTTGACGAGCGATATGTTCGGGTGGAGGTGGAAACGGTGGTTGTGGAGGTAGAACTGGTGAAGGAGGACGGACGATGGGCGATGGTGTCGGAGAGAACGAGATCTTACCCTGTCACGATTTGAGATCCCGCCCATGAAAGCCACCCCCACAAAATCTTCAATTCAAATTATCACTTCGACGCTCAACAATTGAACACAAAGAAAATGAAGAGAAAACCAATAAGGAATCTGATCATTTACAATCTGATATTCTCACATTCAAATCCCAAAACCAAAAACGAAAACTCAAATCTTTCTCTTAATGGAAAAAACTAAAATCTAATAATTTTTTCCAGATGTTAATATAATATTATTAGTAGATAGAAAAATAATAAAGGAGAGTGAAATGAGAGAGAATCCACATACCATAACATCGACGACACCATTTTTTTGAAAGAAATTATTTCTTCCAAGGCACGAACTGCGACTGCTGAAGGAGTGTGGACAGAGATGAAAGGAGAGAGAAAGAGATGAGAAGTTAAGAAGTTAAGGCGGGCGAGATTTCACGGTAAAAGAATATGATGTTGTTGGGGTTGGGCTAAGATATATCATTGCCACACTAAAAAACTGTTGATATATAGAACCGTTTTATATTCTACTAAATCTATTAACTTCTTAATTTTTTTATCGAAATAAAAAACAACAGAACAGGTAGGTATGTAAAGCGTTTTATATTATTTTCCTACAAAGCGGTTATATGAGAAAAGCGTTCTCTATAGTTGTAGAAAACGCTTATCTTAGTTGACTGTTGTCTATCTTGCGTTTCTTATTCCCCTTTTTGTACTCTCACAAGACCTTTGGATTACATATAATTTCAACAATTTATTGTCCCATAATATTATAAAATATGGAAATTTTTGATCAATTGAAATTATTATGAGAATAATACAAAGTGCGGATCAAATCAAAGCAAGATTAATCATCAGCGGTATATAAACTTGTTATAAGTTATATTTGTAAGGTGTGTTGAAGATGAACCATGAAACGATCGAGTAGGTGAATTGTGCCATGGGTGTGTATTGCGTAGAGTTATAACGTCACGATAAATTAGAGCATTAGTGGAAGCACAACAAAGAACCAAGGAGTACATACATAGCCTGAACATATACTAGAAGACCATCGGCTGGGCATGGTGTCTGACAAAGACCACGGTCTGGCCTTGATGTTTGCTGACTATGAGGTTTCTTAGATACTATGTACAGCAGAAGGCCACGGGCAAGGCATGGTGTTGGATGAACACACCCATCCCGGCGTGGTGTTGACTATCTGTGAGATGTTGCTCGTTTTCGTTCCTACTCGGATTCAGTTTCCTATTTCATTAGGTGTTCCTTTTAACTAATATAATTATGTTTGAGACCGTTTTATTTATGTATGTTAAGTGAGGCATATATTCTTAGATCTAGAGAGACTAGAGAATCCTAGAGAAAGGTTAGAGAGTCTAGAGAGATTAAGAATTCCTCTTATATCATCATCTCATATTCAAAGTCCTAGTGCAGTGTTGTGGTTTTCTCTCCGTTCAAGGGTTTTTACGTTAAATTGCTTGACTTCTTTATTCTTAGCTTTTTTGTTATACTTCAATTGCTCGATTTGTTAGCGTCTACGATACTTATTCCTAACAATATGTTACCTACATCTAATCGCCAGCAGTATAAGTTAACCATGGATATAAAAATTAGATGTGTCTTGCATAAAGAGCTACGGATTCATTTATTCTTAGCTAGACATGATAAGAGTTGCATGATAATTGATACAGAACGCAAGAAAAAAAAGTGTTGCAAAAAATGTAAAGTATGTAACTCAAATATGGGTTAGAAAAGACTTATTAGAAGCTCAACGAAAGAAAAAGGGACCCAAACAGATTTGGGTTCCTAAAATTAACAAGTGATCTTTTTGCAGGCAAACGTGAAAGGACGCAGCCTATGGTATCTCGACAACGGCTGCTCAAGACATATGACTAGTGATAAATCTCAATTCCTCTCACTAGTAGTCTACCATGGAGGGTGTGTTACATTTGGCGACAACAAAAAGGGAGAAATATTTGGTATTGACAAACGTCGGCAAATCCCTAACACACTTCATAGAGAATGTGATGTTGGTAAGTGGTTTGAAAAAAATTTGTTAAGCATATCCCAATTGTATGATCAAGGTAATTCTGTTGAATTTCATGCATGAATATTTTACAAGATAATTTGTGGCTTTGGGATTAATTTCTGGAAATTAGTTGAGTATTATGCTTGTTGTCCTCCTTTAAATATGTTAATTAGAGTGTTGATGCGTGTTTTTGTGAAGCTTAGTGAGTAAAGGTCTACTTGATATAAAGAACGACTCGTAATGGTCTAATGATGCTGTCCTAATGTCATGATCCTAAGTTGCCGAACTAATAAGCTATATGATCCTAAGTTGCTGAATTTTTGAGCTATGAAATGCAAATACTTTCTACTATAGCAAGCATGATCTTTAGCCCAATATTCTGATTTTCTATTTATGAGTTTGACATTTGTGCCTCATTATTTCTTTCTTTCATATGTCCCACCTTATCTTCAATTCTCTATTATTATCCTTCTTTTCCTCACCCATTGATCCAAAGTTCAACAAGTGCTTTTAATCTTGATTAATGATAATTTATGGGATAACAACATCTTGATAAGATGATGGAAGAAAAAGACGCATCAGTTAAGGGGGAACATGAAAAGGTTGGAATGAAACACAAATACGTGAAAGAATGAAAAGTACTGATTCACACTGTGCACGGCACAGTGCAGGAGATGCATCAAAAAGAAAATGAGGTCCGAATTAACTTATTATCTTTGATCTCTTATTGATTGACTCTAGTAATAGTGTATGGTCTGCTTCTCCTTCATAAAAAAAAAGAAAAAAAAAAGAGAGAAAAAGAAAAGAAAAGAAAAGGAGTGTAAGACATTTATTTTAGATAAGTCCTAGAGTTCAATTCAAATGTGAAGAACATTATCAAAGTTTTGAAGATCATCATTTTGGATTTCAGTATATCCGAAGATTAGTTTTATTTGAAAGGGAATAGATTGTTCAGTGGCACAGTGCCACACACAGTGCCACAGTGAAGAAAGTCTTGTGATGCTTATTTGCGGAAGTTGAAAATATGAAAAAAGGGTTTAAGCACTTGTTGAGCCAATTGCCATTTCAAATCTTCAAGTTTGCATTACCTATATTCATCTTACATTCTTAGCCATCAACCATGATCCTTCATGATTATTTCTTGCTTCATAAATTCGGATTGTGAGTTGGGTTATATTTGTGCTTAATGACTTCGGATTGTGAGTTGGATTATGACATAGCACCAGCATCCTTAGTATTTATTGCTTGAGCTACTTGAATTATTTTGCTGACTATATCTTACTTTGTCTCGCTAAACATGTTGATGCTCTCCTTTTTGATAATGTCAAAAGGGGGAAGATGGGTATAATACTTAGACTAATGAATAATTGGTTATCTTGGTTACCATGTTACTTGTGAATGATGTTGAGTTATTTTTCCCTAATGTGATTAATGGTGCATATTTTGAAGGGGAAAAGTGATTCCTGAATAATATTATATTGAATTTTTGTCATCATCAAAAAGGGGGAATTTGTTGTGCATGTGCATGTTAAGTTTTGATGATGAAAAATAATACATATAGTATGAAAGTTTGTGACAGATGGTTGAGAAAGGAATAAATAAATGAAGACTTTGAAGAAATGAAGAATCCAGATTGAAGTCCAAGTTCATATTCCTAAGTTTAGTTACTATATGCAAAATGTAATATACTTGAACTAGATGATATATTATGTGCCAAGTATAGAAATATAATATTAGGGTAATTATTATTTTCTTAGAGTTAAGGAAATAAATAATTATGTTAATTTTATATATCTATATAAAAGGAAAAATATATTCGAAAATCAAGTTTTAATAACAACGATTTCTGAAAGAATTTTTATTAAAAAGTGTTTTTGTTAAGAACCGATTTGGAAAAGGATTTTGAAAAACCGATTTATAAAAGAATTTTGAAGACAAAAGGAGTTTTAATAAAGAAAACAAAGATAAAGAAAAAAAGGGAAAACTGATTTTGATAATTACTAGTTGATTTTGGAGAATTCTTATCTTATAAGGATTGAAAAGAAAAATAAGTTTTTATGAAAGGATTTCGGTAAGTCAAGAAGCATATAAGGGATTGCAACTCAGTTTTATAACTAATGTTTTCAGAGAGAAAAAATCGGAGATATTAAGAGCTGAAAACAGTTTCCTAAGGCACAGAGTATAGCACAGAGTTCTAGTCAGGTTAGGAAACTAAAACAACGTTTGTAATTGTCCTCTATTTGCTTGAATAAGAAGCACGCTTTTGAGGATCTTTTCTTTCTGTAATTTCATTATTATAGAGAGTGGCAACACTTAGAGTTAAGTGTTGGGGAGCACTACTAGGGTTAGTAGTGGGGGAATCGAATTGTATCAAGAGTTTGGTATTTTACGATTCAAATAATAAAAGAGTAGTTTGTGTGGACGTAGATCTCAGAGGTGAGATTGAACCACGTTAAATTCATGTGTCTTATTATTTGATTTCATTGTTTTATTATTTGATATAATTGTTTTAGTGTTTGATTAAGTTTCGTTTGAGCAAAAACGTTAATCGGAGATTTTACGAGTGAATAACACAGTGCACGGTACTGTGCCATAAAGGTGTTTTTACGAAAATCGATTAGATTTAGCCACTCAATTCAACCCCCCCTTCTTGAGTGTCACCTTGTGTTCCAACATAAGGGAATCAGAGTTATTGTTTCCCTTCCTCTTTCTTTAGAACACCAAAACAAACACCCGAAAAAAAAAAAGGATAGAGTTGAACCTTAATTAGCTTGCTTAGACTTATAAGTGATCCGCACTATACTGGTAAATTATAGCATATACTACTTCCTCTATTTCAAATTACTTGTAATATTCCTTTGATAACACACAACTTTGACCATTAATATTTTCAATGATCAATTAACAAAACTTATTAGAAAAAATGTGACATTATATATAACTGCACATTAAAATTAATCCAACAGTATACTCCCTCCGTCCCATAATAGTCTGAACACTTTCCTTTTATGTTTGTCCCAAATTAGTTTGAACATTTCCATTTTTGACATGGTCCCACTATTAATATATTATTTCTATTACCCATCTTTGGCCCACACTCTACCTTTTATCAATAAAAAGTTACCCAATTTTCTCTCTCCTCAAATAAAAAATACCCCACCAACTCCTATCACATCTACTTTTTCAATAAATAAAATAACGTTTGATAACTACACTATAACTTATCACCTTAAACTACGTATCCCAACAAGTGTTCAGATCTTTCTGGGACGGAGGTAGTAATATATTGAAGATACTTATTTTAAGATATTGATTAGTTCAATTTATCGCTTGTATGGGCTCCTGGAAGGCAACTGAGTTCATGTGGGTATATATTCTCCTTCATCCGACAAAATTAAAAATAAGAAAAAGAATGAAAGGAAGACATAAAGCATTCATTCCCTCATATTTGAGATTCTGAGTTTCTATCAAAGGCTAAAAACGTTCACTTATTGTTAAGGTTTAGATGTGATTGCTTTCACCTAAGGGTGTGCAGTATTCGATATATCAGGACCAGAATTCAGACGGGTCTAATCTCTGGTCCTTAAAAATTTATGATTTCGGGTTTCAGGTCGGGCTCGGTCCAAACCGGGAATTTTCCAGCCTGAACAGGTGAAACGAAATTTCTTTTTTTTTTTAATAAAAAAAAGTTTATATGTTAGAAAGATAAAATCTAATCTTTAATGTCTTTAGGATTATTGCTTTAGAATTATTAAATTTTAATATATCGAATTAATAAATATGTTTAAATCTAAGCAAAAAAAAGATTTTCTTTTAAAATATAGATTCTGGTCCAATCGGTCCCAAACCTGACTGGACCGAAATATTCGGTACGGTCCCAGTCCACCAAATTTCCAGATTTCGCTTCACCGGTCCAACCAGTTCGGCTTTGGATCAGTGCACACCCCTACTTTCACATGCGCATAGTTTTGTCACTTACTCAACTGTGTGTTCTCGCAACTGTTTTAAAATACCATGCCTTTATGTACCATAAGAGACATATGGCATAAAGAAAAACGATTATAATGTTGAGTGAATTACTTTATTTAATTGATATCAGATATTTTAGAGTGCGTCTTGGGTGGAACATGTTACACCATAACTTATTGTATAACAATATCTCACATAAGCGAACTAATATAACTTTTGTATGCCATTATAAAACTCATTCATGTCATTATAAAACTCTTCCATGTCATTATTGGTATGTTTCATATTATTTTAGAACTGTTTCACATCCTTTTTAAATTTATTTCAGGTCATTTATAAAACTCTTTCATGTCATTATTGCTATGTTTCATATCATTTTGGAACTCTTTTTTTCATTTGGAAATTGTTTTGATTCATTTTGTCATATGTTTTCACATCATTTATGATATGTTTCATGCCATTTCACTTTTGTTTGATGTTATTTATTTCACATCATTTATGATTTGTTTTATGTTATTTCACTTTTGTTTGATGTCATTTTGTCATTTATTATTTCATATCAATTCTAATTTGGTTTATGTCATTTTGTCATTTATATTATCATTATTAATTTGGTTTATGTCATTTCACCTTTGTTCTATGTCATTTATTTCATATCAATTCTGATATGTTTCATTTCATTTGACCTTTTTTTTTTTGTTAAAGGAGGCAATATATTAAGCTAATATTTGTTCTTACACAATAGTGAATGTACCAAGGGGGTCATATGCCCCAATATTACAACACCTCCTTAATTGTTCAAAAGTAATATCCTCTAAGCTAATATGTAATTCTTCCTAAGGCGGTTTGCAAAATTGGAGGAATACGTTAACTTCCATGCTCCCCTTCCAAACTAGCTTAGTCAATACATCTGCTTCCCTTGTCTGATCCCGCTTAACTTTTTGCACCAACTTCACTGGACCCTCCTGCAATAGCGCCCTACATACATTTATCACGTTAGTGTATCTGTCCTTGATTTTAGCTTCCCCTTTTGACTATGTTTCATGTTATTTGCCGCTTATGTTTCATATCATTATGTTTCAAGTCATTTATTTTACTCAAGGCCAATCCATTGATCCAATTGAATTGGGGAAATGGAAACCTTAAACCTAAACACAAAAACAACACCAAGAATAAAATCCTAAAATAATAAAATTATTCCCAAAAATTTTGAAATTTGCAGTAAATGAAGAATATAAAACTCATTGGTGAGGCAAAATGTTCCGCATCTTTGATCTAAATTTTGGGGTTCGAAACCAATATCATTTGTTGCTATATTCCTTAGGGTGTTGGACAATTGGACATAAGGACGAAAAAGTCCTTGCAACAAACACCGCATACATATGCTATCAGGTACTTGCACTTTCTTTTTCTCTGTTCATCTTGTATCGAGGTAATGTTGTCAGGGGCGGATCCAGGATTCCGAGTCAGGGGTAGCGCAATTTTGTATTACCATCTAATACCGAAAAAAAAATCAAAGTACTACAAAATTCAAATAAAACCTCAAAGTACTCTAATAAAAGAAAATTACGATGGTTCACGATGAGTTGACAAACTCTAGAACTGATTTGATATTTGAAACAAAA
This sequence comes from Beta corolliflora, assembly GCA_947648045.1. Lineage (NCBI taxonomy): Eukaryota > Viridiplantae > Streptophyta > Magnoliopsida > Caryophyllales > Amaranthaceae > Beta > Beta corolliflora. The sequence goes on along the minus strand of CANSZD010000757.1, from coordinate 187,976 downwards.
TCTTTGAAACTTAAAGTAACTCAAATTCACTAATTTTCTTTCTCAAGAATTGATACCATAATTCAGATTTGATATTTGAAACAAAATCTTTCTCAAAAATTCACTAATCAGTTCAACTAGTATTTTCTTACTCTCATTAAGTTCAACATTGAGATAATAATAAAAAAATCTCACAACTCATCACAAATTCACAACATCATCATTTTTATTATTGTAATTATTCGAATATCCAAAAATTATAATTGAATAACAATTGACACAATTCACAAGTAACAACTCTAAATCCATATTCCACAATTGACAATTCATATACCATAAGTCCACAAATTTATAAATTCCTACAATTCATAGATCCCACAAGGCATAAATCATAATTCATGGATTTGAGAAGGGTAATAGCCCAAAACAAGCACTTTACACACAAAAAATTGAATAAATCAAATTCCTTTAAATGGAGATTGGAGAAGTGTAGAATATTCTTCTAAGTCTTGCAAAGGACATAAACATAATACCTACGATTGGAGCACCACCGCTGAATCAACTACTCACCTAGCAGACCAGTAGCATCAATCTAGGATATTAGAGCACCATCGCTGCGTGCAGCACACCTGCACCACTCCAAGCCTGCGATTTGAGTTTTTTAAAGACACTAGCGATGGCCACCGCAGCCGGCAACGGCATAATTTCAGACGAAGAAATGGACTTGAGTGAGAAGAGAGAAAGAGAGAAGGCTTGACTAGTGGAGGCTTGGAGGAAAGAGAAACGAAAACGACTACAGTACTTTGAAATGATTAGGGTTTGCTACTTCACTCTTTCCGGCTTTCTGCCTCTTGGCTTTCTTTAAAAAAAAAAACTCAATTTTTTCCAAAAAATCAGGGGTAGCACGTGCTACCCCTTGTGACTTACTAGCTCCGTCCCAGAATGTTGTATACCTCGACGAATGATATCTACAGGCTATTTGGAGGCGCCGTTACCGAGGGCGAGGAGAGTGAAGGAGGCCATGGAAGGGAGAGAGAGAGGTGGGAGAAGTGAAAATTGGGCGATTTTCATGACAATGGGGAAGAGGGGGAGGAGAGAGTAAAGAAGGGGAGAGGTTTTGGGTCGGAGATTTCACACATGTGGATCGTTCTTACACCATCGCTAACAGTTACACCCAGGAACTTCTAAATATTTTAATAATTTTATATATACTTATAAATAGTATAATATATTAATTATACTTCGTTTTTATTAGTTTACCCATTTTTTTACGGCACATTTGTCGAAGCAGTAATTTGAACCTTGATATCTCTAATTATCAATAAGCAAAAATTACAAAAAAGTTGATATTTGGATAATACACATTGAGACGAATCTAACAAGATCTCATATAACTATATTTTTCCATAAGTACAAATCACAAGAGATAGTCAAAGTTATGTATTTGAATAGTATCAAGAGTCAAAATAGGTAAAGTAATAAAAATCGGAGGGAATAATTTTTCGACATATATATACTACATGATTTAGATATATGTAAAATCTTTTTAAAGGTATGGACACTTGCCATTTGAAAGAGAAGTGTGAAATGTCGATTATTCCGTAAATATATCCTGCTTTATATATACTTCTATATAATTAGATTCGGTAGATGATAAACAATTGTTGGAAAATTGTGCGAAGGTGGAAGAACATCGAATCTTTGATAGTAAGTGAAGGTTTCACCAAAGCATTTATGCCGTTTCTTGTTATTGATAAGGACGTGAAAGAAGAACATCGAATCTTCAATAGTAAATGAAAGTTTGGCCGAAGCATTTAGGTCGTTTCTTGTTATAGATAAGAACATGAAAGAAAAAAAAAAGAACACTTAGGACAAAAAAATTTATATGAATTTTGTTTTATTCTTCCTCCGTTTTGTTTTAAATGAAACGTAGGGCCTTCGCACCGGACATTTATGAGAGGAGAGAAATAGAGAGAAAGAAAAAGAGAGACCCATGTGATGAGGAGAGAGATAAAGAGAAGTGAATACCAAATAAAGTAATTTTTCATTTATTTTGAAACGGTCTAAAATGGTAAGTGTTTCAATTATTTTAGAATGGAGGAAGTATAAGGAATTAGGAGGAGCTTTCAATGAATAAAAATCAATTGGCTACTTAAAATTAAGGATCTAAAATCTCAATAGAATTAAGTAGTAAATACCTCTGTACTAACGGCATCACTTCTAATCTACTTTTGCACAGTATAAGATGTCTTTAAATTAAATCGGTCCTAACATTCCATTGATGTATAGTCGCTAAGGTGATAAGACTTGAATGGTCCTCCAAATCATCAAATATTACAACACAAATCTTTCAAATTAGCAACCCTATACTAAAAAACACTCACATCTACAAATCTACCAGACAAATCTTCCAAATTTTTATCTCTACACACACAAAAAAAAAACCAAAAGTCTCACCATTAGTCCATGACTAATATTAGGGAAGCAATTAAGGTTATCGACTAATAACTCTCATATGAGGAGATTGACTGTGATGATCAGTTGATCATCACTTTGCTGATGATGAACTTTATTGATTACAAAAATAAAAAATAAAAATTTATTGGGGCTTACCGTCGACAATTAAGTGCTGGTAGCCCCCATAGGTTTGCAATAGTGGTTGAGGTTTGGTTGTTTGGTTGTTTTGTAGAAAGAGAAGAGAGCAAAGAAACTATCATTCATATGAATGAATCCATGCTTATTTGGTCTTGTTTCCTTCTTTCTAACATACTCATCCAATCATATAAAATATTTATACTAGGACGCCGGACTTACTAACTTATGCATGAGGAGTCCCAATAGACAATACGTTATATACGGTGAGGGTATCTATGAGGACCCTCTTATGCTGAGAACCCCTCATAGCGTGAGAATTATTTTTAAAATGAGCAAAAGTTTCTTAAATGAGCAAAAAGTGCTTAAAATGAGCAAAAAATATATTAAATAATAAGCAAATAATATATAAAGTGAGCAACAAAAAAATATGAACAAGAAAATAAAATGAGCAAATATTTAGTCCTTAACGTACATGAGAACAAAAAACATAAAATAAGCAAAAATAAAGTACTTAACATGAGAAAAAAATGAGAACAAAAGTAGCTTAAAATGAGTAAAATAAAAACATAAAATAAGCGAAAAGATAATGATTCTCAAGGTTCTTACGGTAAGATATTCCCTCTTTTTTTTTTATCTTTCTCACTTGAGATCTTGGCACTATTCATAATTGAAGAAAATTTTCTCAATTTATAATAAAAAATATAGTCATGTGGAGTCTTGTTTGATTTTCGTCTCAATTAGTACTTTATTAATATTCAATCATTATAATTTTTGCTAATATACAATGAAAGATATTTAAGTTCAAAGAGGTGCACTGAGAGACGCGCACAGAAAAGTGAGAAGGATAAAAAAACAGAGGGAGTACATAGGTTGCCATATGAAGTTATGAACCTTATGTGATAACTCAACTAACTTTTTCACATAAAATTAGAAGTATATAATAATTTTAATCTCAATAGAAGTTATATAAATATATAATGCTAGTCAGAGATTTTATTTTAGAAAATTAAATTTTTCTTTTAGTACTCTATGATTAACAAGGGAAGTGATTACACTTTGCTTTTAAATTATTAAAGTTATTCTTATTCTTTCTTTTTTCTGGTTCAGTCTATATTATTCCCTTGTGGTCAATTGTTTATCTGTATACCAAGCTTAGGCATTTCCGGTTAGTAGGAATTCCACCTCATGACCTCAAGGTCAGGGGTTTAAATCCCACCAAGTGAGGGGCACTTGGAGGAGAATTCCCCTTACAACTCCCCCTCCTTTCAAGTGCTTGAGCCTCTGAATTGGGCCATGTGCGAGGAGCTTCTGAAGGTTATTCAATCTTACCAAATAAAAAAAATGTTTATCTGTACGCAACCTTTTCCATTTTTCCTCTATAAATACACAAATTGGTGAAACCAATGGTCTTTCAAAACATAAACTTCTTTCAATTATACTTACTACAGGTATTCTTTCTTTCCTCTTCGGTTTCTTAGTATTTATCTCCTATTATAGGTATCTATTGATTGCATGTGTTTTTTTTTCAAAGACTGCATGTGTTCTTAATTTGATAAATTTTCTAACACCACAAATGTAGCTGAGACTAATACTCCTTCCACTCATCTATGACACAATTGACACTAGTATGAGCGATGCTTTAGCTAGGACTAATATTATAGACGATAGAAAAGTCTATCATAATCACAATACGCCAGACGCCATCTAAAAATATAAAAACACGAGTCTATATCTTGCTAGGAAGACTGTGATTATGAAATTATCTACTCCCTTAACCCCTTATTATATCTGTCCCATTCACTTCCGCAATCTCAAAGGTCAAAAACAATCACAATTTACGTATATTGTAACGAATTTAACAAGATCTCACATAATCATAATCTTTTGTTCTATCTATCAACAAGTATTTGACATTCCTTTTTATTGTGTAAGCCGTAGACGACTATAGCATAAACTACTGAGTACTGACAAAATATGCTAATTGGAACGTTATGACTCCTTCTGTTCGTTTGTGCCTTTGTGGGTTACAGGCAGCTAGCTAAGCTAAGATAACAATGGCTTCGGAGCAACAAGCTGGTGGTGTGTACCAATTATCAAACAAGGAGAAAGCCGCAATCGACGCGGCAGTGAAGGAGGCAGCAATCGACATCAAGAATGCAAAAGCAAGCCAAGATCAACTGGTGTTGGTCAAAGGAGTAATAAAGAATCTCCAGCCTAGGGCATTGTCCCTCGCCAAATCCCACGAATGGACGGGACATTACCTAGCCCCGCCTCCTAAGACAATGGGTGAAAGTGGTGCGTTTGTGCACGAGGGTGCGGCTACGCAAGGGATCCTACAAGTGGTTGTAGGCTCCAAGGCTTTTGTGATATACAGTCCCTTGGACAAGGCTCTTCCTGCTCTTGGATGGCTGTTGGCTTGGTACAAACCTGCTCAAGGCTCCGACGAAAAGAACAAGGTATGTGATTCTTAGAGTTTTTTTTTTTGTTTTTGGTACTAAAAAGTGGAATTATCATTGGGGACTTTATTGAATATAGTTAACGAAGTATGTTTTCAAAGTATGAACTTTTCATAATTTTATGGGTTTTGATATAAACAGCCTTTAGGATTGCAAATAAGCAATAAATACATGATGTATTATATGAGTAATTTATGACACAATCACACGTCAATCAATATAATAATTAATGCTTATTTATTGCTTAGCATTATTTCCATTTTTAGGCTTTTTATATGCGGCCTACGAGGCTGAATATTTATGATGATGAAAGATATTAATAATTAGAGTTATGCGTTGTATTGCAACCACATAAAATTAGAGAAAGTATCAAAAATGGAGATTGGCCTCAAATCTATTAATCTGTTTGCAGGTGTATGTGGAAGTTGGGGATCTAGGCAGGATGCTGAATATGAAGGACAGTGAAATTGAACAAAAACTGGATGCATCGCACGACGAAAGTTCCTGCCCTGGTGCTGCTGCTCAAATTAAGGATTGCGATGGCGGCACTCGATTTGCTTTGCTTGGTGCCACCTTTTTTGGGGTTCTCCCTCAGTCTTAAAATCTTAATTAGATAAATCATCCATCTCATGTAATCTGTTTTATCCAACAAACAAAGGGGCACTAATACTTACTTAATTAGCCTGCATATTCTACCATGCAGCTATTACGCTATTATTACGTCTATTACGCTTATGAATAAATAGTGCCCCGTGGTCTTGTAATTTCTGAAGATGGAAACATAATAATACTACAAGTACTATCTATGCGTAGTTTATTTCTTCTATATTCGGTTTTATATATACTTCTATGTAATTAAACTTCACAGATGATCAACATTATTGGCAAAATTGTGCGAAGTTGGAAGAATATCGAATCTTTGATAGTCAATTAAAATCATGTCAAAGCATTTATGCCGTTTTGTGTTATCGATAGAAATATGAATTAAGAAAATGAATATTTATGACAAAATCTTTCTTATGAAACTTTCTTTTCTATATAAGGAATAAGTATGGCCATATGGGTGTTTTCACTGAATAAAAATAATTTGGCACTTAAAATCATCTCTTAAATTTCTAAATTCTCAATATAATTATTAAATACCCTTGTACTAATGATATCGCTTATATTCAGCTCTTGCATAATTTAAGATGTCTTTGCATCGTTTTTTACGGATCTTCGTTGATGTGTAGTCGCTAAGGTGATAAGACTTGACTAGTCCTCCAAATTGACAAATATTACAAGATGGATCTATCAAATCTGCAACCTGTTGGAATATTACTTCAAAATAGTAATTAGTGTGTTAGGCTCTGTTCTTTTGGACTGAATAAATGGAAATTCAGTTTAGTTTAGATCAAATCAGTTCAGTTCCGATCATATCGGCTCGGTTCGAGATCGATCGGTTCGGTTCGGTTCGCCGACTTATTCGGCCGGTTCATATCGATCGCCTCGTACTACAACTTATTGATTTTATTATTATTATTATTATTATTATTATTATTATTATTATTATTATTATCATCATCATCATCATTATTATTATTAATATTATTATTATTACTATTATTATTATTACTATTATTATTATTATTATTATTATTATTATTATTATTATTATTATTATTATATTCTTCTTCTTCTTCTTATTATTATTATTATTATTATTATTATTATTATTATGGTTATTGTTATTATTATTATTGTTATTATTATTATTATTATTATTATTATTATTATTACTATTATTATTATTACTATTTTTTTTTATTATATTCTTATTCTTATTATTATTATCATTATTATTATTATTTTTATTATTATTGTCAAATATAGTTTTGTATTTTTTTTAAAATATATGTCAAATATAGTTTTGTAAATATAGGAGTAGTCAAATGTATGTAAATATAGTTTTGTATTTTGTAAATTAGGCAAGTCAATATTCTGTTGCTTAGAATTAGGAGTCATACATGCTATTGTTACTATTCTACAGTATTAGGCGTGAAACATGCTATTGGTTTTGTATATATTGACTTGCGAATATCAATCTTGGAGGAAAATATTATATTAATAATATTATTACTTCATATCATTATTAGTCTACTTGTTATTATTAATATTACTCAATTCATAAGAATATTATTATTATGCATATTATTAGTATTAGTATTAATATTATTATTATTATTATTATCATTATCATTAATATTATTAATTATTATCATTATCAATGATGATAAAAATATTACTCTACTTGTAATTATTAATAATACTCAATTCAGATCAGTTCAATTCGGTTCGCGATCGATCGGTTCGGTCGGCTGCGACCCGGCCGGATTCGGTTCGAGACTTATTCATTTCAATTCGCGTTCGATTCGACTTATTCATTTCGGTTCGGTTCGGTTCAAACTTATTCAAATTCAAAAGAACATAGCCTTAGTCATTCTAGGAGCCATTACGTTAGTGGATGCTTAGTCTGTTAGTAGTATGCAGTTAGTGGTAGATTATTTAGGCAGGAACTAAGTTAGTGGAAGTAGTTCCTTATTTCTAGAATAAGTTAGTTATTCGCTTTTCTATAAATTATGTATTATGGCTTCTAGTGAAATATAACAAGCAATAAACTTTATCTCTCTTTTTACCTCCTCTTTTAAATTCTACACAACCATATGCCAAAAAACACTCACATCTACAAATCTGCAGGAAAATCCTCCAAATTTGTATCTCCGCACAAACAAACAAAAAAAATCAAACCTCAAAGTCTCACCATGACTAACCTGGTTAGGGAAACAACTAAGTCCTACATAAGATTGCCGACTAACCCTCATATGAGGATATTGATTGTAACGATCCCTTTACTGATGGTAAACTGCATTGACTACAAAAGTAAAAAAGAAAATTGAATTAAGGCTTAACATCAACAAATTAACTGCTGGGATCCCCCCCTAGGTTTGACAATAGTGGTTAGAGTTTGGTCGTCTGGAAGAGAGAGAAAATAGAAAGAAATTTAATTTTTATGTTTGTCAATGTACAATTTTGACTATTAATACTTATAATTTTTATAAAAAAGGATAATAGTGAATATATATAAACATTGAGACTAATTAATTAATTAAATAATATATTAAAACATATTCTATATCTCAATTAGTTCACTTTGTCGAGGCAAGTTCTCCTTCATTGGATTGGAATAAAAAGAAGAAAAAGAAAGGAAAGGAACATGTCAAGAATTCATCTATCTATATATCTATATATCTATATAAAAATTTAGTACATAAAATCCTATATGTCGCCCTCACAATTAATTCACCAAATGTCAAATTATCATGCCTTCTCACAATCCATATGCCACGTGTAAACTGGAGAAAATCTACTGCTTATGTGTCGCTTGCATATTACTTCAAGGCGTGCGCCATAATATTTATAGCTAGGAAAGATGATTAAGTAAATCAATTACAATCCTCTTCATTAATTAGGAAAGAGTATAATAATCATCCTTAAATCAAGCAAATAAAGATATTAAGGATTTATGTACAGGAATCTATATATATCTATATAAAGTTCGGGTATATAAATCCTATATGTCGCCCTCACAATTAATTCGCCAAATGTCAAATTCTCTTGCCTTCTCACAATCCATATGCCACGTGTAAACTGGAGGAAATTAAATCTACTGCTTATGTGTCGTGTGCATATTACTTCAAGGCGTGTGCCATAATATTTATAGCTAGAAAAGAGGATTAAGTAAATCAATTACAATCCTCTTCATTTGGAAAGAGTATAATAATCATCCTTAAATCAAGCAAATAAACATATTAAAGATTTATGTACAAGAATTAAGGAAATTTGATTGGAAGATTTATTTGTTATCATCCTTAAATCATTTGCTCCATCAATACAAAAATCATAATACTACACGTGTTGAGTTCATGCCCATCAGTCTCAAATGATTAGGAGAGATTGATATACCCATTTGGTGAGTTCATTGCTCCATCAATACAAAAATCATAAATTCATAATCCATTTTCCTACATTAATCCATTGCACCGATTAATATTATGTCACTTAATGTAAATAGATAATTTGAGACTATTTGAAATAGATAAATCGTGTGTAAAATGAAATGGAAGAAGGTAATATTATCATCACATGAAAAATGGTAGATCGTAGAAAGTTAGTGAATCAAAGAGTTTTTTTTTGTAGAAGATGATTTAATCGATGAGTTGTTATGAAAACCGACATGTATGAGATTTTTTGCTTTTAGCTTTAGTTATTTGGAGTATTGGATGTGAAATCGAAGAGATAGAACTTGGAAGGAGAAGATGGAGAATTTATATGAGATGGGCTATGATTGTGTTATAAAGTTGTACAAGAAAGATTATCTCGTTTTTATAAAGAAGAACGAGGCGAGAGAGAATCCTATATAAATAAGAATGGCTAATTTTGTTCCCTCAAAAAAAAAAAAAGAATGGCTAATTTTGTGTCAAGTTACAACAACAAAAAAATATTGGTCATCTTATTGTGTAAGGTTGTACTAATGTTACAAAAAATAAAATAAAGAAAACAATTAAAGAAATTACGGATGGAATTAGACTTATCTATAATATGCAGTATGCACTACATTTATTATAAGTAGACAACATTTTGAAATTGAAATAAAGATAAGAAGTCTTAGCCGGAGTAAGTTTGAGGGATTGGATTATGATGGTTCTAGATACACCTAAACAAAAGGGGGAAAAATGGTACATTTTAAGTTATAAATTATTTGTTATCTACAAAGTTATAAAGTAGATGCGGGTAGAAAGACTATAAGATTAATAACTTAGTTCTATAAAATTAGGGGATTATTTTTTGGACCCTGTTTTTTAAAACATTTCATTAGTAGTATTTCAATTAATCTAATTGAGTGATATAATTTATCTATCTCTATTTGTCTGCTTTTCACATGGGTTTCTTAAAAAATTTGCCAAAGGGGTATGTTGCAATAATATAAATTATGTTGCAATATATATATATATATATATATATATATATATATATATATATATATATATATATATATATATATATATATATATATATATATTATTAAAATGACAGTATGATATACAAAGACCCTGTTCTAATATGTTCATACTAGTCGTATATGCACGCGATGTGTAGCTATATGTACGAATGTACATATTTTTTAATCTAAAATTATTTTGGTAGTGATGTAAATTATTGAGGTTCTTTTGTAGATGTTACTATCTTTTTAAATTGAAGGTGACCGATTTTTAACTGTTCAATACCGTCACTGAAAAATTTGGTCGATGATTTAATAATTCATTGTCAGCGGCTTTAGTATAGTTTTTTTAACGATTGTAAATGTTAATAAACCATATTGTTTGAACTTTGTAAATACGAATTATCATGTTGTTAGGATATATCGCTAATTTTTTTTTTGATTGAAAATTCTAATTAATTTTCGTGAATTGATTGTGTCAATATATTTTGTCAAGTTATTAGGGTTTGTTATCCCCATCTTATTTTCAGTTCAGTTCAGTTCAGTTCAGTTCAATTCAATTCAGTTCAGCTGCAATCAGTTCAGTTCAATTCAGTTCAGTTCAATTCAATTCAGTTCCTAAATTATCATCATTACTATTAGTTATAATTTAATTCAGTTCAGTTCAGTTTAGTTCAATTTAATTCAATTCAGTTCAATTCGGTCGCTTCGGTTCGGTTGCAATCGGTTCAGTTCAGTTCAGTTCAGTGCAGTTCAGTTGTTTTATGCCGAAGAGAACAAGCCCTTAATGCTGATTGCATATTTCATTTTTGACTTATTCCATATGGCAAGTTGCATTGATTCTCTTTTTAAATTTTTTATAAAAAGAAAATATTGAAATTATTAAAGGGTATTCTAGTCATTTCAAAGGGGGACACCATACCTCCTCTCTTGGCTTATATAATGGAGATAAAGATAGATAAGTTCAGATAAGGACTAATTAGGTCAAATAAGTGCAATTCAACAATAACGAAGAATAAGGTCTAATAAGTTCAGTTAATTAAGTTCGAAAAAGTTCAGATAATTACAGATAAGTCGACAAAAAACAGGGCCAAATTTATACATACCAGAGGATTTAAATGCTATAAAGGTTATTCAAATTCAGCTAACTATCAACATTATATTCTATTTTAGATAACACATACGATATTCAAGCAATGAAGTATACACCAACATCGTAGCGGCTATTTAATACTATATCAAGTCATGTGGAAATGAGGTTGTAAGGTGAGTTATAAAATAAAAAAGGGGACCACATGGGTGAAAAAAGAGGAGCAAGTAAAATGGACATGTTATCAAAAATGAAAAAAAACGACAAGATGCGAGATTCATAAGAAATGGGCTATAAGGAAAGTGTATAGATTAAATAGGAATGTATGTAGTATTACACTAAAAGGAATCTAAATACTTATTAGATTAATGTTACATGAATCACTAATAGACTAAAAGAAATTTTACCTTGATGACCCAAATTTTATACTATTGCATTTGTACTCAAAGTTGATAATGTAAAATTTTGATTACGTCAAGTATTTTTAGCCGGATTTTGAGCCTTATATAGATGGATGACGTGATTTTTTAGCCTCCTATCTTAGCCAAACTTTTTTGCCTTATGTAATTATAGATAGTGTAAAGTGAGGTACTAATTAAAATTTTGATTCTCGTGAAATGTTTTTGGTTTATATAAATAGACAACATAATTAAAATGTACTTTTAGCATTATATACTAATTAATATGTACTTTCTATTTTTTTCAACTAAAAAGGTTACCCATTATATTTCAAACTGATCATAAAGTTGAGAGGAATAGTCCTTAATTCTTCTTTACAAAGTTCAATATATACAATTATTTTTAAACACTCAAAATTAAAGAACCAATTTTTTTTTTTTTGAAAAGGTATCAATTGTTGAAGATAATTTTTAAAAGGTATCTTCTATATTATAGCAATAACTACAAACCAAATACTATGAAAAAATTGAAAATGGAAGTATATATGATTTGCGAACATAATTTTTTTTCAAAATACGACATTTATTAGAACTTCAATATATACATCCTATAAATATATTTCTGCTACCTTAAACAATACTTTAAAATTAAAAAAGGAAGTCCCAAGTCGTATATCTTCTTGCCATAATATAGAAGGGAGAAGTGAAAAATATAAAATTTTTGGAACTTGATTTTGTGGTTTTTTTTTTGTGTAACTTTTAGTAGTATAATATAAATTGTGATCTAAATGATTCTATGACTTTGCACAAGATCTCATTATATACGAAAAACAACCATTAGATGTAATTAAGTATACCTTAAATAGTATTGAAGCTCAAACATATTGAGAAAATTAAAATCATGGCTATGTGGCCAGTGTTCGATGGGTGACCAAATATGGTCCAACCGATGGTGCAAGAAGGCAAGAGAGGGGGTGAGTGGGACTTTACGAGCGGAAGCGGGCGTATGGTTGAGTGTCAATAGTGGTGCAAATTGTGATTTTATCCGAGTGTTTAATGGAAGCAGTAGATAGAGCAAAGACTATTCCAATCAACTCTTTTTTTTAAAAAGGGTGTCATAACATTAACTACATCATCCACCGAACACACGAGTCATAAATCAATTTTAAAATAATCTCAATACATGATTATAAAATTATATCACAAGTTAAGATTCACCATTATAATTTTTAGAAGAAACTTCTTAAAATCTTAAATTTATAAAACAAAAAAACTTTAAGTCATATAGTCATATTCTTATGTTTTCTAAACTTTTCTTAAGTTTTCTTAACTTTTCTAAATTTTTCTTATTTTTCTGAACTATTCTAAACTTTTCTGCATATCTTTCTTATTTTTCTGAACTATTCTAAACTTTTTTGAATATCTTTCTTATTTTTCTGAACTTATATGAACTTGCTGAACTTTTTTTTATATAGTCTGAACTTTTCTTAACTTTTTCTTATTATTTCTGAACTTTTCTTGATTTTGCTTATTCTTTCTAAAAATTAACCAAAAATAAAGAGAAGATAGTTTCCATAGTCTTACAATCTCATCTATATTCCGAGTCCCACCTAAAACGCCAAAAGAAAAGAGAGAGAACGGAAAACTAATCAAGAAAGATAGTACAACAATAAAATATAACATATATAACAATACTTCCTCTGTCTTAAATTACTTGTAACATTTTGACTTTTACGTTTGTCAACACACAACTTTGACCATTAATATCTTAAATGATCAATTAACAAAACTTATCGAAAAAAGGTGATATTATATATAACTATACATTAAGATTATTCCAATAATATAATATATTGAAAACACTTTTTTAGATATTGATTAGTTCAATTTATCGCCTGTGCTTTGGGCTCCTGGAAGGCGCGCAACTGAGTTCATCACTGTTCATGTGTATCAGTGTATGTATTCTCCTTCATCGGACTAATTATAAATTGAAGAAAAAGAACGAAAGGAGCACATCAAGCATTCATTTACTCATATTTTAGATTCTATCAAAGACTAAAATGTTCATTTTCTCTTTTATTCCTTATGGTAACAAAAAAGTAAGTGAAGAATTCTAAGACAGCGTCATATTTGAGAGATGATACACATACACTCTGCCGGTGTATGTGGCACACATATCACCTGGATGTATGTGTTCTACTTAAAATGTATACCTTTTATATGTGTTACTACTAAAATGTATATTGTTACTAAAAAAATTACAAACTTACAATTATTTGAACTTGTTTTGTTATTCAACGATCTTTGAATTTACATAATACATAGACGATTGAAATACTATATTTCGAATTGGATTTTATTACATGGTAGGGATGAAAATATAACATTATTTTTCTACAAACAAATTAAATAATTGAAAACGACAAGAAAATTTAGTAGAAATCAATAGTAGAAAAATGGTGAAGATGAATAAGATGAAGCTAATATATGAATAATCTGGAAAAAAAATTACAATTCTTTTTTTTAGTTTTAAACAAAGGATTCATACAAATTTAAACAAAGAAAATTTCATAAAACAGAATTTTTAAACAAAGATAAAGAACAAATCATTAAAAATAAAATTATCTGTCAAAACATTGTAAGTTTGTAATAATTTTAGTAATAATATTCATTTTAGTAGTAACACATACCCAAGGTATAAATTTTACTAGTAACACATACACCTAATGTATGTGTGGCCCACATACACCCAGTGTATGTGTAGCCTTTGCCGTCATATTTATTGTCAAGGTGTAGATGTGCTTCAGTGCTTGCTTTCACCTGCACGCAGTTTTAAGATACCATGCCTTCATGCATGCACCATAATAGAGACATATCGCATAATGAAAAAACGAATATAATGCGTGCTGAGTTTAGTTACTTTATGTAATTGATATCAAATATTTCGGAGTGCGTTTTAGGTGTAATATGTTACACCACAACATTGTGTAGAAAATATCACATGTGCAAACTAATATAACTGTTTTCATATCATTATAAAATTCTTCTATGTCATTATTGATATGTTCTTATCATTTTAGAATTGTTTGGTCATTTTTAAATATGTTCCATATCATTTTAGGATTCTTTCAGGTCATTTTTGGTACGTTTCATATCATTTTGGGCTATTTCACGTCATTTGGAAATTGTTTTGATGTCATTTTGTCACATGTGTTCATATCATTTATGATATGTTTCATTTCACTTTTGTTTAATGTTATTCATTTCATATCATTTCTGATCTATTTTATGTTATTTCACTTTTGTTTGATGTCATTTTTTCATTTATTTGTATCAATTCTGATTTGATATATGTCATTTTGTTATTTATTTTACATCATTTCTGATTAGGTTCATGTCATTTTGTCATTTATTTTATAGTATCATTTTTTTTTGTTCATGTCATCTTGTCATTTATTTTATATCATTTCTGATTTGGTTCATGTCATTTCACTTTTGTTTTATGTCATTTTGTCATTTATTTCATATATATCATTTTCATATATATATCATATCAATCCTGATATGTTTCATTAAAAGATCACATGAACTTTTTTCATCAACTTTTCAACCTAAAAAGAACACACAATTTTAAAATTAAAGAACATGTAAATCTCCAATTATAAAAAGTTAATAGGTTGTAATGAAAAAAACATATTATAAATGAACATCTAGTTTAAATTAAAAGAACATACCTTTCAAATTCAAATTTGGAAAAAGGAATATTGGCAGCAAACATTTTTAACAAAAAAAAATAAAACAAGTTGCAAGATTTAAGGAAACAAATAACAACATTTTTTTTTAAATCATAGACTCTTTAACTACGTCGTTTAGCAGAGGCTGCATCATCCTCACTTGATTGCATGTTCTTATTTGCGATTTACTTCACTCAAGGTCAATCCATCCAATTAAATTACGGAAACGGAAACCTAAACACAAAAACAACACCAAGATTAAAACCGTAAAATCATAAAATTATCCCCAAAAATTTAAAATTGCAGTAATTGAAGAATATAAAACTCAGTAGTGAAGCAAAATGTTCCGCTTACCTTTGATCTAAACTTTGGGAGTTCAAACCAATATCATCTGTTGCTATAATCATTAGGTTGTTGGACACAACGATGGAAAATTCCTTGTTCTTGCTGCAACAAACATACCATACGCAGATACGCTAGCAAGTACTTGCACTTTCTTTTTCTCTGATCATCTTGTGCCAATGTATTGTTATGTTGTATACTTCGACGGGTGATATCTACAGGCCATTCAGAGGCGCTGTTACCAAGGGCAAGGAGAGTGACGGCGACCATGGAAGGGAGAGAGAGGTGGGAGAAGTGAAAATTGGGCGGTTTTCATGAGGATGTGGGAGAGGAGGAGGCAAGAGAGATAAGGGGAAAGGTTTTGGGTTGGAGATTTCACACGTGTGTGAATGGGTTCTTGCACCATCTCTATTATATATGGCAACACATTAATGACACCAAAAAATAGAAAAAGGATAAAAAGAAAAAAGGGGAATAAATAACTGCATCATTTAGACGAAAAAGGGGGGAAGTAAAAAGTACCACCAAACTGAACAGCAGTTTGTTGAAAAACTAAATGCAAAGACAGTTCTCACACATTGCGTGCGTATAAAAATTTGTCTCTATGATGTAAACAGTTACACTTATAAGAATTTATGAATATCTTAATAATTTTATAACATATATATACTACATATACTTCCTCCGTTTCTTTTTAAATGCAACAATTGGACTTTTCCACTATTCACATCTATCTCTTTGACTAAGATTTGTGATTTGTACATAATGAAAAATATAGTCAAGTGGGATCTTGTTAGATTTGTATACTTTTTATAATTTTTACCTATATGTAATTATAGATATTTATGGTCAAAGTAATATCTCGTTGCGCGTGAAAGTCCAATAGTTGCATTGAAAAAGAAACAGAGGAAGTATATCTTAATAATCTTAATAATGGAGTACTAATCAACAATATATGACATATTAAAAATATTTTATAAACATATATATACTACATGATTTAGATATATGTAAAATCTTTCAAAAGGTAAGGACACTTGCCATTTGAAAGAAAAGTGTAAAATGTCCATTACTCGGTAAATATATTCGGCTTTATATATACTTTTATATAATTAGATTCGATAGATGATAAACGGTTATGAGCAAAATTGTACGAAGGTGCGTGGAAGAACATCGAATTTTTGATAGTAAGTGAAAGTTTGACCAAAGCATTTATGCCATTTCTTGTTATCGATAGGGACGTGAAAGAAGAACATCGAATCTTTGATAGTAACTGAAAGTTTGGTGGAAGCATTTAGGTCGTTTCTTGTTATCGATAGGGACGTGAAAGAAGAACATCGAATCTTTGATAGTAACTGAAAGTTTGGTCCCATCATTTAGGTCGTTTCTTGTTATCTATAGGAACAGGAAAGAAAAAAATGAACATTTATGACAAAATCTTAATATAAAATTTTTGTTATATAAGGAATTAGGAGGTGCTTTTATTGAATAAAAATCAATTGGTAACTTAAAATCATCTGTCAAGGATCTAAAATCTCAATAGAAGTATTAAATACCTCTGTACTAATGGCATCACCTCTAATTTTAATCTCAATAGAAGTTATATAAGTATATAATGCTAGCTATATAATTTTTTTTTGAAGTGAAAATTCATTCATTAATATAAAAGTCATACGACATCTACAATAGAAGTCAGAACTGAAAAACACACATCAAATTGAAAGAAACTTAATTCTAATATGGCAAAACCACGATCGTTGAGCAGAAATAACCCTTCTAAATACCATATTTCACATCGTTGTCAGATGCGGCGCTTCTACGAGGGGTCTAACGATCTGATGTAGTTTTGATGTAGAACTAGAGTTTATTCAACCGATTGTACGCAAAGTACTGACCGCCGTTGCAATCCCGCACAAAATCCAATCAACAAATCAACCTTCAACTGGAGCCAGGGTCCAAACCCCGCTAAAACACAAAGAAACCAAACTAATAGACCCGCCGTGAAGGGTGTGACTACAAAAACCATAAAGGAGACTAAAGCCATCACACAGATGAGACTTATTAAAAACTGCAAAAAAACGAAAAAAGTAAGAAAATAAACTAGAAACTGCAAAAAGGAGAGAAAGAAGGGCTTACCATGGACGAAAACATCCATGGCACCCCCTCTAGGGTTTTTCGTGAAAAGAGGAGAGAGAGGAGAGGAGGGGATAGCGGCTAGGTTTTTTTTGTGTTCCAGGAATGTTGTTATGCTAGCTAGATATTTTATTTATAAGTACCCTATGATTGACAAGGGAGTGATTGCTTTTTGCTTTTTATTTATTAAAGATATTCTTATTCTTTCTTTTTCTGGCTCAATTTATATTATTCCCTTGTGATCAATTGTGTATCTATGTATGCACAAGTACGCAACCTTTTCCATTTCTCCTCTATAAATACACAAAGAAACCAATGGTTTTTCAAAACATAAACTTCTTTCAACTATATTTTACTACAGGTATTCTTTCTTTCCTCTTCGGTTTCTTAGTATTTTTCTCCTTTTATAGGTATCTAAAAGATTGCATGTGTTTTTCTTTAATTTGTTCAAAGACTGCATGTGTTCTTACTTTGATAAATTTTCCAACACCGTACCACAAATGTATATGAGACTAATACTCCTTCCACTCTAATATTTTAGACTATAGAAAAGTCTTATCTTAATTACAATTCACCAGACGCCATCTATTAAAAAAATATAAATAGTATATAAAAACACGAGTCTATCTCGTTGGTAAGAGTGTGATTATGAAATTATCTACTCTCTTAATTAGTCCCTTAATATATTGGTCTCATTCCCTTTCTGCAATCACAATTTACGTATATATGTTAACATTGTAACGAATCTAACAAGATCTCACGTAATCATAATATTTTGTTCTATCTATCAATAACTTTTTGACATTCCTTTAATTTTATTGTGTAAACCATAGACTATAGCATAAACTACTGACGAAGTATGCTAATTGGAATGTTATAACTCTTTCTTTTCGTTTGTGGGTTACAGGCAGCTAGCTAAGCTAAGATAACAATGGCTTCAGATCAACAAGCTGGTGGTGTGTACCAATTATCAAACAAGGAGAAAGCCGCGATCGACGAGGCAGTGAAGGAGGCAGCAATCGACATCAAGAATGCAAAAGCAAGCCAAGATCAACTGGTGTTGGTGGCCGGGGTTATTAAGAATCTCCAGCATCGGGGATTATTTCTTAACAAACAGTATATAATGAAAGGCAAATATGTAATCCCCCCTCCTGAGACATTAAAGCCTGACATTCCTGGTAAGTTTGTGCAAGAGGGTGCGCCTTCGCAAGGGCAGCTTCCTGTTGTTGTAGGCGCCAAGGCTGCAGTGATATACAGTCCCTTGGACAAGGCTCTTCCTTCTCTTGGATGGCTCTTGGCTTGGTACAAACCTGCTCAAGGCTCCAATGAAAAGAACAAGGTATGTGATTCTTAGAATTTTATTTTCTTTTTGGTACTAATAAGTAGAATTATCATTTGGGACTTTATTGAATACTGCTCACAACGTATATTTTCAAAGTACGTATTGCAGCTTTTAGGGTTGGAAATAAGTATTAAATACATGACGTATTATATGAGGAATTCATGACACAATCACACGTCAATCAATATAATTAATGCTTATTTATTGCTTAGTAGTATTTTCATTTTTAGCTTTCTTATATATGCACTACAGGCTCTACGGGCTAGATATTTGTGATGATGAAAGTCATTAATAATTAGAGTTATGCGTTGGAGACGGTAAATAGCGAATAATATTGCAACAGATAAAAATGGGAAAGTATCAAAATTGGATATTGGCCTAAAATTTAATAATCTGTTTGCAGGTGTATGTGGAAGTTGGGGAGTTAAGCAGGATGCTGAATATGACGGAGATTGAAATTGAACGGAAACTGGATGCATCCCACGACTCAAGTTCCTGCCCTGGTGCTGCTGCTCGAATTGAGGATTCCAATGAGGACAGTCGAGTAGCTTTGCTTGGTGCCTCCTTTTTTGATGGATTCGGCGATGGGGTTCCCCCTCAGTCTTAAATCTTAATTAGATAAATCATCCATCTCATGTAATCTGTTGTATCGAACAAACAAAGGGGCACTAATACTTAATTAGCCTGCATGTTCTACCATGCAGCTATTACTATTATTATGTCTACTACGCTTATGAATAAATACTGCCCCTTGGTCTTGTAATTTCTGAAGATGGAAAATGTAATAATACTAGAAGTACTATCTACGCTTAGCTTATCTCTTCTATAATCTACTTTTATATACTGGTGTTGTGTACAGACTTATAACAACTCTCTGTAGACGTGCTGTTTATTGGGGCAGAATATGGTAATGCTTTTCTTTGTTGTGTACTTCCTCCTCAGTTTTAATATCGAAATGGGAACTGCTATCCAACATATACTCTTGTAATGACCTGTGCAAGGCTTAAGCAAATTTGGATTGATGAACAAATTGTTTGAGTTGGATCATTCTTTAACAGCAAAAAGCTTAGAAAATCTTGAAAGGTGTTGAGAAACAACAAAGAAAAGCATTACCATAAACTGTGTTAATAACTTGACATACAAATCAGAATTCTGAACGATAATTTAAACATGCTTCTTCAGCGAATTTAGGGCTTAAAGTTTACGTATGAATTAGAAAGAGCGATCTATGTAGGATATTATTCACTCAAAGAAGTCTTAGCAGATGCAGTATACTTCAGATTCACCAGAGTACGGGTCATCAGTAGACCTGCAAGAGTATAAATTTAGAATAAATAGCCAGAAACAAAGGCGTTTCAGATGAGCTCTGAGCAATGGAATAACTAGAACAAGGAAAAAAAATCATGCAAAATACAATCAGAAGGAAGGAAAATTCATTATTCAAACAGGGTACCTAAATATGTTAAAGACGAGATACTTCATACTATATGTGAGAAAGCATTAATATCTGAGTATAGCTTTTAAAAGACTAAGAACTCATATAGTCATATTTTGCAAGATCACATACCACAACTGAGAAAAAATTTATTATCAGTAAAGAATAGACAAAAACAGAATGACAGACCTTTGTTACAGGAAAATTTTACTAAAAGCCAATCCTTCTATTTTTTAAAAATCTCCGTAAAACAGGATTAGCCTGCCAACTGCTATATCTGAAGAATTAGTCCACACCGGCAGTCTGTTCAGGGTTCCAAACTCAACGTTGGCAACTAAACACGAGGGTTGCGCTCGTTGCGGGACTGGCCGTGGATTTCCTTCTTGATCAATGATAACTATGGTTGAGCAAACACCATCCTATATCATCATGCATTTATCTCCCACATTCATAAATTGAGAGAAATGACAACCTTCTCAATTACCACAATCTTGTATAAGATGATCTCACAGTTATAGAGTAGCTTCTTTTTTCTTTTTTACATAGGTGACTTATTGCTTTCCTCTTTTTAGTTTTTTTTGGGGGGGGGTGACGCTAACAATCTTTCACAATAGGTTCGTGTGAGATTGTCTAATCTAAAAACTGCTCTCTCCATATATCACTTGTTGAGTTCTTGGCTTTTATTTTGTTAGGGTTGCTAACTTGCTACTGGATGTTGCCCTTGATTTCGGATCCTCTAGGTATCCGTATTATATAAATCCAATGATGCAGCAAAAAAGGAACTATATATTTACAAACAAGATTCCAGAATGCAAAGCAGAACAAATTCTAAACAACAGACTAAGAATCAGGTCAAGGGGCAGTCTCCATTTTCAGAGGAACATGAAAGTGCATACCTAGCTGCTGCAGCCCTCTGCCGGAGCATCAGCATCACCCACATACTTGAAATCCTGCACTTCCTTGAAGTTCATCCATGGCTTAACCCACACTTTCGCTTCATAAACCTTCTTCTTGTCACCATCAGTTGCCTCAAGAGTAATATAGTACATAGTACCAGCAACTACCTGTTCTTTTGTATTTACAACCCTATGGAATTCGAGCAAAGCATTCTGCAAAAGAAATACACACATCACTTCTATTTTTATAACAGGTTAGCAAAATGCAGGTTTCATTTTATAACAGGTTCAGTTCACGAGTAGCAGAAACATTGTGCTAATCATGGGGGAACTGATGATACATATATGGGGTTACTGATAAAAATTACGAACATTGGATGTCACAAAGTTACCGATACTGACAAGCACAAACTTGGTTAATGATAATGCATATATGAGGTTACTTATGATGGAGCACCATCATTTGAGCGTGCAACACGTCACCAGATGTATGGAGTTTAGGGTAAAAAAGTAATCAGCAAATGCAGATTTTGATCAAAGGTTAGGTTTCTTACACGGGTCAAAGTTGCAATCTTTCCAAAAAGAATTATCATCAATATCATTCGAAAATCAAAACCATATAACTTACAATATTAACCATAACTAGTAAATTAATTTTCCTCCCAATGATTCTAATCAGATTCTTAAGCTAACAGTTCGACGTCGGTCCAATACTCCAATCTATTGTTTTATTTCTTATAAGCAACTAAACATATGTGAATCCAATGATCCATAAAAACACTTATTTCTTTAGTTAAATATCAATATATCATCTTTAATCATTCAATTGTTCATTAGACCTTATAATTAAATTCCAGAAAGTCCTATAAAAAATGACGATAAATTATGAACAGATTAACTCCACACCCCCAAAAATCAATATTTCATAAGATACGTTTAAGTACACATTCAATCAAATTAAACCTCATCAAAAAATACACAAATTAAATCAGTAACAATTTATAGGAACAATATGGAGAGAAATCACACTTAAATGTACTAAATCACACCTGAAATACACAATCTGTACTGTACTAAGTTGCAATTGAATTGTTCTTTAAAAAGAAATTAAAATTAATTTACAAATCAATCGATGATATTTCAAATAAGCATCAGAACAGAATATGAAAAAATGCAAATTCGACGCCATTGAAAAATATGAGTGAAAATGATGTGCGCAAAATATCATCGAAATGAGTAGATAAAGAAAATATAAAAAAAAAAAAAAGACCTCTTTGGTGTTGTGATGATCCACAGCAAATTTAGCAAGCAAATCGATGTCCAAGCTGTTTTCTGATCCCTCTTTTTCCTTAATGCCTCCAACTGTCGCCATTTTTTAATTTCTCTTTTTCTGATAGTATTTTTCTTTTCTTCTGTGTTAAGCGCGTTTCAGCAGAGGCCTGGTAAAGATATTTGTAGTGGAGAAAGAATTCCGGGTGACTCGGGAATCGGGATATCTGTGACTTGTGAGTTTGACAATGGGATTGGTTGGTTGTATCATAAGATGTAATTTGAGAAGTTTGGCCGTTAACGGCCCAATAGCCAATAGAGAAATACTTCCTCCGTTTTATAATTATTGCAACATAATTTAATGGTACATTTTCTAAGAAACCCATGTTAAGAGTAGACAGATAGAGATAGATAAAAAGTGAGAGTCATGTTATAGTAGTAGAGAGGAGATAAAACCAAATAAAGAAACGTTGCAATTAATATGAAACTTCAAAATAAGGGAAACATTGCAATTAAAAAAGAATGGAGGAAGTATAAATGTTAGGTAGTTTGAATGTAGTTAAGTAAAGGGAAATTTACTCGAAACTACCTTATAAATTACACTTTATGTGAGAAACTATCTAATAAAAAAAATGAGGCATGAAACCTTATACAAAGATTTTGTGGCAAAAGGTACCAATGGTCTTATTATAGTGGGTTGACTTTTTATTTTTCCTCTTTTTGTTCGTTATACCTCTCTCATGTTCCATTTCTCTCTCGTTTTGACAAAAAAATCCTTATATCTTTCTTCAAATCTATCATAGCATCTGGAAAACATGTCCATCAAGGTATTATAAAAGCAATAATTTTCTGCTCAATATATGTCTTTCAGCGGTAAAATCTAATATCGATTCATACCAATTATTTACGTTTTAGTTTCAAATAGTTTTCAAAACCGATAGTGAGGTCAAGCATGACTCGGTTGGTAATTGTCCAATTGAGTGTGATTGATCCCTTATGAAATTATGCTACAAAAAGTGCATAATAATGGAGCTCTAATACAACTTTCTATAAATTCGATTGGAACGCATATGCAAGAATTGAAAGAAAGTATGCTGAGCAAAAGTATCATTGCACTATAACAATTTTTTGTGGCTTTGTACTTTGTACTGCTTTCGTGGCTCATATGGATAGAAAAAAGGATTATTTGCTCACAATAATGCAACCTTTTGGCGATTCGCAGATAATAGAGCAACATTTTGATTATTCCACAATAAAGCAACCTTTATACCCCATTAACTTTGGGTAGGTCAAGTTGACCGGTGACTTGAAGAAATGGTAATTTTTTAATTAAAATCCTTAATTCTAATTAATAATATTGATTAAGCTTAAAAAAACCTAAACTAAACCCACCCCCTCCCCCACCCACTTGCCTACCCCTCCCTCCCATTCCCCACCTCACTGCCACCCCCTCCCTCCCCTTCCCTAGCCACCGCCACCCCCTCCCTCCCCTTCCCTAGCCACTGCCACCCCTCTCCCTCCTCCCCTTCCCCAAACCACGACAACCCCCTCCCTCCCCTTCCCCGCCCACTGCCACCCCCTCCCTCCCCTTCCCCGAAGAACGACCACCCACTCCCTCCCCTTCCCCAAGAATCGACCACTCCCCTTCCTCCCCTTCCCCAGCAAGGACCACCCCTCTCCCCCCCCTTCCTCAACCCACGACAACCACCCCCTCTTTCTCTCTCCTCGCCATCCACGACCCACAACAATCCCACCCCCTCCATTCCCGACTCCAGCTCCACCTCCCCCAACCACGACTAACCATCACGAAGCCCACGGGGGAGGAGGACGCTCTGGGGTTGGGTTGGTGGGTCAAGTAAAAGAAGGGAGGGGGCAAAGATGGGGTGAGGTGAGGGTGGCGGTGGACCCGGCGGTGAGGGAAGGGGGTGGTCAGGTGGGGGGGAGGAGAGTGAGAGGTTTGGCATTGGGTTGGGGGAGGAGAGAGAGAGGTGTGGCAGTGGGGTGAGGGGTGGGGGTTTATTTTATTTTTTTATCTTTTTTTTTAAAAAATTTATTTATAAAATTTGTTTATGGAACCAATTATTATGCGACACGTGTCCCACTTTACCTATTCTTCAGGTTATAACCGATTTTGGCTTACTCAAAGTTAATGGGTTATAAAGGTTGTTTTATTGTGGAATAATCAAAAGGTTGCTCTATTATCTGCGAATCGCCAAAAGGTTGCATTATTGTGAGCAAATAATCCTAAAAAAAAGGAAAACTTGTCAGAAACAACCTTTTAAATACAAGTTTTTGTGAGAAACAACCTTTTAATTTTTTTTTGGCAAAATAAGACCTTAAAAGTATTTTTTTTTTGCGAGGAACAATCTTGACTAATTTTTCGGACATTGACCAAGTATTTTGCTGCTTCGACTCACTAAAACCAAACATGGCAAGGCATGTAACCCACATTTCTTATGTTTCAACCCCATTTCCCTTCATATACTGATAAAGTCAACATCGGAAAATACTTGGTCAATGTCGAAAAATGGAAAAAAACAAGGTTGAAACATAGAAGATGCAGTTCACGTGCCCTCCACATGTTTGGTTTTAACGAGTTAACGCTGAAAAATACTTGGTCAATGCCGGAAAATGGGTCGAGGTTATTCCTCGCAAAATATTTTCTTCTTAAGGTCTTCTTTTGCCATATTTTTTTTAAAAGGTTGTTTCTCGCAAAAACTTGTATTTAAAAGGTTGTTTCTGACAAATTTCCCAAAAAAAAAAAGTTTACAATACACATACAAGAGTACATACTGTACTCTTCAATAGTTGACCAATTTTACCAGAAAAGGCAACCAGTAGTGATTGTGTTCTTAATTCAAAGATTAGATTTCGAACGAAAAAAATTAGATTTTGCTAAAAATATATCAAATAAAAGCACATATGAGTTTATGCGATTAAGTTACAACACTTTTACCTTGAATCATTCATTTTGGTTGTTTATCTTATCTTTGCGTGTATTGTGAAATAAGGAAGAAGATAACGAAAGAAATTAAAGTTATAATTAGCTAACTCATTAAAGTGTTAAGGTGAGTTCAGCTTTGGTAGGCCAATTCACACTATGGAGCTAAATTGTTAAGCAAAGAAGTCTGACGCAAAAACATGTGTGAGGAAAAATGAACGGTTGGACGACATAAACCTACCCAAGCAAGAGGTAGCACTTAACTAACTATTATATATATTTACTCGTTAAAAAAAAACTATACTTCCTCCGTTCCATAATAAGTGAAACATAGGGATTGGGCACAAGATTTAATAAACATCACTTTCAAAAGCCAAAAAGTCATAAAATACCCTTTTCATTATCAAAAGGAGGAGAGAGAAAAGCAAACCACACAAGTTTGTGATGATTCTTGTCATTTTGTTACTTTCTTTATTCCATTTAAGGTATGTTTCACTTATTTTGAAACGTTCTAAAATAGTAAGTGTTTCACTTATTATGGAACGGAGGAAGTATATATTTAGTGGTTTAAAATGAAATTAACTAGAGAAATAAGGTCACAATCTTAACCAAAATTTTCATTTCGCTCAACCATTAGAGTTGCTCTAAACACAACCTTGAGGCGCAATTCTTTTAAGGACAGCTACTCGAGCTTACTAGTAAAACCCATGCTCAAATAAAACCCCGGCGAAGCGCACTTGAATCGTCAACGGCGCCAAAATAAAGCAATGAACTCAGAAACTGGAGGAGAGAGAAAAGACATGGATACTCCATCTCCATCGCAAGAGAATGCTCAATCGAGCGATTTGAGAACCTTAACTTCGCTCTACTCCAACTATCTATGGAGTCGAATTTCTAATTCCGCTTTCATCAGCAAAATTTCGAGTTTCTCTCGTCAATTTGGGCGCGCTAGGTCTCGACGGCAGAAATTGTGCTTGCCTCTTCCACTTCCTTCGAAATCGCTCGATACGTCACTGTAAATTTCTCTCTGAAGTAAATCTTTTTCTAGTTGAAGTTCAACTTTGTCTTCGATTAGATGTATTGAGTTTGAGCATTGCGTGTTTTTTTTACTTCGAAGAATTTTCCGAGAATTTATGTTATAGGTAGCAGTTGCTCTCAATCTTTTGTTTTTCTTGAAATTGTGTTGTATTGTAGTTTTTTGATGGTGATAATTAGATTTATTGATGATTATGATTAAATACTTGATAATTAGGTGTTAGCAATTTAGCATTTGCGTTGATTAGATTTCTTGAGCTTGAGGTGTTCGTTTAAGTATTAGATTTGGTGTTGACATTGGATTATTTAGGGACGATTACTGAAGAATGCTTTGAGGCTGAGAATCTTTAGAAATTTAGATGATTTTAGAGCTAGAGGTTTATTGTATTTGTAAGTTTGTGTTATGCAATGTTGTGATTGAAGTCTTGAAATGGTGGAGAATATTCTCTTGATTAGATGATATATGAGGCTTAAGAATGTTAGAGCATTTGAGATGATATGATCAAAGTTATCTTGTTTTCACTTCATGCTTAATCTATTATGTTGTTGCAATGCAGAATTTTGACTGAAGCATCTAGAATTGTCGATGTTTTGGAGGATGTATTTGAGCATATATTTTCGAATATGCACAATGTTCAGAAGAATTTGCAATATTGGCAGGATAAAGCAGAGGTTGTTACATGACTTCCTACTTTAGATGTTCCTCAGTCTTTAATATGTCAGTCATGTGTTCGCGGTGTCTTCTTGTGACGTGGTCATATAGTCGATGTTTAGACGCCAATGGTTCGTATTTTTTGGTGCAGGGGTCAAATGTTCAGAAAGCTTACTTTATGCTTTTCGAGAGAGGGCCAAGGGCCTTAATTGGTGAAACTGTTGCGTTCGTCCGGAATTTCATTGCTGAAGATTCCTCATTTCAGATTCTTTGCCATTCTGCTTCAGGTTTCATTTCTGAGAGAGTTGCTGTGTTGGATGGCTTACGACGTGCACTTGCTACATTCTTGGCACAGGTTTGTTCACTTTTAATGATCTTGTTTGGGACTCGTGAAATTTGATAACTTTGTCCTCTTACTAAGTAGCATTTAAGGAATGAATACCGTGGAAGGCTTTTGATATGTAAGTTGGCAAATTTGATTTTTGAAGTTGTCACTTCCAATTCAAGCTTCTTCCGAGTTTTACTGTCACTTCTTGATGTGAGAACTGGTCATCAGTGAAGCTTTCTTGCCTTGCTTGTTTTATTTGCTTGTGCATTTTTACCCCTTAATATGATACTGAGGGATATTTTTATTCCTTTTGAGATGTCTAATTAGTCCGGTACATAATCCATCTTGCAAAGATAAGCTTCGTTAGTACTTGATGTTAAAGTTCTTTTTGCCAGTGCCTTGTCAATTTTGCCTATATGCTGATATATTATAAGAGGTTGGTATTAGATACCTCCCTTGCTCAAATATCCATATCCGCTGGCCATGATCTTTTGAGAACAAAGTCGATGAAATATTTTCTGCTGCCTCCTCGTCCTACCCCTGAAGGCAAGTCAGGGGAGAATCAGTTGCAGCATTGCGCCTTTGCCTCTGACAAGAAACGAGATGTTCCAAGAGTTTGCTCTTCTAAGACCTGTTCAAAGAAGCCTAACGTCTTCTTAGTTGTCCATAGAGAAGGGCCCTGCACTGTGATTTCCAGAATTACTTGTTACCTCATGTAGTCTCATGCATAGTAGCAAGAATACCATTTCTTTTCTTGCAAAATTGATCATGTGACATTCCCTCAAAACTTGTGCAGCTTGCATGGTTTAATTTCTAATTGGGGTTATGGCTGGCAATGGTTAGCCAGTTAGGTTACATATGTTTCTGAGAATGGAGGATTGTCTATTCATGCAACCAGATAGATGCTTTTTGTTTTTTTTACCCCAATTCTGTATCTTATAGTGAAACCTTGTAGTTTGTACTACTAGTTTGTACTACTTGTTTCTATAATACGAGTATTATTTTTCAGTCAATGACCAAGTTATCATGCATCTCATTCAGGTGTATATGGTAATTGATAAACAAAGAGAGGGCATGATGGCTGATCCTCAAAAGTCATTGCCATCGTTATTGGTCACTATCAATGGGTTCTTTTTAGAGCTTGAGTTATCCGTTGCTCAATTGCATGTTTCTATGTCCCAGGTATTTCTGTATTTTCTTTTTTCTTTTTAT
Organism: Beta corolliflora; assembly: GCA_947648045.1. Classification (NCBI taxonomy): domain Eukaryota; kingdom Viridiplantae; phylum Streptophyta; class Magnoliopsida; order Caryophyllales; family Amaranthaceae; genus Beta; species Beta corolliflora. The sequence goes on along the minus strand of CANSZD010000757.1, from coordinate 159,101 downwards.
TGAGGCTTTATATATATATTTATATACTTCTTTCGTTTCCTTTTGCTCTCCCCTCTTGTTTTGTCCATGCATAGCAAGTTAGAAGGGTTAATGGTAGGGTCAAGGGAGTCACATGGCTGTGTTCTGTGAGGGGAAAGGCAAAAGAGGGTAAAACAAAAATTACATTCCATAAACGGAAAGAGGGGAGAACAAAAACAAACACAGGGAGTATATATATGTATATTTATTGTATTTGTCTGTACAAGTGTACATACTTTTTGAATTGTCACTCCATGGTAGTTGTGAATATTGCTTATGTTCTTTATGCAATATCATACAGATAGATTCGTGTGCTGGGGAGAATAATTCATCCTCGCTGGTATTCAAGAAAATGCCAGAAGTGCAGAGGGAACAATTACAGTGGACAGATGATGAAATTCGGGCTGCTATAGATATAGTTTATCAGAACCTCCAGAGGCTGGACTCATATCTCTCTGTCCTTGTAAGGCTATCCATGCTTCTTTATGAGGAGCACCACTTTCCACGTGCTTTGCTAATTCATCTTATTCAAGCTCTTAATTTTGTTGTTATGCTCAAGACTGAATTCATGGTCTTTCATCTTATCCTGTTGTTCAGTTTGGTTTTGTTTTGCTGTATATATGAATTCTTATTATCGTTATTTGGTACAATTGAAGTGACACAGAAAATGAAAACTGCAATTTGAAATATAAGGAGATGTTAAAACTCTGGCTTCTGATCTAGGCACAGGCAATTGTGCCTTTTTAAGTGTTATTAGAATGAACATTTCGGATGCTTGTGTACTGTGAGGGTACATTGGCATTACTTTTCCACTCCTCCTGCTAGCCATTTCAATTGTTTAGTAAAGTTTTGGTTTTTCTGAAACAAGGAAATAGTGATCATTAGGTATCATTGTTATTGACTTGTTTTTATTCTGAAAAGACATAAATGGAGTGATTTAGACAATATGATTTCATGGATTACAAGACACCATTACAATATACACAGCAACACAGGGCATAGCACATTAAAATCTGCATCCTATGTCTCTGTTTGCTTAAATCGTTTAAAGGGTAATTGATACCCTAGTTTTACTCATTGCTGCTGCTTCTTTCCTGTCTTCATGGTAGCTTCTAACAAATGCTTTTCTTTCCAAATACGTATATTAAGATCTGCATCATATTAGATTCAATATCTAAAAAACCAGAAGAATTAAAGCTTTAAAAATGGACATTCTCATGTATTCTGATCAGAATGGAAACAATTGAAAAATATCATTGAAGTTAATGTCTTAAAAGTTTTTAACTATTAACTTGCATTGTGCATGGTGTTGTGTTTCTTTTTGGAAGGTTTCTCTGTAAAGCTTACGCCGAACGTGCACTATGGTTTCTTTGAGGCTGCATTGCAGATTCCTACTTGTAATCGTAAATCTATGATGCTCAAAATATTTGGGAGATCGTCTTTAACTTTTCAGTCAATGTTATCAACTCTCATTATCAGTTTATAGTTCAGCTAATGAGGCAATTTTATGACTGAACAGTTCCTTCTGTCTTTAGGTTGGTAGGCATCAGAAGCCCAGGAAGATGACTCAATATTGGGTCCGGTATACATGTGGGGCAATTGGCCTTTCTGTTTGTTCATTGTGGATTGTACGTCACAGTAGACTGGTTGGAAGTCCTGACATTGACAACTGGATTCGTGAAGCTAAAGAATCAACAACGAGTTTCCTGACTGAGCATGTGGAGCAACCGGTATGATTCGGTAGTGTTCTCTTCTAGTCACCTTGTGTTGTTTTAAAAATTATGACACCTGTTTCCCATTTCCCATTTGCATGTACGTTTCTTATCGTTTCCGGTTTTCCATTTCCGTGCAACATAGTCTATCATTAATTAATGTCTAGAAACAAGAGATTACATTGCATACAGATTGTGAAAAGTACTATGAAAATATTTGCTGTTTAGGATGAGGTGTCTCATAGTTGTATCTGTCCGGGACACTGGGCATTGAGAGACTACAAATGCAAATGAGTAGGTGTTTTACTATGTGAAAATGTTGCTGGTGGACATGTAATGCTCAGAAAATCATGCCATTTATATTTGAAGGTGTCATCTCTTGCAGGCTACACTTGCAAAACTCTCTGCACTTGTTGATATGATGTAGACATTACCTGAATTGAAGTTATCTTTATCCTAGTACACTTTTTTGTATATGTAGCTCACATTTGAGCTCAATGTTTCATCAGCTTTTATCAATCAGGGATGAACTTTTTGAGACATTTAGAAAGAGACATAGAGGGGTAATGGAAGCAGAAGAAGTGCAGTTAACTGCTAATTCGCTGCACAGGTATTGTTTCTTGTCTCAACTTTTGTTCCTTTGATTATTAGATTCTGTAGCATGATTGCTCTTTGCATGTTTTATTACATATCTTCATTAAAATTAGTTTTATGTTTTGGTTTCTAATACTTATTGTCTACAAGCTGCTAAATATCAGAACGTTATCCACATTTATCTGTGAGATGGTTGTATAGTGTCAATGCTGAAAGTGGAACCAAGCCCTTACAATTTTCCAATTACGAGCTCTATGAACTTATGCATGGTTCTACTTGATAGAACTTACCCTTAAGTTTAGTTGCAAGTTTCATTACACAAGATTCCTAAAGTGCTCTTTCATTTCGTTCAATTAACATTGACAGTGTATGACATCCTCCATCTCTCCATTACTATGAATACTGGACCTGTATACTTTATACTCTAGTATAAAATGTGTGTGCAATCCCAAGTTTTAGGACCTAGACCTCCTTGTGCTGCTTAAAGAAGCAATTGTGTGCTATATCTTAGTCCTACTTAATTTGGAACTCTTAGAGACTTAGACTCCCAAATACCTCCGACGTTCTAACTTGTCATTGGACGCATCTTGTATTGTCTAGTACTCTAGTAGAACGATGTCATCCACAAACAAATGGTACTTCCCGCAGGATTTACTATTTTCATAGTAAGCTTATTTGTAATCACCACTCCCTTCCTTCCATATATGGCCCTTGGATGTCCCTAATGGCTAATTGTTCTTCACATTTCTTTTTTGAGTAGGGCACACTGCACACCTATTTCATTCCTCAAAATACCCTTATGGGAACAAAAAACAAATGATGCTTTTTTCTCACTTTCCTTAAGAATGCCACATGCCCCACTATCCATTTATAAAAATTCAAAGTATCACATCGTATACCCCACTTACATTCTAGCCTTAATATTTGTTGGAGGGAGCAGAAATTCAATAGGACACAATGATGGTTCGTGATGTAACCAATTATCATTATATCAATAGAGAAAGGCTCTATAGCTTCTCTTGGTGACCTCACCCTAGTATTTTCTTAGGTAACCCTTTGCCTTTAAGCACCTCCATATGATTTCTCGAGGAACTTCCTTGAATACCTTTTCAGGTCAACAAAGACGATGTGCAGATCGTACTATTACTATAAAGTTCTATTAGACATCTAAGGAGGTGAATGTTTCCTACTGTAGATTTTCATTGTGTGAAATCAAATTGGTCAGTGGCAGAGATATATTCTTCCTCATTGTTATTTCAATTACCCTCTGTGATCATTTTATGGTGTGACTAAGCAATTGCTTAAATGTTGTATTTTATTTTATTCGGTGTATTGGAAACTGGAAACAGCTTCTTTACTGGTTGTTCACTGTTGGGGTAACAGGTAAGGTTGTGTAGTTGGCCCTCTCATCATTGATGCTGTACTGCTGTATGTAATATCTGGTTTTTGGTGTTCTTCGAACAATTTTTTTTTTTTTGCTGAGTTTGAACTGTCTTCTTCTTCGGTGGGGGGGGGAATGCTTCTAAAGGATGGTGAAGTATATTCAATCATAAACCAGTAAGTAGTCATTTCCGAGAGAGTTTTGCTCCATCATTGCACAGTGGCTAATAGAATCATAAGGAAGGTGTGCTCTATCTAAGCCTTTACCGGTGATGCTCAAGTTTGTTGGTTAAAGATATCTTACACTTGCGCTATCAAGTTAGGATTTTACCTGTTTAAGAATGTTATAGTGGCTTATGGAACACTTGGAACCAGGTATGTTACTTGTATTTCTCTAAGAAAGGATCTATCTTTTTTTGTAAAATAGGAATCTTTGATATGAGAAACTTCTGCAAATCAAAGCTGTATCCAGTTTGTTCTCCAAGTATATACAATTATACATACACATTATTGGATGCTTTTTTAAAGTTATGGCTGTTTATTGGGCAGCAGTTTTCTCTTTATGGGTTAGCTTGGTTTCTGTTATGTCTTGATTTCCTTTTTTATTTGCTGAGCAGAATGTTAGTGGCTTTCTGTGAGCAAGCGAATGGCCAAATGTTCCCAGAGAATGCTACAGATCAGGAACTTCTTGAATTAGTTATGGGGAGGTGTGTTTTCCTACTGCTAATTGATAAGTGCAATCATGCTCCCAAACTGTGTCCATAAGTACTTTTTGCTTGGAGTAGTACATATAAGCAGAAACAATACATATGCTTTTTTATTAGAATACATAATATGCATTTTATCGTTTAATGTTATAGTGGATGGATATATATCTCTGCTTGAGGAACTGAAGTAAGAAAATGAATGTATTCTTTTTGAGTTGATTATCTCAGTGATGTAAACTGAGAGGAAGGGCATTTAGAACTGTCATTAGGAACCAAATGATTTTCTAGTTAATCAAAGCATAAGGAGGAAGAATCACCTAGCTTCTTTCACTTGGTTGGGAACTGGGGACTCTTCCATAATCTCCATACTTGAAAAGAAATTGGAAGCAAATTATACTCCTCAGCCTCATAATAGCTTACAGAAATTGATGGATTTAATTTTTTTTCCTTAGGGGCTTGGGTGGTTGCTTTTAGGTATTGAGGCTGTTGGCAAGCTTGTTTTCTGTCTGTATCCATTGCTAGATCATATTCATGGGCTCTACATGAATCTTAGATCCCGTAATTTCCGCATAAGTCTGGCTAGCTGGTGTGCTAAAGACTTAATCATGCTTAATGATGATAATTGATGTAGTTTTGGAGCCTTGTCCTATTAATATTTGTTAGCTATAGTTTGTCTTCAAGTGGGCTTTACCTGATTATTGGTAACAATGATACTGGTATATAGTGTAGATACGAGAAGGAGATGATGCATCCCATCAAAAGTGTTGTTGTTGGGGGAGAGCTTCCTCGTGCTATGCTCATCCAGGTTAGATATTATCCATTTATGTTCCGTGTCGGAAATCTAAATAGAAAATGTTACACTGTATCTTGTTCGCCTTCATTACCAAAGCTCTTATACGGGACGTTGATGTTATCTTGCAGGTTCAAAAGCTAAAACTAGATATTGAGACGTGAGTATAACAACTTTTTGTTCCCATCATGTGGTCTGGTATATTCCAAAAAAGCTATTCCTGTTTCCTCTGACAATCTTCTTTGGATAGGGCAATGCTTGAATTGAATCAGATTCTGAAGGCAAATGAGATCAACTTTGCTATTTTAGCTGCATTACCAGCTTTTGTTATTGTTTTCCTTTTGATGATGTTAGCGCGTTCATGGATTATGCAGGTATTTTGTAACTTTATCATCTAATTCTAAAAAAAGTCATTTAGCACCCTTGGTTCTCCTTGCATGATGATAATACGACTGAATGATCCTCCAGTACCAAGTTTATATAATACCTTTTAGATAGCTTTTCTGAGAATTATCATAATGTGTTTTCTTCTTCTCAACTTTTCACTTTGGAATATATTCTTATGGACGACCTTTATAGACTAAGAACTGATTTTTTTGTGTCTGAAATGCCAATTGCTAGAAATCCTCTCCTTTTCAAGCATTTTGTTATGTAAGTTGTACTTGGCCTTCGTAATCACATAAAAGGAATGCCACCTACAACTTTCTATCAGCTGATGTCCTAAAAAGAGATATTGTGAAGGGAGACCAAAGATGGAGAACAAATTTTTTCAAGAAAAAGCGAAGTATTTTCTTATGGATGATAAAATTGTCGATAAACCCCGGTACCCCTGAATCTTACCTTTGTTTTGGGAATGCAAATTAGTCAATGCCCTTGCATTCATGTAGAGAGGTGTATGTATGCTTGTATATTTGTGGTAGTGGACTGTCCGTCAGTGTGGCTGTCAGCTGCAAGGTTGAAGTTGAGGGTGTCTATTTCACGTCAGGTTTGCAAACTTTGCATGTGCTCAACTGTCGTGCATCTGGACCTATATCACCATCTGTGTTACTTATGCCTAGACTAGATGCTTATTACCATCTGGAAGTAACTGAGAGTTGCCATTAAATCTTGAGGCCAACTCCATACACACCATCAAGCGCTTTTTATTTAGAAAATTCATACAAATCAAGATTTTGTTTGAACCCCAGCTTTTTGAAATATGGCTAGGTTTGCTGAATATTCTTGAAACTCTTGATCTGATTCAAATCATTGTATGTCCAGGCTAATAAATAGGTGTACAACTATACATGCAGCTTCAGCAACCTTTTTCTCAAGTTTGTTATTGATTTGCATTATATTAGGATAAGGGAGCAGAAGGAAGGGGCAGAGTTGCTCGTCGTCAGAGGAGGTTGCTCATCGTGGAGATTGAGAAAAGGATCATGCGTTATCAGTCTTGTATGGATCTCGGACAGGTATTAGGCCAAGGTCTTTTTGTATAACTCTGTTAAGTCTTCTGCAACTGATTGACATAAGGCAGCTAATGCTTGTTCGAGTTTCTATTGTTTGAGAGGTACAACTTCAATATATTTTAACGCTCTAAGCCCGTATTTGTGCTTATCTGGAAAACGATAGGCACACTTGTGCTATAGAATCTATGGCAGCTGTAAATACCTCTTCTTATGTACTAAGCAAATGTACACTGAAAATTCATTATTGTATTAACTGCCATCAAATGCAAGCCTTAGTGTGAACACCAATGGCTAGTAATTTCCAGAACTGTATATGGTGATTTTACTTGTCTATATGTACCTGATATAGTGATTTACTTGAATATGAATGAGTGCTTCCAAGGAAGCCACTAGCCAGTAGAACACACACAAGGAGCTATAGTTGGATTTGAGTCAATTGGACTTCCTTGCATTTTTAGCCACTTCCTATCTTCTCTCTTCTGTTTCCGGTGCATTTCCCCCTTTGTCTGCCAGTTCCTTGTGTCAACATGACCTCGATATCTCTGTTAAAGCTGTGGCTTGCTGATAATGCTTATAGGGTAAATGATTCTGTTTCCAGTGAATTGAGAGTGTGCTAGACATTGCTAAACTATGAATCCAGGCAAAGTTTGATACGTAATAATGCTTCAAATAAGAACACCTTGTGATCCGATTGTGACTCTGCTGTTGGATTACGTTATGCTCCAAGATTGTATCTTTTTTGGCAGAAGAGCTGTAACTGATGAGTCGGTGCAAATTTACCCTAGTCCCCCCCCCAAGAAAATAAAAATGAAAAGAAACTTGGTAATGATGCATTATACTGCAAAATACCTAGAGGCAAGAGAGTTCCACAAAATTAAACACCATTTGAGCTCACTCCTGCATTTGCATTCTTTTATGTAATTATGTGTCTTTCATGAATACCTCTTATGCTGGTACAAACAAACTTACCTGGATGCTTTCCAATTTGCTAGGGAAAAATGTAACGTTACTTCTGCTTGCAGGCACAAGAGGCCCAATACAGCTTAGGCTTGGTGTTGTATACTCTAGATCGTCTGTATCGTGCTGTGGAGGGACATGCAAAGTTAACTGGAGAATGGTCATGGTTAGTTACTCCGTTCTTTGAATGTCTTGTGTCGGGAAGAAGCTGAAATTTTGACCTTGTGTTTTGTATACCACACTGACTAACAGCTGAATAATGATTGTGCAGTTTGAGACAGGACATCATTGATTTGGCGAAACCAGACCTTCATACTACATATAAGCTGACTATCACTTCACGCATGGAACGAGTTTACGACTGTTTGATTCCTTCATTGAAGCAGTAGAACTAGGCAACTAGCCACTTTAGTTATACCATCCTGTCCGCCAATTTCGCATCATTTACTGAAAAAATGATGTGGATGTTTTTGCTCAAAGTTCATAGTTTTTGGTCATCTTCACATTTCTTGTGGGCGATCACATTATTATCTTTGATCATTGATTTTTGAAATGTGAACATATATAGAAAAAAAGAACATTATTCCCTTTTAGTCAAAGAAGAATGAAGAAATAAACATTTGGTCCACAGTTTTTCTGATTGCTTCATGATTTGGCTGCTATTCATTTGAGGCTGACTTGAAATTCGCCTAAAGGTTCTAAGCATACCTAACTACCTAAGGTGAATATTACATACTTATCCGCAAATCACCCATGTATGGCATTTTCAAGCTGCTGGAGAATGTTATCTGTCAACAATTACTCCCTAGCGGTTACAAATTACGCTTAATTTGATACACTCTAATATAGATACACTCTCTCTCCATTTCATTCTGAACGATTTCTATTTCGTAAGATGTTTGAAAATAGTTGTCATATTTTTTTTATAATAGTAATAATTAAAGGACTTTGGTAAACACTGTCCCAAAATTACTAAAATCTCCCCAAAGCACACTTGAAAATACAACTTTACCCTTAGCTTTTTCTTTCATCCTCACCATCACTCAACCACCACCACTACACACAACCACCACCACCATGCACACCACCACCGAAACCACACACACCACCAACTAAACCACCACCACCAAGCACACCACCACCGAAACCACACACACCACCAACTAAACCACCACGCATACCCAACGAAACCAAAACGAATTTTTTTTTGCCTCCTCCACCACGGTCATGGAGGAAACGTCTGGCCAGGACGTTTCCTCCATGGCGGGAATGTCTGGCCAGGACGTTCCGGTGGTGGAGGAGGTGGCTGTAGAGATGAGGCAATCGGGGTGGTGGTGGCAGGAGGTGGTGGTTTGGGAAAAGAAAAGAAAAAAAAGAAAGGGTATAATGGTACTTTCATATGGTCATTGGGGCGACAAATAGCATTTCAGATAATTAAATTTGAAAGTGATGGGAAGTTAATGAAATTAACATAACTATCATATGAAAAACATATTCATAAGTTAATGTGACATCCTAAATTTTGAGAGTTGGGAGAATATAACTACTGACTACAGTACTTCATAACTCATAAAGTCGTAATAAAAATCTTCATTTTTCATAAATAAATTAACCAATATCTTAACTTACTGATCTATACATGTCAATTTGCGACGATCAATAAAGAAACTTGACAAATCATAAACTATAATCCAAAATTAAGAAGACAAAAATTAATTTAACAGCTAGGTAAAGCTTAATTACTCTCTCAAAGCAACGCCACACTTTAAAATGTTCTTCAAAAGAAAGTGTGGATAAGTTATACTGTTATAAACGGCAGGCGAACCTATAGCCGAAAAAGCGGCAAAAACGCCTCTTTTATTCTCTCCTTCTTTTTCCTGTATTGGTATGATCAGAGGATTTACCAACACAATTATGGAAAGTCTAATACTAAAGCCCCCATCTTTTCACCACTATTTCACCTCTTCTCTTCAAATGCGTTCTTGCAAATACCCTTTTTTTGCTCCTTCTTCTTCTTCTTCTTCTTCGTCTTCTTCTTCTTCTTCTTCTTCTTCTTCTTCTTCTTGCTTTTCAACTTCAGCATCCACTTCTTCAATATTAACGGATAATGGATCCGTTTCACTTGGCCACCTCACCCGACCCGATTTCCCTATCCTTCATCAGGTATATTTTACTCAATTCCCTTCTATTTATTTATTTATGTGATAGTAATTTCTTTTTTGTTATTCTTTTTAGTTATTTATCTATTTGGGTTTTTTTTTAAATTCATTTTGGGGGTTAATAAGTTTATCTTTGTTAGTTATGCTGAGCTGATATTAGTTACCTTGGTTGTTGTTGTGGAAAGCAATGATGTTTTGGGAGTATGAACATTTGGAATTGCTGCTTTTGTTTCTTCAAGGTGTAAACTTTTACTTTAATATTTACTTTCGTTCTTAATAGATGCATCATATTGACTTTTTACACTATTTAGATATCAACTTTGACCATCCTTAATAATTTATAAAGATTAATACTATCATATTTTTAGTTGTTGTTGGTTAATCTCAATGTATATTTTCAAAAAAAAAAATTATAAATTTTAATATATAATTGAAGATATTGATGGTAAAAAAGGTATGCATCGGCATGTCCGCATGTGTCTCCAGTTAATATGATGCATCTATTAAGAAACAGAGAAGTAATTAAATAGGATGTTTCTGGAATGATTTTTGGAGTATGACTATGTAATGCTTTTGGAATTTGAAGCTAGCTTTGGTTTGATTTAGGTAATTAAGTAATTAAGTAATGCTTGGTTTGATTTAGGTTTTGATGCTTAGTAATAGTAATTACATAGGATGTTTCTGGAAATTCGTGAACCAAATTCCGGATTTAAGTGTTATGCCATTTCAGCTTGATGCCGAAAGGAGCTATAAGACTTTATCTGAATAAGATTTTTCTTAAGCGTTACATGAGAAAAATAGGTAGGTTTACAACAAACATCTATAGTATGTGTCATTAAGTTTAAGGATTTTGATTTTTTGGAGCTTTGTTAGTGGCATTTGCTTCTACTATGTCATGTGCAGCTGGTCGAGGATAGGGGCGTGTATACATCATGATCGCAGGGTTGATATTGTGGGTTATTCCTGTTGGTGTAGTCGGATTTACAGTCCAGTCATAATGTCATATGTGCTTTGTGGCTCTTATGGATCTTATAAAGCTATGGTTATGAAGTTTGTGGTTTGAGAGTATTATTATCTTATGTCGCAGGAAGTAAATGGCCATAAGCTTGTCTACTTGGACAATGGTGCAACTTCTCAGAAGCCGTCTGCTGTATTGGAAGCTTTGAACAACTACTATGAAGCCTACAATGCAAATGTGCACAGAGGAATACACTTTTTGAGGTTTTGTAACTTTATTTACACTAGGGTTTGTTGCAGTCAACTGCATTCTAGTTTGTGTTTCTTGTTCTGATGGGAACTTATCTAAACTAATATTTTAGTGCCAAAGCAACTGATGAGTATGAGTTAGCAAGGAGAAAGATTGGTACATTCATCAATGCCAAAGAGTCTGGTGAAATTGTATTTACAAGGAATGCTACTGAAGCAATTAATTTAGTGGCTAATTCTTGGGGTCTCTCAAATTTACAAGCTGGAGATGAGGTTTGTTCTTATAATTTTGTATTGCTTTTTCTGTTTATTTTGCGGTCCTCTATGTCTGAACCATTGTCCATCGAAATGGGAACATATCATCCATGATGAATATTGAATAAGAATTATGTCTCGAATGAATGAACTGGTTCCCGTTACCATTTTACTTGAGAAACTAAGGAATGTAAAAAAGAGAAGTGTTAGCTACTGCTATCTAGTACTGAATACTGACTAAGACGAAAAACTCATTACAGGAAAATAAAACAGACTGATGCATTTCTGTAAATGACATAAGAAATGATAATTGACTTAGGTAGAAACTAGAAAGAGAGGTTGATGTCTCTTCTTTCACAACAAGGCTACCTCTAAATCTTGAGATAAGTATAGCCCATTGGTGCAAATTACCCTCTTTGTTTTAAAATACTTCCACCATTTTTTATTAATGACTACATATAGCTGCGGCACACATATTAAGGCAATGGAAAATGTAAAGACATGTGGGAGATAAGTGGTCTCCAACCGTGCGAAAAAGTATGTATGTTAAAGTGAAAAGTTACTGAAATTGGGTATTTACTAGATTAATAGTGAACTTCTATAATGATATGTATTGACTTTATACGAACGGTGGAAGTATAAAGCTATTCATTTATCTTGAGTCAAAATGTAGCATGGAAATTTTCAGGGTTTCTGAAACTGAAATGTTTCTATAATGGGGAAAACTAAGGACCCTGTCATTTTTGGGCTTCAATAGCACAGACTGCACAGTGATGGTCAGGATTTCAGGAACAATTTTGTTTCAAAATGGAGAAACCTCATGCCTCAAAGGTTTTCGTGCTTCATAGGTCAAACCATGTTTAGCTTGATTACTTTTTTCTATCATTATATCATAGTAGATTTATGAAACATGAAAATCTTAAGCAACTATGTCGTAGAATAGATCTTGCAATTTAAGAAATTCATAATTAAATTTAGATAAGGTTTGACCATCAAAGTCAATTAGTCATATGAGGGCTTAGTATTTCTAAACGGAGTTAGTGGGTCTTAATAAATGAATGGCCCCTGTAGACCCACATGCCACAGTTCTTCCTCAAGGCCTCAACTGATACACTCTGTGGGAAGCTGTTTAATAATTCACTTGTCTCTCGAATATTAGACTACTAGTATGATGTTGGAGCTTCTAGACCTGGATATGCCTTTCGATATTTGGTATGAGAAAAATGATTAGCCCGATGTTCAGAACTTAACTGAATCAGTTAGTATCTTGAAAATTTAATATAGCACCACTAGAGCCCCATATCTTAGACATATTGACAATGGTATTAAAATATCCGAGCAATTAGCCAATAAAAACTTGCTACTGGAGTACTGCACTTGGCCTAGGGAAGTTTTTGAGTTCTCATTGCCACTTTACTGAACACACGGTAAAGATGTGCCATATAAATGATTTTTTATCGTGTATAGATATCCTTTTTGCAAAGTCTATCAAAATTGCATTTCTTTAGATAACAACTTCAATCTAGATTTCGGCGAGTCCATCGTCTAGGACAATCGAAATTCTATAATTTGATTTTTTTGGTTTTTTACAATAGTGGTAGCCTGGTTGGCTTTTCAGCAATGGGGATATCTAACTCTTCCTTAGCAATGGTACTTCTAAGTTCTAACTGCTCGGAATGTCTCTGTTTGGACTTTGAAGAGCAATATATTGGTTTTAGTCCTCAGGATATAGCGGGTTTAATGGACTGTTAATTTATAAAATGTAATGCTTTTAAAAAGCTCTTCCTTGTGCTCACTGGAAAATCTTCTAAGCACGTCAGAAGCTAATATGCTGTTTTTCATTGAATATGCATGCAGATCATCCTCACTGTTGCTGAACACCATAGTGCTATTGTTCCTTGGCAATTGGTGGCTCAGAAAACCGGCGCCCAGTTGAAATTTGTCAGTTTGACGAAAGATGAGGTTCCTGATATGGGAGCATTGTTGGATATGCTGTCAAGAAAGACAAAGATGGTAGTTGTTCATCATGTCTCCAATGTGCTTGGTATGGCTTTGGCTTTTTGTTTTTTGTAACATCTAAAACTCTGTTTCTTGGACATGACTGTTTTCTGTGTATATTGTATGTTGAGGTGGATTGTAAGTGATACTCTAAAAATAAGTGATAAGAAAGATTTATTCTTCCTAAAGAGAGTTGAACAACTCATTATTTTATTTTATTTTTAAAAAAATTATGCTCTGAATTTTCTTCTCCAAAAACTTCTGAGTTCTCATCCCTTTGGTGGTTCCTCTTGTAGCATGTACTCTACCAATTCATGATATTGTTCACTCAGCTCACGCTGTCGGCGCAAAAGTGTTGGTTGATGCTTGTCAGAGTGTTCCACACATGATAGTGGATGTTCAGGGCCTTGGTGTTGATTTTCTTGTTGCTTCTTCTCACAAGGTTAGGTTCTTATTCTATCTACTTTGAGTAAAATTCAAAATAGGTGTTTCGAATCCAGCAATGGCAAGAAATGAACAATGCTTCAGATGTGTGGTCCTACAGGAGTAGGATTCTTATATGGCAAAGAGGAAATTCTGTCTGCAATGCCCCCTTTCTTAGGTACGAAGGGTTCCTTCTTTGCCAAAGTAGTTCTGTTCTGTCTGCACTAGCTATTTATAGAGACAGAATTACTAAATCATTAGAATCACTGCAAGAAACTGATAATTTACCTACAGCAAATTGTGACCAGCCAGAAAACAGCTTTGCAACTTTGGTGGTTGCTAATACTATTCTGTGACTGCTTGTTTTTCTATCTAGCGACCGCTTTAAATTTTCTTTGTCAGGTGGTGGTGAAATGATTTCTGATGTGTACTTGGATCACTCCACATATGCAAATCCTCCATCTAGGTTGGTATGCATCAATTTGGTACTGGATGAGTTATTGTTGATGTGTGAGCTTGATTTGTTTGTCATTCTGTTGGATCAGATTTGAGGCTGGAACACCAGCCATTGGTGAGGCCATTGGATTAGGAGCAGCTATAGATTATCTATCTGGAGTTGGCATGCAAAAGATCCACGATTATGAGGTAGGTTGTCTTACACCTGATACATTCTCACTTGCCAGTGATCTTAAACATCAACGTCAATCTTCAATGTTTAAATAGCTTTGGTCTTAATTGCTTTCAAGGTTCAATAACAAGAGAAACGTAGCATTCAAATTAGTGTTTGGATCATGGAATTAAAACTCTCCCGTTCCGTTACAGAACGGCCGTTCTGTAACGGATTTTGGATTTGCTGTTCCGCGAAATGCCGTTACAGAACGCCATAATAAAAATCACATACTTCTCGCCGTGTTGTCCGTTCCGTAACGCGAACTCGCCGCGTTAGAACACTTTTATCCCCGTTACATCCGTTCTTTTCAAATATTAGCCAAAAATATTTTATAATTTAATTATATAGCTAATGTAACATGATATTCTGATAGATTTAATTATATTATGTTGTAATAATGCTTCATAAACTAAAATAAAGCAAATAAGGTTAGAACATATTAATGTGAATTTTTAAAAAAAATTCACGCCGCGTCGGCCGCGAAACGTTCTATTTCCCCGTTACAGGGCGTTCCCGCGAACGCGACCGCGACCGATTTTTTTTTCTCTGGTTTGGCTAGAAGGAGTCAGATTGAAGGGGAGGGGAGGGAGTTGAAACTTGAAAGAGTCCCCACACCACCAACTTTAGAATGTGTAATGAATCAACCTAGGGAGAGTGGCACTTTTGGTATTGCATAATTAGTTAGTTTTAGTAGTAGCTTGAAGAATAAGTTAGGGAGTTAGTGAGGAAATATTTCTATAGATATAGGAGATTAGGAGAGAGAAATTATGTTGAATATTGATAAGTTTTAAGGGGAACTTTTAAGAGCTCATTGGGAGAGAGCAAGCCTCTCGAAAGCTTGTATTTACCCTTTTATTTTCTGCAATTTTCCAATTATCAATCCAAAGTCCATTTTATTTCCTAATCATCTGACTTAATCGGCCATAGCTATGTCAGTTCATAACAACATGTCGTCTAAGAATGTTTCTCAGCGCACAGGCCATAGCAAAGGATGAAGCAACTTCTGGACCACTGCCAAACCACAACCAATAACCAATATTGCTCCGGCTTTGCTAGCAGTCCCTGAAGCCAGCAGAAGAAACAATGAGGGCTTTTGTTTACTTCCAGATCTTTCCAACTTTGTAAAGACTTTGTTTATTATAGAAGAATGGAAAAAAAAAACCTCTTATCCTGTCCCTTCTTTTCCTTAATCTGGCCTAAATGTTATCCATAGAATAGGAAATTAGCACTTTCCACTCAGGCTCTGAATTGCACAGATAGCATTTTCAATATAAGAAATTATTTTCAAAAAGAAAACACAAATTGTAAATCAAGTTTCTCTTTGTTTGGTTTCTTACAGAAAAAGTTGGAGGGAAAAGAATATGTAGAAAGGGAGGAGAGAGGTGGTGGGTGAAACTGTGAAAGAAAGAAGGTAAGTAATAGAGTGGAAAGTATGTTATTCGTTTGTTTACAAGGAAAAGAAAAATTATCTTTTGGAGGACTACTTATCACTCTTTACAGACCATCAAAAGAAAACGGGAAATAACTTCTCCAGGAAAATGTTTTCCTCCCAACCAAATACTCTCTCAATCCTCTCCAAATCCTTTTATCCTAATACAATAATTTTCTCCTTTCCTCCCCTATCCTTCCTGCCTAATGCTCTGTCCGAACAAGCTGTTAACGGATGACTACTAAGTGGGAATAAAGTGAAGCTGATCATGGGTTGGTCCAGGCATGGAAATAAAAGATTAAAGGCCATTTCAGGTCAGAAAAAAGGTCTGCCCAAACCCACAAAAAAATGAGCTGATCTCACCTAGGAAAGAATTGGTCTAAGAATGCATCAGGCCGGATCAGACTTGATGAAATCCAAATTCAAGACTTGTTTCTGTGCATAAGAATCTTGTGTTTTGTTAGTTTTAGTTTTTCAATACAGTGTGATACATAGTAATGTGATTTGTTCACTAATTATGGTAACATATGAACTTCCTCTAGGCGGAACTAGCTGACTATTTATACGAAAGGCTATCCTCAGTCTCCAAGGTTCGAATATATGGGCCAGTACCATCACAAAATGTTGGCCGAGCTCCTCTTTGTTCGTTCAATGTAGAAAATATTCACCCAACAGACATCGCTACATTTCTTGATCAACAGGTATGATGCCCCTATTTAGCAGTAATAATTATTTTGTAGCTATATGAAGTGGCAATAATAGTGTCACTAATGGGATTTGTATTTGCTTGGATCAGCATGGAGTGGCCATCAGGTCAGGCCACCATTGCGCACAGCCTCTACATAGACTTTTGGGAATAAACGCGAGTGCAAGGGCTAGTCTCTACTTTTACAACACCAAAGAGGATGTTGATCATTTCATTCAGGCGCTTGACGACACAATCTCTTTCTTTACTTCTTTCATGTAGATGTCCAAAACAAGGGCTTGTAAAAACGCTAACTTGAAATCAACATGATCATGTGATGAAAGATGATAGATGTATAAAGAATTGTAATCTTAAGGTGAAAATTACATTGTTTTTCCTCTCTTTGTTTTGTTTAAGAATGTAAAACACATTTTGTAGAATTTATTTTGGGGTGAACAAGAGCCATATACACCTACTGAATGTCAAACATACATTTGTGAACATACTAATAACTAATCCAAGTAACTTTCTTGGTATGAAAAGAAGATAAACATACTAGTAACAATTGATCCTCGTTCAAACCCCCCTGTTTAGGAGCAAGTTTTAGGTCCAATAGTCTCATACTAATAAATTGGTGTGCAACTAACTGAACCAAAGCACGATAAACCAATTACAGCATGTAACCAATTGAACTAGTATCACTTGCACTTGGTATCACTTTCAATTTTTTAAATTTTGATTTTATGATTTTAAATGATATAGTAATCCAATAATCTTAAAATTAGTTATGCATGTACTTTCCAAGTTCATTTTAGAAACGGACAACAAAAAGATGTAAACTAGTTTTTCTAATTTCCAAAATTCTATTTCTAATTTCTAGAAAGAGATAAAACAAAAAACGATAACGAACAAACGCAAATAAACATATTAAATTGCCACTACAATTATCTACACCCCAACAAAGTTCCACAAAACCTAAGGTAAAATTATTTTTCAAAAAAGTTAATTCAGATATGCGTTACAAGCAAAATCTAGACTTGTACAATATGGCAGCAAGAATAACACTAGTTGGATTATATGGAGCAAAACTGATATTAACTGGATGTATTTAGTATCCTAATTCCTAATACTACAACAAAATCAAAACGGTCACGCTCACATTTGACTCTTCAACCTAATGTCTTAACATTATAGGAGATGTCACCAAAACAGAACTCATATAGTGATAGTTTTCTCTTTCTTGGCCAAAGACTCCCCCTTGTGTTCACTGCCTGCAGTGACCACAAAACCTGCTCCAACCTGTTCAAGTTTTAAAATTTTGAGAATTAACGGATGACGAAATTAGCAAATGAAAAAGAAAATTACACTCTCCATCCCTAATTTAGAGACCACATTGGATTAAGGTTCATTTTTGAAATATATTGTTTTAAATGCCATAATTATTCTTCATTATTTTAATTTTAACATCTCCGCCATACCAATATAATCTTTCTTTGGAAATTTGGGTTACATGTAACATTACAGGTAGTATGGGGAAGTTTAATGTCTACAGAACATATAGATAGTCACTTATTATTTGAGACCGGATAAAAGAAGGGTGGCCTACTATTAGGAGACAGAGGAAGTGACAATCAGAATGTTGAAAGCATTAGATGATGAGGGATAAAGCATTAAGAAGAAAAGGGGCCTTACTTGGCAGTCTTTCAAAACTGCGCGCTCTTGAAGTTGTACGTTACTGCATATAACAGAGCTTTGGATCGAACATCCATCAGCAATGGTAATATGGTCCATAACTACTGAATTCGCAATCTGCATATCACAAAAAGAAAAGGGTCACTTCAGGTTAGACTCTATTTATTGAATGTTGATATAACTTTTTCAAACATATTCCAGTTAATTTGTCATCTTTTAAACTTACTGCACCCCCAATTTCCTTCAAGGCCTTGTGGGGGATATATTCAACTAACGAGATCAGTAAATAGAACCTGAACAACATATGGATAAGCCAATATACATATATAGATAACTTCCTAAGAGAATATAAGCATACCTTTACATTCGAACCTATCCGACAATGACGACCAATGACAGACCGCTTTACACTACATTTGTCACCCATTTGTGACCCTTCACCAATAATACAATGCGGTCCCACCTAAATCCAGAAAACAGCATCATAAGGATACAAACAAATTGCCCTTGACAGATGGACTTCATAATAAGCATGTTGAGGTATCCTTTTAAGAATATGTGCATCACATGAATATCAGAATCCCATTCCCCCACCCCACCACAAACATAACCTAAAATTTGAGGGAGAAAGAGAGAGCAATAGAGCAACAAAGATAATCTTCTCACTGTAGTCTTTGATCCAATCTCAGTATAAGGATCAATGATGTTGTGCTGAGGAGAGAATGAATACCCTGATAGATGGCTAGCATCTCCAATTACCTGAAATTGTCAAAGATGTCAAACCTCAAAAAAAAAAGGAACTAGACTCAAAGAGAACAACAAATAGAAGTAATAGTGTAGGTCTCACATCGCGATTGATGTCACTGTAAGCTTGAATGGAATTCAAGCGAGCACAGTACTTCTCCTTGCTGGCAATATAAACACAGCATTTGTGGGTTTTTTTTGGAGTGCAAGGAGATCCATTCGGGCCCAATGCATATAGCTCATGGAAGCTCGGGGTAGAAGCATTAGACAAGAGTTGGGAGAGCATTACTTGGTTCCTATGTGATGGGAGCATTCCGTTCCCATTTTCTTCTGGTTGTGGGGTCCCATTTCCCAGAACATCTGATCTCTATAATGTTTTATCAAACAGTCATGTGTTAGGACAATGCTATAAGCTGTACAAACAAAATTATACAAGTCTAACACCACACTCACCAGCTGTGTCCGGACAAGATAAGGAAGCACGTCCTGCTTTAGGCTTGTAAATTTCTCTTGATCAAGATCCTTATCAAGAACTTCTTGAAGAACAGATCTTCATGAATAGAAAAGCAAACATGATGGGTGGGCATATTACTCAAATGAGCTAATAAATGACACAATAACCCCCCCCTCTTCCCCAAAAAAAAACAATGCAAACAAACCTCTTAAAAGCGTATAAATGAGCATCCATAAGATCAGTTCGGATCTCCATCTGTAAGGCATGGAAGACAAGGAAAAGGTATTAGATGGAACCAAATGGACATTCAAAGAAAAAGACAAGATATGCCAATTAATAATACGAGGATGAAGCATGAAAACATTCACAACATAATTGGCACTCCAATAATATTTTTGTTACTCTTCTGATTTTCAAGAAGACAACAAGTTCAGAGGGACCTGATGGTTCCTTAGCCAACAGGTTCATCAAATTTGAACGGACAATGTCACAGGGAAAGAATCAAGATTACCTGCCCAGCGGCACATAGTATGCTCTTCTGAACCCGCATATCTTTGTGAACCTCAGTGCCTGACAAGAATCACACAGCACCAATGAACCAATAACGAAACAGAAATTCTAAATAATTAAGAAGTAATCCAAACAAGAAGACATCCAGAAGTCAAACCTGCAGCTATGTGCAGTAAAAATTGTTTTGTGAGATCCAGCCCTATAATATTACAACGTGCTGGTTTCTTCGCTTTATCCTTTCCACTGGAGGATACAGATTCTGTTGGTCCACTAACAGGGGTGGAACAAAGCATTGCAGTCACAACTGCATCATGTCGTCTATGAGCAGCTGCCACAGCCCCCGGAGGAACGTCACAAACAAGGTCACCACTTACTACCTTCAGAAAACAATGAAGTTAATAAGAGAATGAATAGTTAACATTTGGCAGAAACATTGTTAGCAGAAAGCACTGATGGAAAAAGCTTATCTCTATTATATAAGTGAAGGGGTGAGGAAGATGGTGTCCCCTCACAAAAAGTCTAATATACCCTTAATGATTTAAATTGCCATATATAGTTAATAGTCTTTTCTTCTTCCTACTTGCCATATATATTGAACAAGTTAATAATGTAATTGAATTTCAAATTTCAATTAAATATTAAATTAAGGAGAATGATTTCCTCTTCTTAATATGTGAGAAAAACTCTGATCAAAAATTAAATTGACAATATAACTTGATTGAAACAATCCGTACAAAAAATAAGAACTTGAATTTATTTCATATTAATAATTATAATGATAATATTTTAAAACCTAAATGTTGATTATTATTCGATAATCTCTATTATATAAATTAAACTCTTCCACTTTATTAATATTCAACGATTGAATCTGATACACAAATTCTTCCACTTTATTAATATTCAACGATTGAATCTGATACACAAATTCTTCCACTTTATTTGAGTACGGGCTTTCTTCTGCTTTGTATTTCCTTCACTTATATAATAGAGATTTGAATAATGATGAACAAATAACTAAAAAAAACAAGAAAACATTGATTTAAGAAAAATATATTTAAAAAATTAAAAATCATTATAAATGTTTGTTCAAATCAAATTTTTTGTAGCACTGATGAATAACTAATTGAGAAAAAGAATGTTAATATGACACGCACGCATAGCGTGCAAAAAAAACTAGTATGAACTAAAAAAGGGCAGATTGTGTAATATGATTTTCTTATCGACACAACAGAAAACTAATAGGCCTTGCAATAGTGCACCAACTGCACAAACATTGACAATTACACATATTAATAATAATATTCTAATAAACGTAATACAGGATGCTTACCAAAATATCGCTAGCAGTCAAATGGCGTGAAATTGCACGCAGAGCTCCAGCAGTTCCCTTATCTTCTGGAGCCGCAACAACCTGAATAAAATTAAACAATCACATAATTAACTTGTTGAAACAAACCAAATATATACTATCAATATATGGGTGCCATTGTCAAGGTCTACGTATATGTTAACCTTATTTCATTAGGTTAATTATATTGATGGATATAGTTCTGGCAGGTAAGTGCACTTTTTTCTTCCACAAACTCATACCCCCGTCCCAACCCAAGCAATAGAGAAAAGGAAAAAAAAAACAATATGCCTCTTCCTTCTCCGTCTCTCTTTCTCTCCCATCCAACATCAATAATCCTCCGCGACATTATAACTTCCCCCCCCCCAATCTCCCTCCTCTCCAACATGATCACCATTTCTTTCCTCCTCCCTCCATTATGTTTGGTGATTTCCAGAGCCATGATAGTCAGACAAATACAAAGATGCTCTAACATCTGAGCCAAAAGAGCTTCTATGAACAATTGGTGCTTGATGATTAAGAGGGAGATCAGAGAAATTTTTAAATCCACAGAACTGAAATCCATCAAAAATTTGAATAAAACTAATACCTATTACTACTCATGCAACTCCCTAAACAAGATTTCAAGAGGCCGGGAAGGCGGGAACTCATAAATCCAATTTAGTAAAGTTACACTCATGTTTGTTCAATGTCCAAGCATACACCTTGAGATTTCCAATACAGCGATTTCGAAGACTGAAATTCAAGGTAGAGCATGGGTGACTGCCCTTCAGCATAACCTCCACCAGAAAGAACCAAATATACCAGCCAATCAATGCTTTCAAGAAATTGCTTTTAAGACCGACAATCTTCAATGGAAACATGCCCATTTCTATCTCCAATATTCTCTTCAATCTCTAAGCAATTCCTTTTACCAAGGAATAAAGTTGTGACTCAAGAAAACCAAAAATACGTTGAGGTTATTTGTGAGAACTTTGAGAACTCGTGCCAACTTTTCAGTTCCTTTGGGAAATTTTTAAAGGAAAGCAATACATCAATATTGTCAATCTCAAAACCCTTATGCACAAGATAAAAGATTAAGTGGTTAACTGGTTAAGTCCAACACCCCATAGGTATATTGTGTGATAGATGTTAAAGGGTCTCACTGTCTCACATGAACAAAGACATCTCTAATGGACATCATCCTTGATAGCTGCATTTTGCATTTGTTCACCACATCTCAATGGCTCACGCTTCACATGCATCACTTTAAGCTTTGTTTTTCCTTCAACTTAGTGATGCTACAACATGTAGACTTTGACCACAAATTCACTCGCACAAGCCTAAACGATAAAATGCCCTACAGTATCAACTATCAACCCACTGCAAAGCTTCACCTTCTAAATCCCCCACCCAACCCAGATTTCTTAAAAAGAACCAATAGGGAAGGTATGACTCCCAATATTTCCCATTCTAAAAGGGACATAAACAACAAGCTAATAAAAGAAGTTTGCATATAAAACCTGGAAACTCAAAATTACTTCGAAAAGACTTTTCTCCAAGAAACCTAGGCAAACAGTTCCTTAACCCACGTTCAAGTCTCTCAGTTGAGTCGGTTGAGGTGATTATGCAACAATCACCACTCACCAGACTCACCATCCAGTGAATCACATGGATAAAGTTGCTCATACTGATTGAAAAACGTAAGACTGCTCATACTGATTGAAAAACGTAAGACTGCTCATGCATTCTTTTCATAATCCTTACCCATGCATTAAATGAGAAAATATTGGTGCTGCTTAGAACTATTACAGTGACTCCGAGTTCCAACACCTTAAACGATCTTTGCTCATTTGGTAGTAGCAGACGAAGACTCACAGTTCAACAAGCCAAAGTACCAAACTTAGGTTAGAATGAACGAGAAACACAGTTGTCGCTTTTATATATTGCATATATATCCCGACTTCCTAAAGATTAGCAAATAGCCATATGTGTCAGAAGGAATATGTCTTCCTTTTCTTCCATGACCAGACAATCCATTTGTTCAAATCTGTAATGCAGAAGCTCCACACTCCTAAGCCTCTATGTTTCCATCAACATGGAGAGTTCAGCATCACATGTTTGTTGTTTGAACCAGCGTGAGCATGTCGCAAGTCCCCATGATATCACCTATGAGGTCAAGTGATAAGCAACATTGCTCTAAACCGCCATGTATCTATCTCAATAGCAGTAATCACATGAAAAATCCATGACATTCGCTAAAGAAAACCATCTTTCCATTCTTACAAGTCACAACCATCCAGAACCGGACGAATTCTCAACTACCTAAAACTTTTCTAAATAATGGAAAATACAATCTAAGAAAAGCCTGAAATTTAGAGGTCCTGAACCTAGCTGAATAAATAAACACCATAGAACTATTATTAAGCTAGCTCATTTATTCACTACTTGCAATGTGCAACTACTTGCAAGTTGCAACACTGCAAAAGAATCTTAATTATGCATAATTACATGTAAACATGAACAAAACCCATAATTTTCACACCTAAGTAAATGTAAAGTTGGCCAAATCACCTCAACACGAAGACGATCAACGTAAGCACTCGATATCCATCCACCAACTTTATCAGCAGCATCTGCACCTCCAACAACCTGAACAATCAAAAGGGACAATCCAATCTTTATAATCAAACATAACAAAAGGGGAAAAAATTGCAACCCCAAATTTCAGAATTATAATTGAAACACTCAAAGTGATAGAACAAACCACAATAATATCCTTGAGATTGCTTTGTTCCAAAAGGTCTAGAACATAAGACACTACTGGGCGATTCCCAACTGGGAGCAATGCTTTTGGAACCTCCTGCAATATCAAATTTCAGAGAAATACACAAAAAAAGGGAAAATTTGAGAAATTAATCACAGAAAGAATGGAAATTTAAGAAAATTAAAAGTCAAAAATTGGGATTTAAAGATATGGGGTTTAATTAAACCTTGGAAACAAGAGGGATGAGTTTCTTGGAAGTGCCACCTGCTAGTACTACCACCTGGAAATCCATTTTTTTTTCTTTCTATTCTTTTAAGAGAATCAAAGAATGGGGGAGATTGAATGAGAGAGATGAACAAGGGTTTTTGAGGGGTTTCAGACTTCAAATCAGAATAACGAGAGTAGTTTTTTTTTCAAAGAAATGTTGATGTGAAAATTGGCAATTGAATCTTTTGATTCCTCTTCAAAGGTTTCGTTTTTAGTTTATGCGATACAGAGTTACAGACCATATAGTGTGCGCGACAGTGCGAGCATATGCGAAACAATCCGTCTTGCATGGACCCGGTTCACATTAAATATAGTGTGGACCAGGCCCAGGCACGTGACCCGGTACAAAGTACTCACTTTCACTTTCCAAAAATGCGCGATTTCCTCTCTCTTCAATATTTCCAAAAACCAAAGATTCTATCGCTATAAAATTTCTGCGAATTATTCTCTCTCTTCTTTCAAATTATTTCTCAATTTCATACGAAACATAAATTTACGTACATCTCATTCAGAAATTGATTCGAAATTGATTCTTCGACAATTTCCTTTTCACTTGAACAACTACGACAAATTCATGGAAAATTCGGGTTTAATTGATCAAATAGATCTCAATCAGAGTATTGTAGCATGTAATATAGACGACCTAAATCCGAGCATTGAAGCACTCGATGACGAACAGCATCACAATTCAATCCAAAATGAGCATCGAGAACCACTCGTAATAGATCTCAATAATACACCAAGTTTTGAAGGTACCGGCATCGAAGTCAATAATTTCATTTGTTTGATTAAGCAAAACACTAACACTATAATTTTATGTAGATAATGTGGTTCTGTTTCATGATGAGCTAGAAAATCAAGTTGATGAATCTAATTCAGCTGTCATTCCAGGTAAATTGTTACACTATCACATACATATACTATATCATAAATAGATACACTATCACATACATACACTATATCATAAATAGATACACTATATCATATACACTATCACGTACATACACTATATCATAAATACATACACTATATCATAAATAAATACACTATATCAGATAGAAACACACTAGCATATATAGAAAATATTTACGTAAACGCATTACAGAAACATATACCATATCACGCATAAATACACTATATCATAAATAGATACACAATACCACACAGAAATACACTATAGAATATAACAAAAATATTGCGTACTATGAAATACAAAAATGGACTAAAATTCACAAAAACACTATATCAAACACACATACACTATATCATAAATAGATACACTATATCATATATACATACACTATAATAAAAGTGATAAATATCTTTATTCTTTTATAATAGGTTCAACTGAACAATCACTGAATAAATAGATACACTATGTACACTGTTACGTACATACACTATATGATAGATAGGTACACTATATTATAAATAGGTACACTATATCAGGTATAGAAAATATTTACTTAAACGCATTACAAAAATGGACTAAAATTCACAAATACACTATATCACACACCCATACACTATATCAAAAATAGATACACTATATCATATAAACATGAAATTGGATGAGTTTTACTTGGTCAAGTAAGACCAACATTGGATGATATACATGAGCTATATTGTCAGCATGCTGATATAGTAGGGTTCAGTGTTAGAAAATCCAAAAACAAAAAAAAAAGATTAACCAACTTCATATATATATATATATATATATATATATATATAGCATTCATAAATTAATTACAAAAGATTTGTCACTGATATTCATAGGTTAAATATTCATGATCATCAAAAAAGGAGTTCTTTAGATTAATAGGGCTCTTTACTTACAATGCCATCCAAAAAAAAACTACAAAACCCCTAGCCCTAACTAGCCCTCATCTTGATCAGTTTTATTCTTTACCAAACAACAGTGGGAACCCATCACAGTAAGCCCACCATTCAGCAGTATTGTGAGCCCATAAATCAACCCCATCACCTTCAATGATGGACTTCAGAGCCCACTTCTTGGTGGAGGTACTGTCCAGGTTGGGCCTCCAATGAACCGACTCCTTTACCACCCACATCCTCCTCCATTCTTTGCAAACATTCTTCACAATTCTTGACCTCCAACAGTCAAGTTTAGAAAACACATGAAAGCACATAATCTCGTCCATTTCTAACAGTTGGTGGGCATCTTATAGACCATATCGGGAAATCCTCCTCCACTCCCTGCATACACTTGTTACACACTCTTTGTCCCTTGGGTCTCTAAGTCGAGGGAAAACGTGGAATCGCAAAATCTCATGCATGGAGAGGACTGGGTGAAGTTCATCAAGAGAAGCCATATTTTTCCTTCGAAAAAACACCAACAATCAGCATAAAACCAATTTCAAACCACCACTACACTACCCTCTGTTTTACCCCCTGTTTTACTCTTATATAATTTAACTTGTTGAGTTTCAGTTCATCAATTCACAGCAAATGTAAACGATATTTAATCATCTAAACACGATACGCTTATTAACAACTTGTTTACTAAAAACTCATAACAATTCGACAAAAAAATTCAAATGATCATCACAAAAACCTAAACCCTATCATTACCCAGAAAAATTTTCTCGTAAAATTGAAAAAAAAACAAATAAGGGAATTATGAATGTACCTTGCTAAATTCACTAAATCGCTTCGAAATTGCTTCCAAATCGCCTTGCTTCGTATGGTGGGTTTCTTTTTGCAGCAGGTGAGAAGAAATGAAAGGGCGCCAATTTTTTTACGTGAAATGACTGCAGTTCAGAACATTATGCGCCCTGCCCAAGACACGTAATTATTACTTTATGTCATTTAACCATGGCTTAACTACACTTGGGTTAGTTTTATTTAATTATGGCCTGAAAATAAATGTTACGTCCTTAAAGCTGAAAAAAAAAAGTGGGAGGTCCTTAAAGGTGAAAAATACCAAATGTAAAGTCCTTTATTTATGCTTAGCTCACATACACTATATCATACATAAATACACTATATCATAAATAGATACACTATATCATATAGGAACACACTAGCAGATATAGAAAATATTTACTTGAACGCATTACAGAAACATACACTATATCATACATAAATACATTATATCATAAATAGATACACTATACCACACAGAAATACACTATAGAATATAACAAAAATATTGCGTACTATGGAACTCAAAAATGGACTAAAATTCACAAATACACTATATCACACACCCATACACTATATCATAAATAGATACACTATATCATATATACATACACTATAATAAAAGTGACAAAAATATCTTCATTCTTTATAACAGGTTCAACTGAACAATCACTGAATAAACATGAAATTGGAGGAGTTTTACTTGGTCAAGTAAGATCAACATTAGATGATATACATGAGCTATATTGTCAGCATGCTGCTATAGCAGGGTTCAGTGTTAGAAATTCCAAAAACAGAAAAAAAGAAGGGACATCAGTTGTGCATCAAAAGTACTATGTCTGCTCTGCTCAAGGGAAAAGAAATACCAAAATCAAAGAAAAACAGGGAGAGAACAATACAGATATAATGATACAAGACAGCAATTTAAAGAAACAAAGGACAAGAAGAGTTATGATCACAAGAACTGAATGTCCTGCTCTGATTAGAGCAAGAATGAACCCTGAAGGACACTATGAAATTGTGCAGCATGTTATAAAACACAATCATCCACTTACAAGAGAACCACTAAATTACCTTCATATAGATCTGAGCGTCAGATGAGTGATCCAAAGAAACAAACCATACAAGCTATGCAAGAGTGTGGACTGAGACCGATAGATTCATTCAAATACATGAGTACAGAAGCAGGTGGTGAAGATGTATTGGGTCATTCCATGAAGGACCACTTCAACTGCTGTTATAAACTCAAAATAAAACCAATTGAGGGAAAGGATTCACAAAATGTTGTTGATAACCTTTATGAGCAGATGCAAACAGATAGTAACATCTTCTTTAGAGTAAGATTGAATGATGAAGGAAAGGTTTGCTGCTTGTTTTGGAGAGACTCTATGATGCTTGAGGACTATACAATATTTGGAGATGTTATGGTTTTTGATACTACATATAGGACAAACAAGTATAATCTTATTTGTGCACCATTTGTAGGAATTAATAACCATTGGAAAAACACAATGTTTGCATGTGCATTTCTTGCGGATGAGACAATACCATCATTTGAATGGGTTTTTGAAACATTCAAAAAATCAATGAAAGGTAAATGTCCAATAACTATATTCAGCGACCAAGATGTTGCAATTGCAGGAGCAATAAAAAAGGTACTCATGTATGTTTATGTGACATTTGCACAACTTTTGTTATGTTCTATTGCAGAAGCAATAGATATTACTTGAAAAACTAACTAAATGAACTCATTGACAGGCTTTCCCAACCTCAAGACCCAGGCTATGTTTATGGCATTTGAGTCAAAATGTAAATCAACAATTTGGATTGATGAATGCAGATAAGGAATTCAAGAACATTTTCCACAAGTGTCTGAGTGGTTGCATTACAACAACAGAATTTGAACAAACTTGGAGCACAATGACCAAAAAATACAAACTAGAAGATGATCGTTGGTTCAAGAGATTGTATAGTTTGAAAGAAAAATGGTGTACAACATTTAGCAAAGACTTCTTCTCTGCTGGAATACTATCTTCACATAGAAGTGAAAGCACAAATCATGCTGTTGGGTTTAAGGCAAGCAAAACTACTAGCTTGACTGACTTCTTTTCAATATTCCAACAGACAGTAATAAGGTGGAGAAGACAGGAAGAAAGGGATGATTTTAATTGTACAAAGGGAATACCAAAATCAGATCTCTGCATGAGTCCACTATTAAAACATGCGGCTTCACAGTACACACATACTCTTTTCCGAAATTTCGAGGAAGAATTCAAACATGCAATGGCAAGTGCAATTGAATTAGTTGGTACACAAGGAAACATTCTGACATACAGAGTTTTCCTCAATGGCATTGATGGTTCTTCTCAACAAGTCTCCTTCAATTACCCAGAGAAGACAATTGAGTGTGGATGCAGAAATTTTGAAGAATCAGGTTGGTTGTGCTTTCATGCCATAAGAGTTCTACACTTGCATTCTGTCCAAAAAATACCAGAGAAATACATATCATCAAGGTGGACAAGATTTGCAAAAAAAGAAGTTTGGGAGAAATTTGATAATGAAAAGAGAGAAAAAAGGAGAAATAAACAGCTTCACACCATGGAGGCTGCACATGATAAGGAGGTATGTAAACACACTATACACCAGCACAAAAATACATTATATCACACAGAAGTACACTATATGATATATGAACACACTATATCACGTAGAAATCCACTATATGTTTGTCTAATACTATATATACACTAGCACACAGAAGTACACTATATGATCTATGAACACACTATATCACGTAGAAATCCACTATATGTTAGTCTAATACTATATCTACACTATCACACAGAAATACACTATATGATCTATAAACACACTATATCACATAGAAATCCACTATATGTTTGTCTAAATACTAACACATTCATGCCATAAGGTACTATAATCTCATATTAAAGAGCCACAGAATAGAACCAGCTAGAGCAGTGATAGAGGAAAATTTCAAAAAAACAAATTCAAAAGTTGAAGAAGTAATAAAGATTGAAGAAGCAAAAGCGAAGAACGAAAAAAGCTAAAGCTCATGAGAAAGCATTACAAGAAGCAGCTGCAGCATTACAAGCTAATGAAAGTCAAGAAAACAATACACAAGAATCAGCACCAAGACCAACAGTTTTGGATCCCGATAGAGCAGTCACAAAAGGAAGAGACAACAAACGAATAAAAGGACACTATGATTCATACAAGAAAGCATCAAAAAAAGGGAAAAAGAGACACAAGGAGTTTGGAAGCATAACTCCAAAAGAACATATGTTCTAAAAACCTTTACCAAGAGAACTATGCAATGTTTTTAATCATTTGAGTTTAAAATAAGACTTGTACACTATATGGTTATGTGCATTTTTTTTTTTTTTGAAAGGATATGGTTATAAAGTACATTATATAAATAAATTCTTATGAAAAACTGTTTGTAAAAATCAAAACAAATTACTAATTTGTAATACTCTATATGTCAACAAGTAAAAATACACTATATCATATACAACAACACTATATCGTTGAAAACTACACTATATCAAAACGGCAGATTATTCAATTTTTACAAGGAACAATATCAAATATTAGAACCACACACTATACCACATGCACACACTATATATCATATAGACCAACACTATATCAATATGAAATACACTATATTAACACTATATCAGTCGGAACATTACCTACTGTTAGATTACTAACACTGTGTAATACCCCGAATTTTCAAAGATTATTTTATTATTTATTAAGGTTTAATATTATTTCCACTTAAAATTTATTTTATGATAATGCGATTTTATTTGATAACTATGTTTATTAAGATAATGATTTCATTTAGTCTTGATTTATTTACCAAGTTTTATTTAAATGATTATTCCTAAATAATTTAATTATGGTTAATTAAACTCTTTATTTTTGGTTATGGGTATCCTTGTACAAGTTGTCCATCCATTTTAGTAATCCAAAGCCCAAATACCAAGTCCATAGCCATATGTCTTTTAGCCAAAAAGAAAAAGGAAAATAAAACAAAAACAAAAAAAAAAGAGGTGAAAACAGTTTCACCATCTTCCCTCCCCTCCATTCTTCTTCGTCTGATTCACAGCACACAAGAACCAAGATTTTCAACACAAAATTTCAGCTTTGTCAGTAAATAATTGAATTTCAGTCCACATTTCAGACATTAGGGGCAAGTTTTTCAAAAGCTAAACCATAGCCCTCACACCTTACACCTCCACCATTAATGGAGCTTGACCAAAGCTCAAAATTTCTGACCAAACTCCTCTATAAATACTGAACTTGACTCACCAAATTACTCAAGCAAACAAATTCAAAAGGTTTGCTTCAATTCCTTTCTATTCTCCCTTAATTTCTGATTTTCGTTTTGGAAAATAAAAATTGAAAATAAAATTTCAAACCACCATAAATTTCCCCCCTATCACGCTGAACCAACCGAGCACCACCGAACGAACCATCACGACCACCTGAACCTCGCGCCACCATCAACGCCACCCAACGCCACCCTGCTGCACCCGCGCCCAGCCACCTCTCGACCCCGCTTGACCCACCGACTCCGCCTGAGTCGTCGCCTCCACAGCCCAAAAACCTCCAGCGCCAACCTCCTCTTCTTCCCCCCTGATTCGTCCTCCTCTGCTTCTTTCCTCCCTTCTTCGTTTCTTTTTTTTTTGGTTAATGAAACTGAATCTTTGAATCAGTATTACCCCCCCCCTTCTCTTTTAATATGACTTTGACTTTTTCTTTTTAATAACAAAATGATGTTTAGTTTTGATTAATTGGTTTGGATTGGTATCCTATAATTATATTAACTTACTTTAATTAAGTTAGTATATTTTAGTTTAAGTTAATCTTTTATAACTTGAAAATGTTTTTTTTAAATAAAATGAGTATAATAAAGTTAGTTTTTATATTTAAAATAATCGTCTAAGTTAATGAAAATCAAGTTGAAGTAATAATTGAGTACTTAAAATGATTTCATAAATAATTTGAAAACCATAAACCTTGATTTTTAAACTCTCTTAAATCATTAAGAATTCTTTAAGTTGTTTGAATTATTTAAATTGTTTTATATATAAAAAGGGGTTATTTAGGTAACAAACTTAGATATCGTTAATGTCTATTGTAGACTCCGATTGCGTAGACGAGGAATATCAAGAGTGTTAATTCGTTCGTGAACTTAACTTTTGGGCACGCGTCACGAGGTAATCTCCGATGTCCATCTAAACATAGATCTCGTTAGTGTAAAACGAATTGATTATGTGATTATTATGTGCTTATAAAATATATAAGTATGGACTATAATTATGGATTATCGACTTAATGCGGATTATGAATACGAATGACAAAATGGACGACGACTATCAATTTCGATTATGAATCATGACTATGGACGATGTACGATATGACAAAGATGGTTATTATAACGTTATTAAAATCGGTTAATGTCATTTAATAATGTTATGATTATTATTATTATTATTATTATTATTATTATTATTATTATTATTATTATTATTATTATTATTATTATTATTATTATTATTATTGTTATTATTATTACTATATATCATTATGATTATCATGAATATTATTATTGTTATTAATAGTGAAACTTTATGAAAGTTGAAATTGATAAGAACTTGTGATAATGAAATGATTATGAATCTGAAGTGATAAATGAACTCAAGTGACGGTTGTGTTTATGAAATGAGTTATTGAAACCACTATGAATGGATTGAGATTATGATGGATTGAATATGTTCACACTGGATTGAACAAGATGACGTAAATGTGTACGTGATTTATGTGATGACTTGAAATTTAAAAGATGTTAATCACGTAAAGTGAAATATCGGAGGAAAATGATGAACAGGTTGCCCTGTATGAGAGGTTCAGCGGCCCTACGGGTTCTCAGTTACTATGCTGATTTTCAGTTACTTGTCTTCCTTCTATCTTGTTGTGATCCAAGTAGAAGGGGTGTGCACAGTAGGGACTCTGTTATTATGGCCATTATGTTATCCGTAGGTGGTTACAGGGGATTGACCCCGGCCTACAATGTTGAAGTAAGTGGTTACAGGGGATTGACCCCGGCTTACTGGCGTTCTCTTTCCTCTCCTTAAATAATTGGATTAATTATGTGATTATTCATTGTATATATACATGTGTGTATGTGTGCTATGCTTTATAACCCTATTAACCTACTATTTTACAAAGTATTTTCAGCTTAAGTATTTTACGGGATGGAGTTGGAATTACTCAGTTTTTCTGATTTTTGGGAGCTTGTCTCTCTTGTTTATTTTCAATGCATTTGTGCAGGTGGGTGATCGACGGGGGAACAAAAGGGAGATCACTTAGAGTTGTCATCCACTTAGCTTATGATTTAGCTTCCGCTGGAACTCTGAAACACTTAAGTAATTAGTAATATTTAATGAATGATTTACTTGGTTGTAAGGATTAATTTATTTGAATTTAGTATGCTTTAATTTAGCCTTGCATTTATTTCCAAGGAGATAAGTGCAGCGGTAGCACGCCCGTTGAGTCTAACCCTCGTGGATTTTCCCCCATCTCGAGTTTTATTAAATGAAAAAGGGTTCGGTTTGGCGGGGGTGTTACACACTGTTTGTAAAATTAATCAAGACTACACAATTACATAAACATTGTTTGTAAACCTATTATATCAACACAAACCAACTGTCAACCCTAACCTACTATTAGATTAGTAATATTGTTTGTAACATCAATCAAATACATCAATATAGTTTTACTTTGCAAATTTGACGGTTAACTTTTTCCTTCCCGTCTTCTTCTTCTTTCCATCCTCAACTTCTTTGTTCTTCTTCTCTTGCTGCATTTTCTGTCTCAACTCCTCTTCAATCCTTTTACTCTCTTCAGCTTTCTTCCTTTTATTTTCTTCAATAAAAGCAACAGTCTCTGATCTCTTTGATCTGAATGATATCACCTTTTTCACAAGCTCACTTCTATTCTTATTCAGATCAGATAAAATCATGCAACCACACAAGGAGACTCTTGCTGCTTTCCTAATCTTCTCCTAAAAATAAATTAAATAAGTAAGAAACTATATAAAAAAAACTTAAATAGATAACTCAGTTAGAAATAATTATATTAAACTTACATCATTCAAATATGGGCATTCAAACTCTTTCGAGCCTTCAAAAAGTAGCATATGGACAAGTATGTACACACCACAATCCAAATCATATGCACCTTTTTTCCAAACTTCCTTTGACTTCGTCATTCCCCATAAACCCATATCATCACCTTGAGATTGTGGGATTTCATAATGTTGGAAAAGACTTGAAACTCTATCAGCAATGATTGAACTGAGAGTCTCCATCGTTTTCTTATATTCCTCATCATCATCCCAAATCTTGTTATCAATATAAAAAACAGTCTTTTTGTTTGTGTCCAGTAGAAACGGGACAAAATGATTAGCTCCTTTAAGCAAAATTGGGAAAAAAACCTACAAAATGAATAGAAGTATAAACTCACTAGATGAGAATAAAAATAATTATATCATCACATAATAATATAAAAATTAATAACACTATATCATAAAGAAATACACTATTTGATATACAGACACACTATATCATATATAAATCCACTATATGTTTGTCTACTACTATATCATAAAGAATAAACTATATCATAAAGACATACACTATATGATATACAGACACGCTATATCACATATAAATACACTATATGTTTGTCTAATATTATATCTACACTAGCACATAGAAATACACTATCATAAAGAAACACACTATATCATAAACAAAGCCACTATATGATATCTAAAAGCACTATATCATATACAAACCCACTATATATTTGTCAATTTATACTAAGAAATGCTTTCATCATAATTTCAAAAACGAAATTTGTCTCACCAATTCAACACCAAGATCCGGTTTTGAAATGTTATTCAAGTCTTGAATTTGAAACTTCCAACATGTGATCAAATCATCAATGCATTTAGCATCAGTTTCATCTTCAAGGACACGCAATAATAAAGCCTGCAACATAAGAACTCATATTATCAACAAATAAATAATGCATGCAAAGATAAAGAATTCAACAACATAAAAATATATTACAAAAAGTTCTTACACCCTGAGAAGAAGTAAAGTAAAACTTTTTTGGAGGAGAAGAGAGACTGAGTTCATTGATATTCATCATTCTTGCCCAATTATCTATAACTGATTCAAACATCTCAGTCTCAGTAGCAACCGTCCAAATCTCACTCCGAGGTATAGAGAAGAACACTTCATCCAGCTGAAAGATGTCTTCACTGCAACAAGAAACACAAATTGTAAAAATATTTTCAATAAAAACAATACATTAAACAAATTTCATTCAAAAATTTACCTCCCATCTAAAGGATGTTGATTTTCAGAACAATAATCAACAGCCTCCCTTAAAAATATTGGGAGATCTTGCATCACATCTTCAAAATCTTTCATCATCTTTGAAAGATGAGTGAAAGGACCCTCAACTGCATATTCATCCAGCCTTAGAGTTGACTTGGCTGGACCCCTAGACAAAGCATTTTGGAAAACAGTCCATGTATTCTCCTCCATGGACATGTCCTCACTTGCATCATCAAACACGTTGTTGACAACGTTCTGGATGATGTCATTCGTCTTCTAACTCATTTGAGTCACTATAAAGCTAGGGAATGCAGTAGTAGAAGGATTAGACACCTCTTCTCAACCAGCTGGCAAATCCTTAACAGCATATGCAATTGATACCATTTCATCAAAGTACTTCTGATAAATTGAAC
Source organism: Beta corolliflora (assembly GCA_947648045.1). Taxonomy (NCBI): domain Eukaryota; kingdom Viridiplantae; phylum Streptophyta; class Magnoliopsida; order Caryophyllales; family Amaranthaceae; genus Beta; species Beta corolliflora. Next base: position 123,385 of record CANSZD010000757.1, on the reverse strand, counting down.
TTGACAAAATTTTGTCAAGATCATCTTGGGAAGGATTATCAGAAGGAGGATTGCCAGCCACATAAGAGTCCTTCAAACTCTTTAACGCATCTATGTGGCAATAAGAGACAGCTTCCAAATCCCTCTTCCACAGCAACCACATATCATGAAGCTCCTACAAAAATCAAAACAAATTACTAATTTGTAATACTCTATATCAAAACAAGACTAACTATGGGAAAATAACACCAACTATATCAATATAACACCAACTATATCAGAACAGAAACACACCATCGCAATGAAACGAACACATACACTATCGATACAAAATACACTATACCATATAGGACAACACTATATCATTGAAAACTACACTATATCAAAACGGCACATTGTTCAATTTTTACAAGGAACTATATTAAATATTAAAGCCACACACTATACCACATACATACACTATATCATGTAGACCAACACTATATCGATCCGAAATACACTATATTAAATTATTCTAAATTTTTACACTACAAGTAACACACTATAGTACACACTATATCACATACAACACCACTATATCAAATACAACACCACTATATCAAATACAAACATAATATCACATACCAGCATCACATGACCACACAATCACATAAAACCACACTATATCACTCAAAACTCTACTATATAAAAAATTAATATTATTCTAAAATTTGAACTTACATCTCTAGCTTGTGCAGTAATTTCTTCATCAGTGAGACTTCCTGGTGGAAGCTCAAACTGAATATGAAGCTTGCTCTTCACCTTCCTCTTGGGCGCAGCCTTCTTTGCTACATCACTACTTCTACTTCCTCCACTTCCTGTATCATCACTCAATACAGGACGTGGTACATACTGAACTTCAATTTGTTTTTTAACAGGCTTCATCCTGGTGAAATCAACTTGCCCATCATCAGTGAAGTAAAACTTAACACTTATTGGATAAGTTTCATCAAGCAAACCACTTCCAAACTTATCACATAGTACTTCACGACGAATTCTCTTGGCAATTGTCTCATTATCCCAATGAGCCAACAGAGGTAGTCGAGTTGGAGGCACGCCATCACCAATCTGTAGGTGATGGAAGTAAATCAACAGCAACAAAATTATACAACCAGTATAATGCCCCCGAGCACCTTTAGCAAACAGTGAATTCTTGAACAAAACATTCGCATGCATCAACCTATCTAAAATATATTTACACCAATCCAGTGTGTTATTTGCAACTGGAGCTAAAAAAGAAGAAAAAGCAAATAACACATACAGCTTTTGAAAAATCTCGCCACCATCAACTAAATTCCTTAACACAGAATAAACAGCAGACAAAGGAATCTGCCCTTTATCCCGATCAACTCCAAAGTACTCCCTCCAGCTTGCTTTCAACTCAAAATGCGGATTCTCCGCATTACGTCCCCTAGACACATCCACCACATCCTGTCCTTCAACTAAAGGGAGCTGAAGCACATCATAAACATCAAATTGGTTAACCTTGAACTCTTTTCCATAACCAACCTTAAACATGCCAGACCCACCATCAAACCTCTCCACCAACCATCCACTCAAAGAATTATTAGTCCTGAAAATCTTTAAATCCAACAAAGATCCAAAACCAATTTCTATAACAGCTTTTTTCTGTTCAACACTAAAAGCTTCATTCAGCTCACAAAGCCTTTTACCACAGCAAGTAGTTTTGAACAGGTTTATCCTCTGTCCTTCAGCATCACAGTATGTTTTCCTCTTCTTTGGAGCTTGCAAGGTATCCTTCTAAGCTACACCTTTTACCCTTTTCTTGCTTTTTGCTTCTTCTTTTGTTAAAACAGGATTACCAGTATCAGTTCCTTCATTACTAGGAACTTTAGCAGAATCAATTCCTTCACTAACAGCAGGATTAGCAGCATCACTTCTTCCATCCTGCTGTTCAATAGATGGATTACTAACATCATGTCCAGCGTGCTCTGCAACAAAAAACAATTGTACAAAACATACACTATATCAGCCTAAAACACACAATATAATGTCAAAACATACTATATCATGGCCAAATACACTAATACAACACTAACATAATATCATGTAAAAATACACTATATCATCTCAAAATACACTATATCATGTCAAAACACACTATATGATGTCAATATAAACTATCATAAAAAACAGTCAAAGAACTATCACAACAACACTATCATTTCAAAATACACTATATCATCACAAAATACACTATATCATATCAAAATACACTATATCATATCAAATCATCTCAAAATACACTATAATGTCAAAACACACTATATGATATCAATATACACTATCCAAAACACTGCCATAGAACTACTACAGCAACACTATATCATTCTAAAATACACTATATCATATCAAAACACACTATATTATTTCAAAATACACTACCATTTCAAAACTAATAAAAATTAGTATAATTACAAATACACTATATATTTACAAAATAAACTATATCATGTCAAAATATACTATATCATCACAAGAATAACACAATTACAAATTATCACAAAAAAATAAACCTAAAAAAACAAAAAAAATCAAAACTCCAAAAAGCGCACAAAAATCAACAAAAAATTATCATGCAAACAATAAAAATCGCACAAAAATAAACGAAGAGTAATTAAAACTAAAAAAAAACGAAACTCCAAAAAATCGCACAAAAATGAACGAAAAGTAATTCAAACTAAAAAAACATCAGAACTCCAAAAATCGAACAAAAATCAACAAAAATTTATCATGCAAACAATAAAAAAACGCACAAAAAATGAACGAAGAGTAATTCAAACTAAAAAACATCAAAACTCCAAAAATTATAAGAAATTATAGTAAAAACCAAAATCAACAACATAATTACCATCAGTATGGGCAGTTCCACTAACACCAGGAAACTCCGATTCCTCTGCACGACCACCAAGAGATGAACGCAAACCTCTACGTTTTGGGAAATTCCGATTACCGATCGTCTTCCTTCCCATTGCTAAATTCAAACGAAAAAGATTACATAGAACTGAAAATGAAGAAGTTAGGGCAGAGAAGATTACACAAAACTGAACTTGAAGAGAGAGAAAATGAAGAAGTTAGGGCAAAGAAGATGAGAAGTTATTACTGAGAGACAAAATGCAGAAGTTACAAGAGAACGAAGTAGTGGGAAGAAGTTATGAGGAGAGAGAAAATCTGAGGAAATATGAGGAGAGAGAAAATCTGAGGAGAGAGAAAAACTGGAGGCGCCAAAAACTGAAAAGCGTGATCATTAATTCACGTGATATGGATTGGGTGCACACTAATTAGTGTGCACCGGGTTCATATTAGTTTTTTTATATGAGAAACTCTAGAAGGGGTTGTTTGGTTCAATATTTCAATCGTTCCTAGAATGGGACATAAATGGAAACAAATAGAAGAGGGATGTAATAGAAATGGTTATTCTTATTAAAGTGTTTAGTTCAGTTGAAGGAATGGAAATGAATGGTAACCTCTACCACCAAGTAACGGATTTTCTTACTTGAGGGGGGGTAGGGAAAGATTATAAATTGGGAATCTGTAATGGATTGATGAGAGGTTGAACCGAACAATAAAAAAGGGAATCGATAATTGATTTCGTTTTTTTGTAGTCTAAAAATAATAAACCAAACGTGCTTTAATTCGGTTCCATCAGTGTCAAATTAAAGTGGAAATTAACGGTACTACATAATTTCTTTAAGATATAGAGTACTACTACATAATTTGCCAATTAAATGACCTTTTTATAAATAAACTATCATTAATATCTAACGGTAGAGTTTCCCCTAAAAAAAAATGGTAGACTTACAAAAATCGTCGTGATTTTTCCATTTTGAATGTCACTTGATTGGCAAATTTGTCAATCTCGGTGATGTATCGGACAACCTTCTTCATCAAAGTGTCAAATGAAATAGAAATTTTTCTTTGTTACTTCCACCAATTATGAAATTCATTTTCAATTGTAATATATGATGAAGTTCTCGTCAAAAATGATGCCATTACAAAATATCTTTTTTACCTACACAAAAGTCTTTTGTGGCCAGCCACAATATTAGTTAATGGTGTGGTTAGTCCACATGTAAAGCTTTTGATTAGTATGGGGGGTTACGGTAATGAACAAGTGGGGTTACTGTAACAGATGGGTTACTCTTGCAATAGTTAGAACAAAAGAAAAGGTTACTCAATTACAGCTTATCTAGTTTTTGGATTTTTCGGAAAAATAAAATAAATAAATTATAGTAGACTAAAGAACTGCAATTACAACTTCTCCAATTTTGATTTTTTTTAAAGTAAAATAAATTTTAAAAATCAGTCAAAATCTGCACGCCTCCTCTCCCTTTTTTTCTCTCTTCTCTCTCCTCTCCCCTCTCCCACAAAACCCTAATTTTCAACCTAGGGGCTACCACCACCCTTTTGGGCGGTGGTAAGCCCCTTTTCTCCTTTTGTTACTAGTTTTTTATGTTAATGTTTCTAATAAACTTCAGTCTCTCTCTAATGGAGAGTTTTTCTACCCATATATTGGGTTATATCTACCCATATATTGGGTTTTATCTCTCTCCATGTGAGAGTGTGGAGACTTTTTGTTTTTGGGTTTTTATGTAATTCAAGAGGTTGATTTGTTGATTGAAATTCGTGCAGGGTTGCAACAGATGTCAGTAAATCGTTTACAATCACTTGAATTGAATCCAGTTCTACTTCAAAACTACAAAAGATCGATGAGACCCTGCGAAGGGCGCCGCACGACGATGTGAAAGACGAGGGTTTTCAGAAGTATTAGATCTACTCAACGATCGTAGTTTTGTCATATTAGAATTGTATTTATTTCATTTTGATATGTATTTGTTTAGTTTTGACTTCTATTGTAGATGTCGTATGACTTTGAATCAATGAATTATTTTTTAATTTCAAAAAAAAAAAGTAAAATAAATTTAGTGAACTAAAGAACTGCACCATAATTTTTCTTCCACTTTGCCAGTTTTCTAAAAACAAAAAACTGACCTTATTTACTCTCAAATGCATAACGTGCATATAAAGTTAGTTTTTAAATAAAAGATGCCCAGAATAGAAGATTAAATATCTATAATATTTCTTTCAAAAAAAAGTACTACCTCATTAGTCATTACCATCTAGACCAATAGTACAAAGTATTATCTCACTTAATTTAATACACTTCCAGATCCCATATGAATCGAAAAGCAGTAGTACCACTAAAATTACCAAGAATGGTCATGAATTACTTTAGCAATACACACACTTGAATTACAAAATTTTACATAAAATTAAATTTAGATTTTATTAACAGTCAACACAAACACAAGCTGCCCTTTGTACCACTTCAGGCAAATCAGGCCCTCTACTCCACTCCTCAGTCGCACAATCAAAGATCAAAACAAGCCCTTCTTTGTACCCTCTTACATTCCTCCCACTCCTCCTTAACAAATCATCAATACACCCCATTACTTGGATCAACACCACCTTGTCCTCCACCCCTACACAACTAAACCTCACCGTCCCGTTGACCCTAACTTGTGCCGGTAGTGGCGGACTCCTCATCCTACACCACTCTCCAAATCCGCCCCCACTCTCGCCCTTCCTCCTCCCATTAAACCGCCAAAACCTGAGGTAAAAATAATTTCTAGAAAAATTAATTCAGATCTCCGCTATCAGCAACATCTAGAGACTTATACTGTGTGGTAGCAAGAATAACACTAGTTGCATTAAATGGAGCAAAATTGATATAAACTGAGAGTATTCAGTATCCTAGTACTACAACAAAATCATAACGATCACCTCACATTTGACTCTTCAACCTAAGGTCTTAACATTCTAGGAGAGGTGACCAAAACAAAACTCATATAGTGATGGTTTTCTCTTTCTTGGCCAAAGACTCCCCCCTTGTGTTCACTGCCTGCAGTGACCACAAAACCTGCTCCAACCTTTTCAAGTTCAAAAAATTGAGAATTAACAAATGACGAAATTAGCAAATCAAAAAGAAAATTACTCGTTCCATCTCTAATTTTGTAGACCACATTAGATTAACATTCATTTTGGAAATATATTATCTTAAATGCCATAATTATTCGAATTTTAACATCTTTGCCATAATTAAATAGATTAACATTCATTATAATCTTTCTTTGAAATTTTCGGTTACATGCAACACTAAAGGCAGTATGGGGGAGTTATAATGTCTATAAATCATATAGATAGTCACTTATTATTTCAGACAGGCTAAAATAAAAGGGTGACCTACTGCATATAACAGAACTTTGGATTGAACATCCATCAGCGATGGTAATATGGTCCATAACTACTGAATTCGCAATCTGCATATCACAAAAAGAAAAGGGTTATGATGCAAAACAATACTTCAGGTTAGACTCTATTTATCGAATGTTGATAGAACTTCTACAAACACATTCCAATTATAATTGTCATCTTTTACAGTTACTGCACCCCCACTTTCCTTCAAGGCCTTGTGGAATATATTCAGCTAATGAGATAAGTAAATAGAGGAACCTCAACAACGTAAAGATGAGCCAATATACATATGATATACTACCTCTGGTTTTTATTATTTGCAACGATTAGACATCTTCTCTCTCTACTTTATGTCAAATCGTTGCAAATAATAAAAACCGGAGGTAGTAGATAACTTCCTAAGAGAATATAAGCATACCTTTACATTCGAACCTGTTACATGTGCCTTGATTTCTTGGCGAAGAAGAAGAGGAGCAAGAGGCACGAAGCATCAGCACGGACGAGCGCAGCCGAGCCCGGCCACGAGGTTCAGCCCGGGCGGGCGTGACATGGGCCCGGGCGGGCAACTGGGCAGCTCGGGCGGGCTGCTCTTCCTCCCCCAATTCTGCCTCGAAGGCAGATTATCTTGGTGAAACCTGCACCGGGCGGGCAGGTGATGGGCCCGGGCGGGCGCTGCGCCCGGGCGGGCGCCGGCCGGGCGGCTGCTGCTGTTTCGGGATTTTGCGATTTAATCCGGATTTTTCCGGGATTTAAGTTTTGGGTTTTGGGTTATTTTGTAACCTTTAGGATGTCATATATAAGGCATCCTAAAGTCTTTTAGAACCCTAAGATTCAAATTAGCCACAAAATATAACTCTCTCTCTCTCCTCCTCTCTCTCTTCTTCTCCATTGTAATTCCTCCATTAGAGAGGCTAAAGAAAACTCCAAGGTTCTTGCTTGTGGATGTAGGTCAAGGTTGACCGAACCACGTTAAATTTTTTGTCTCTCTTTATTGCTTACTCTTCTCACTTAAAGTTTACAACTTTGCATTTATTGTTGAACTTGAAGTTAACTAGCAAACCCTAGGTCCTAGAAATTGCATTTATTTCTAACAATTGGTATCAAGAGCTTTAGGTTTGGGAGGTTTCTAGTTGATCTCTTTGAAGGATATGTCAACAATGAAGCTTGATATTGAGAAGTTTGATAGGTCCATCAACTTTGGACTATGGCAAGTGAAGATGAAGGCAATCTTGATTCAAAATGGTGTTCACAAGGCTCTAGAGGGCAAGGTGAAGAAGCCTACTACTATGACCGAAGAGAAATGGGAAGAAGTGGATTTGAAGGCCTTATCGGCTATACAACTTTGCCTCTCGAATGAAGTATTGAGGGAAGTTGCTAAGGAGGATTCCGCGGCGGGTCTATGGTTGAAGTTGGAGTCTCTTTACATGGCAAAGAGTGTCACCAACCGACTTCTACTCAAGAGTAGATTGTATGACCTTCGACTTGAGGAAGGTAATTCTCTTAAGTCTCATATTGATGAGTTTTATTCTATTGTGATGGATCTTCAAAATATTGATGTGACTTTGGATGATGAAGATTTGGCTATTTGGTTGTTGTGTTCATTACCATCTTCATACAAGCATTTTAGGGAAACTATCTTGTATGGTAGAGATGATTTGAGTATTGATGATGTTAGGGATGCTTTGAAACAAAGGGAGTTGATTGATAATCAATTGACATCTAAATCATCAAACTCTAGTGATGGCTTGTTTGTTAGGGGTAGATCAAATGATGTTGCATCTACTAGTCAAGGTGGTAATGGTGGTAAGAATAGGTGGCGTTCTAAGTCGAAGAAGCCCAATTCTAATAAGCACAAGACTTGTAATTATTGTCATCTAAAGGGGCACATTAAGTCCGAATGCTATAAGTTGAAAAACAAGCAATCGGGGGATAGTAAGCCCTGGAAAGGCAAGGAACCCATGAACTCCGCCGATGTAAGCTATGTTGATTCCGATGGCGAAAGTGGAGCTTTGGTTGTTACTCATGATAGGCTCAAGAGCAAGAGTGAATGGATAATGGACTCGGGATGTTCTTTTCATGTGACACCCTACAAAGACATGTTCACCTCATATGAGGAGTATAATGGAGGCACGGTCACCATGGGAAACAATGCAACTTGCAAGGTGATTGGCATAGGGTCCGTGGATATCAAGATGTTTGATGGCACGGTTAGAACATTGTCCAAAGTCCGCCATGTTCCGGAAATGAAGAAGAACTTGATCTCTCTTGGTACTCTTGACAACAATGGGTGTAAGTACATAGCGGAAGGTGGAGTATTGAAGGTTATTAGGGGTGCACTTGTGTTGATGAAGGGCATTAAAAGGGGAAGCTTGTATGTGTTACAAGGTTCCATGGTTAGTGGTTCGGCAAATGTCTCCACCGCCACTATGAGTGACGATGATACCAAGCTTTGGCATTTGAGGCTTGGCCATATGGGAGAGCAAGGAATGTCCGAACTTTGCAAAGCAAGGATTGCTAGATAATGTGAAGCTAGGCAACCTTGGCTTTTGTGAGCATTGTGTGTTTGGTAAACACAAGCGGGTTAGCTTCAAGCCCGCAATACACAACACCAAAGGACCTCTTGATTACATCCATTCGGATTTATGGGGTCCCTACAGGAAGACTTCTTTGGGTGGTTGTAGTTATTTGCTCACAATAATTGATGATTTCTCTAGGAAGGTGTGGTCGTTCTTTCTCGAAGCACAAGGATGGTGTGTTTGATGTGTTTCTTCAATGGAAGACTATGATTGAGAAGAAGACCGACAAGAAGATCAAGGTTTTGAGAACCGACAATGGCCTAGAGTTTGTTGAAAAGAAGTTCACTAAGTATTGTCTTGATGAAGGCATTGTTCGTCATAGAACTTGTGTTGGGAGGCCTCAACAAAATGGTGTTGCGGAGAGAATGAATAGGACTCTCCTAGAGAGAGCAAGATGTATGCTCTCCCAAGCCAAGTTGGGGAAGATCTTTTGGGCCGAAGCGGTTGCAACGGCATGCTATTTGGTGAACCGGTCTCCTCACTCCACCCTTAATTTTAAATCTCCTCAAGAGGTATGGTTCGGAACTCCATGTGATTATTCTAATTTGAAAATTTTTGGTTGTCCGGCCTATATTCATGTAAACGAGGATAAACTTGAACCTAGAGCTAGAAAATGTGTATTTGTTGGCTATGGTTTGGGGGTTAAGGGATATAGAGTTTGGTGTGAAAAATCTAGGAGGATAGTAACTTCTAGAGATGTTGTGTTTGATGAATCATGTATGATCACTCCTGGAGAAGGAGCTTGCTATTTGTAATGATGTAGGTTCATCTCATGACACCGAGGAGAAGGTGGAGCTTGAAAGTGCTTCACATGATGATGCTCTCTCTCAAGAGAGACATGTTGAGGGTTCACCACAAACTCAACGCAAGACACTTGCTAGTGAGAGACAAAGAAGGCAAGTCAAGCCTCCTCAAAGATATGTTGAGGAGTGTGACTATGTGCAATATGCTCTCACCGTGGTAAATGAGGTAGAGACCTTCGATGATCCATGCTCCTACAAGGAAGCAATGTCTCTACCCGATTCAAGCAAGTGGTTGATGGCAATGAAGCAAGAGATGGAGTCTTTGCACAAGAACGATACTTGGGAGTTAGTTGTTGCACCTAAGAAGAAGAAGATCGTTGGGTGCAAATGGGTGTACAAGAGAAAAGAGGGTACACCGGATTCGGGAGGTCCCGTCTACAAGGCAAGAGTTGTGGCAAGGGGTTTCACTCAAGTTGAAGGTGTTGATTTTCATGAAGTATTTTCACCGGTTGTGAAGCACTCGTCCATTAGAGTTTTGCTTGCCTTGGTAGCTATGGAAGACTTGGAGCTACACCAACTTGATGTTAAGACCGCTTTCCTCCATGGGGACTTGGAGGAGGAAATCTACATGAAGCAACCTAAGGTTTTGAGATTGAAGGGAAAGAAGAACATGTGTGCCGTTTGGTGAAGTCATTGTATGGGTTGAAGCAATCTCCTAGGCAATGGTATAGGCGATTTGATTCGTTTATGTTGGCTCATGAGTTCACAAGAAGCTCCTATGATAGTTGTGTCTACTACAAAGAGCTAGTAAGTGGTTCCTTCATTTACCTTTTGCTTTATGTTGATGATATGTTGGTTGCTTGCAAGCATTTGATTGAGGTCAACAATTTGAAGAAGTTGTTGAGTAGTGAGTTTGATATGAAGAATCTTGGTGAAGCCAAGAAGATACTTGGGATGGAGATTTGGAGAGATCGATCTAAGGGGGCATTGTACCTTAGCCAAAGGAGGTACATTGAGAAGGTTCTTGAGAGATTCTCAATGAGCAATGCAAAGCCCGTTTCTACTCCTCTCGGTTCTCACTTCAAGCTCTCAAAGGAGCTTTGTCCTCAATCCGAAGAAGAAGAAAGGGCCATGGTTCACATCCCCTATACTAGTGCCGTTGGGAGTGTGATGTATGCCATGGTATGTTCTAGGCTGGATATTGCTCAAGCGGTGAGCATGGTGAGCCGTTATATGTCAAGGCCCGGGAAAGGGCATTGGGAAGCTTTGAAATGGCTTCTAAGGTACTTGAAGGGTACCTCACACATTTGTTTGGAGTTTGGCCAAGATGCAAATGGTGTGATTGGGTATTGTGATTCGGATTATGGTGGAGACTTGGATGATCGGAAATCAACTTCGGGTTATGTGTTTACCTTGGGAGGTACGGCCGTGAGTTGGCAATCTTCGCTACAAGATGTTGTAGCTCTTTCAACTACTGAAGCGGAGTTCATGGCAATTACCGAGGCATTCAAGGAGGCAAAGTGGCTCAAAGGTTTGGTTGGGGAGATTAGCTCGTGTTCTAAGGAGGTGTCCGTATTTTGTGATAGCCAAAGTGCCATTCACTTGGCTAAGAACCAAAACACGTTCCATAGAAGAACGAAGCATATTGATGTGAAGTACAACTTCATCCGGAATGTCATTGATAAGAAAGAGTTGACATTGATGAAGATTCGTGCAGAGGAGAACCCATCCGACATGTTGACAAAGCCTTTGCCAACCACTAAGTTCACTTTGTGTGTGAACTTGGTGGGTCTCTCCTCTTGTTTGTTGTAGACCCCTATGGGGTAGAGCTTTGGAGTGTGATTAGCATTTTTGGGGTTATTGGAGGTGTTTGGAGAAATTCAAGTCAAGGTGGAGAATTGTTACATGTGCCTTGATTTCTTGGCGAAGAAGAAGAGGAGCAAGAGGCACGAAGCATCAGCACGGACGAGCGCAGCCGAGCCCGGCCACGAGGTTCGGCCGGGCGGGCGTGACATGGGCCGGGCGGGTGTGTGTAGCCGGGCGGGCAAGCCGGGCGGCTCGGGCGGGCGCTCTTCCTCCCCCATTCGCCTCGAAGGCGGATTATCTTGGTGAAACCCCTGGGCGGGCGGAGTGATGGGCCCGGCGGGGTCACTTCGCCCGGGCGGGCGCCGGCCGGCGGCTGCTGTTTTCGGGATTTTGCGATTTAATCCGGATTTTTCCGGGATTTAAGTTTTGGGTTTTGGGTTATTTTGTAACCTTTAGGATGTCATATATAAGGCATCCTAAAGTCTTTTAGAACCCTAAGATTCAAATTAGCCACAAAATATAACTCTCTCTCTCTCCTCCTCTCTCTCTTCTTCTCCATTGTAATTCCTCCATTAGAGAGGCTAAAGAAAACTCCAAGGTTCTTGCTTGTGGATGTAGGTCAAGGTTGACCGAACCACGTTAAATTTTTTGTCTCTCTTTATTGCTTACTCTTCTCACTTAAAGTTTACAACTTTGCATTTATTGTTGAACTTGAAGTTAACTAGCAAACCCTAGGTCCTAGAAATTGCATTTATTTCTAACAGAACCTATCCGGCAATGACGACCAATAACAGACTGCTTTATACTATATTTGTCACCCATTTGTGACCCTTCAACAATAATACAATGCGGTTCCACCTAAATCCAGAAAACAGTATCATAAGCATACAAACAGATGGCCCTCGACAAATTGACTTCATAATAAGCATGTTGCGGTATCGTTTTAAGAATATGTGCATCACATGAATATCAGAATCTCATTCCCCACCCCACCACAAAAAGAACCTAAAATTTGAGGGCAAAGAGATAGGGACAGAGCAACAAAGATAATCTTCTCACTGTAGTTTTTGATCAATGATGTTGTGCTGAGGAGAGAATGAATACCCTGATAGATGGCTAGCATCTCCAATGACCTGAAATTATCAAAGATGTCAAACCTCAAAAACAACAAGGAACTATACTCAAAGAGACCAACCAGTAGAAGTAAAAATGTAGGTCTCACATCGCGATTGATGTCACTGTAACTGTAAGCTTGAATGGAATTCAAGCGAGTACATACTTGTCCTTGCTGGCAATGTAAACACAGCATTTGTGGGTTTTTTTTGGAGTGCAAGGAGATCCATTCGGGCCCAATGCATATAGCTCATGGAAGCTCGCGGTAGAAGCATTAGTCAATAGTTGGGAGAGCATTACTTGGTTCCTATGTGATGAGAGCATCCCGTTCCCATTTTCTTCTGTTTGTGGGTTCCCATTTGCCAGAACATCCGATCTCTATAATGTTTTATCAAATAGTCATGTGTTGGGACAATTCTACAAGCAATACAAGCAAAATTATACAAGTCCGATACCACACTCACCAGCTGTGTCCGGACAAGATAAGGAAGCACATCCTGCTTTAGGCTTGTAAATTTCTCCTGATCAAGATCCTTATCAAGAACTTCTTGAAGAACAGATCTTCATGAAAAGTAAAGCAAACATGATGGGTGGGAAAATTACTCAAATGAGCTAATCAAATTTGAACGGACAGTTTCACAGAGTATGCTCTTCTGAACCCGTATATCTTTGTGAACCTCAGTGCCTGACAAGAATCACACAGCACAAATGAACCAATAAAGAAACAGAAATTCTAACTAATTAAGAAGTAATCCAAACAAGTATATATCCAGAAGTCAAACCTGCAGCTATGTGCAGTAAAAATTGTTTTGTGAGATCCAGCCCTATAATATTACAACGTGCTGGTTTCTTCGCTTTATCCTTTCCGCTGGAGGATACAGATTCTGTTGGTCCACTAACAGGGGTGGAACACAGCATTGCAGTCACAACTGCATCATGTCGTATATGAGCAGCTGCCACAGCCCCCGGAGGAACATCACAAACAAGGTCACCACTAACTACCTTCAGAAAACAATAAAGTTGATAAGAGAGTGAATAATCAACATTTCGCAGAAACATTATTAGCAGAAATCACTGATGAAAAAAGATTATATGTTAACGTTATCCCGTTAGTCCCAACCCAAGCAATAGAGAAAAAGACAAAAAGCAATATGCCTCTTCCTTCTCCATCTCTCTTTCTCTCCCCTCAGCGACATTAGACCTTTCTCCCCCTCATCTCCGTAGCACCCACTCCAACATGATCACCATTTCTTCGCTCCTCCCTTCATTATGTTTGGTGATTTCCAGAGCCATGATAGTCAGACATGTACAAAGATGCTCTAACATCTGAGCCAAAAGAGCTGCTATGTAGGATTGGTGCTTGATGATTAAGAAAGAGATCAGAGAATTTCTTTTAAATCCACAGAACTGAAATCCATCAGAAATTTTGAATAAAATTAATATCAGTTACTACTCATTTAACTCCGTAAACAAGATTTCAAGAGACCAGGAACTCATAAATCCAATTTCAGTAAAGTTACCCTCATGTTTGTTCAATTTCCGAGCACACTCCAAAAATTTCTAGCACAGCGATTTCAAAGACTAAAATTCAACGCAGAGCAGACTGCCCTTCAGTGTAATCTCCACCAGACAGAACCAAGTATACCGGCCAATCAATGCTTTCAAGAAATTGCTTTTGAGACCGACAATCTTCAATGGAAACATGCCCATTTCTATCTCCAATATTATTTTCAATCTTACCAAGGAAAAATAGAGTTGTGATTCAAGGAAAACCAAAAATACGTTGAGGTTAATTTGTGAGAACTTTGAGTACTCGTGCAGTCGTCGTGCCAACTTTTCAGTTCCTTTGGAAAATCTCAAAGGAAAGCAATACATCAATATTGTCAATCTCCACAATCTTACGTACAAGAGAAAAGGTTAAATCCAACAGCTAGGTATATTGTGTGGTGGATGATAAAGGGTCTCACATGTACAAAGTTATATCAAATGGACATCATCCTTGATAGCTGCATTTTGCATTTGTTCACAACATCTCAGTGGCTCACGCTTCACATGCATCACATCAAGCTTTGTTTTGCCTTTAACTCAGAGACGCCACGACATGTAAACTTTGACCACAGATATACTCATACAAGCCTAAATGATAAAATGCCCTGCAGTATCAACTATCAACACACTGCCAAGCTTCACCTTCGAAATCCCCCACCCACCGATTTCTTATAAGAACCAATAGAGAAGGTATGGCTCCCAATGCTTCCCAAGTTGAAGGGAGATAAACAAGAAGCTAATAAAAAAAGTTTATATATAAAGCCTGGAAACTCAAAATTACTTCGAAAAGACCTTTCTCCAAGAACACTAGGCAAACAGTTCTTTGACCCACGTTCAAGTCTCTCGGTTGAGGTGATTATGCAACAATCACAACTCAACAGACTCAGACTCACCATCCAGTGAATCACATGGATAAAGTTGCTCATACTAATTGAAATAAGAATGCTCATGCATTCTTATCATAATCCTCATGCATGCAAGATGAGAAAATATTGATGCTACTTACAAGTTACAACTATTACAGTGATTCCGGGTTCCAACAACTTCAACGATCTTTGCTCATTTGATAGTAGCAGACAAAGACTCAATGTTCAACAAGCCCAAAGTACCAAACTCAGGTTAGAATGAAGGAGACACACACTTGTCACTCCTATATATTGCATATATATATTCGGGCTTCCTAAATTCTAGCAAATACCCAGATATGTCAGAAGGAATATATCTTCCTTTACTTCCATGACCAGACAATCAATTTGTTCAAACCTGTAATGCAGAAGCTCAACACACCAAAGCCTCTATGTTTCCATCAACATGGAGAGTTCAGCATCACGTGTTTGATGTTTGAACCAGTGTGAACATGTCACAAGGCCCCTTGATATCACTGAGCTATAAGTCAACCAGTCAAGTGATAAGCAAGATTGCTCTACACAGCCACTTATCTATCTCAGTCGCAGTAGTCTCATGAAAAAATCATGACATTCGCTAAAGAAAACCGTCTTTCCATTCTTATAAGTCACAACCATCCAGAAACAGACCAATTCTCAACTACCTAAAATTTTTCCAATTAATGGAAACTACAATCTATGAAAATCCTAAAAATTACAAGTCCTGAACCTGGCCGAATTTATAGACACCATAAGAACACTATTGAGCTAGCTCATCTATTCACTAGGGCCTTCAACAATTCACCAATGTGCAACTAACACTGCAAAAAATCTTAATTATGCATAATTACATGTAAACATGAACAAAACCCATAATTTTCACACCCAAGTAAATGTAAAGTTGGCCAAATAACCTCAACTCGAAGACGATCAACCGTCAACGTAAGCACTCGATATCCATCCACCAACTTTAACAGCAGCATCTGCACCTCCAACCACCTGAAAAATCAAAAGGGACAATCCAATCTTTATAATCAAACATAACAAAAGGGGAAAAAATTGCAACCCCAAATTTCAGAATTATAATTGAAACAATCAAAGTGATAGAACAAACCACAATAATATCCTTGAGATTGCTTTGTTCCAAAAGGTCTAGAACATAAGACACTACTGGGCGATTCCCAACTGGGAGCAATGCTTTTGGAACCTCCTGCAATATCAAAATCTCAGAGAAAAACACAAAAACAACGGGAAATTTGAGAAATTATTTCAATTACCATCTAGATCAATAATATTTATCTCAAAATAGATCACTACCTCATTACTCATTAGTCATTACCATCTAGATCAATAGTACAAAGTATTATCTCACTTAATTTAATACACTTCTAGATCCTATATGAATCGAACAACCATACTACCACTAAAATTAAATAAACACACTTGAATTACAAAATTTTACATAAAATTCAATTTAGATTTTATTAACATTCAACACAAACACAAGCTGCCCTTTGGACCACTTCAGGCAAATCAGGCCCTCTACTCCACTCCTCAGTCCCACAATCAAAGATCAAAACAAGCCCTTCTTTGTACCCTCTTACATTCCTCCCACTCCTCCTTAACAAATCATCAATACACCCCATTACTTGGATCAACACCACCTTGTCCTCCACCCCTACACAACTAAACCTCACCGTCCCGTCGACCCTAACTTGTGCCGGTAGCGGTGGACTCCTCATCCTACACCACTCTCCAAACCCGCCCCCACTCTCGCCCTTCCTCCTCCCATTAAACCGCCAAAACGACAACTCCACCGCATGGCTCGCAAGCACGTACACACACCCCTCGGCACCACAAGCCGCCACGACACACCCACCTCCCGGGACCGCCCGACTCCTCAACCACCCACGACCCGCCACATCATACAAATCCATCGAGCTAGCACACACACGCGCCTCAGCCGCGCGTAACTCCGACGCGCCACCAATCATCAAACCTCCGATCACATAAAACACCCCCTCCACCCCAACACCGACACACCCGTACCTCCTCCTCGGCGCGTTACTCACCACGCGCCACTCATCCGCGTGGGGATCATACTCTTCCACAGCCGAAGCGCGCAACGAACCTCCCGCCACGTAAATCCTCCCACAAACCGCAGCCACAGCAAACCGTTTCCTCGGAAACAACGGTCCAGACCGGGTTCTCGCCAACCCGGTCCACGGATCAAAAACCAACGCACTAGACCGGGAAATAATAAAAACCTTCCTCCCAATCGCAGCAAGACGCGCGTGGGACAAATCCGTGTGAAAATGAAGTCCCCCCAAAACGACGTCGTTTTGCGCGGGAACTTTCCAAAACTCGTCGTTTAAAACACGCAGTGTAGAAATAGAGGAGAGAGAAAAAGCAAAAACAGTCGAATGAACCAGACCATGGTGACGTCGGAGGAGAGAGAAAGTGTGGGAATGAAGGAGGTGGGCCCACCGCCGACAAACGGCGGAGATTGAAGGGAGGGAAGAAAGTGGGACCCTCGAAAGAATTTCATGAAGAATATCATCTGGGAGAGAAGAAATACATGTTTTTAAAGAAGTTAATTTTTTGAGAGTTTTATTATTATTATTATTGTTGTTTGGAGGAAATGGGATGATGGAATTAGAGGGATTATTTGGGTTGGGACAACAAGATTTGATGAGGAGAGAGAAATGGCGAGAATTGCAGTTATCTCTTTCTCTCTCTACTACCGCCATTGATGGGGAAGAGAGAGAAAGGTGGAAGCTTTTTATTGAGATTATGAGGAAGAAGAAAGAGGTGAAAGTAATGGCGTGAAATAGTGAAAATAATGGTGAGGAAATTTCGGATTGGCTGGAATAAAGTGAGAAAGAATCAACAATGTGTGGTTTTTTTATACTAGTAGTAGCCAGTAGGATTGTAGGAGTGCCATATTTTACTGTAACGTCTATAATTAGATGGTGCTTTTACTTTTTAGGGGGGAATTTGAGAGGGAAGATAAAAAGATTTTTGGGCCTTAAAAAGTTAAAAGTAAAAAAATACTGCTAATGATAGATTTTGACGGGGGCATTTGCAAAACGCTTAAGGGCATGTTTGGCAAAACTAGCGGTTTTAGTAGCTGTTAGATGTTGTAGTAGCGGTAGGCAGGGGTAGGCTGCTATGGCCTACTGTAGTTTAGCGATTAGCGATTAAAGTAATTATTTAATTAGAAGTGTTTGTGAAAGTAGAATTGAAATTGAAAAAGGCAATATAAATGAGATTTATTCTAATATAAAATGAACTACAACAATTTCATATGCTCATTCAATAGTTAAATTTAATATTTATTTTTTCAAAGAACTTACACAAAAAAAAGTATACGACTTTTTAATTGCTCAAGGAAATGTATAAGTTTAAGACTATTCAACCCTCAAAAAATTTATATTACCTATTTTAGTTAAAATACTTGTGGAATGAGGATTACAAAATAATGTGAAATATTAGTTATATCTTATCTTTAAAATAAATATTTAAATCATATCCTTGCTATTGTTAAGAAAAAGCAATGAATTGCCATAAAATAAAGCAATTAATAAACAGAAAAAAGAAATTAAAAATATTGGTCAACATTTCTAGCTTATGTTATTATATAGTGTTTATTTGCTAGACCGCTACCTATAAATCTCAAACGTTACTTGTAGTAACGTTCTACAACCGCTACCCATAATCTACTCCAATCGCTACCCGCTACTACAACCACTACCTTACCAAACACCCATAATTTTCTTAAGTAGCGTTTTGATCTTGTCCAACCACTACCCGCTACCTCAAACGCTATTGTCAAACAGGGCCTAAATGTTTGTGTGAGGTTTGATGGGGTTAAAAACGGAGTATTTATAAATTATAAGTTTAATCGGAGCATTTAATTTGAGAGCTAGTATCAGTACTTCGGTAAGTTAAGTAAAAATAAGTTAGGTTTAGTAAAGATGAAATAAGTTTAGCTAATAAAAAGGTTGAAGGGAAAAGACTCTAAATTTCAAACGTTGTTTGAGATGTGATTTGGAATGGTATGTAATTGGGAGAATCATATCATTGATAATATTTGGTCGACATAATAAGCAAAGAATCGAACTAATTAGCTATTTTGTACCTACAAGAATAGAAAACTTGAAAAAAGTATTACACGAGTTTTTTTTTTGTAAAATCTAGTTAACAATAGAAAAGAATTGTAAAACTCTCATATTTATTAGTAGATTAATATTTGACTATTGAGGCAAAAATAACAAAAAGTTTTGTTTTTTCATATGAGAACTCCATATTTATACTTATGCTTAAAAAAAAATCCATCTGATATTTAGATGTAGAATCTATATACTATAAGTATGACTTGTATATATATAATCAACCCAAAATTTCAAAGTTGATAAGATGTGAGCTTTCAATTAGGTTGGCATAATTTGACAAAGTTGCATCCTACAAGTAATTAATACTCAAATTTCTATACATGTAATTAAACACAAAACATTTTCCTCTTCAAGAAGTTACCTTTATTTTCTCAAAGTTTTTTTTTTTCTCAAAGTAGAATATAGTCTTAAGTGGGAGCCATTACTTTAATTAATTAATTTAGATTTATATCTTATCTTGCATGCATGCTAGCATCGAAAATTAAAATATATATCTTGCATGCATGCACAAGCTATTGAGCTAAGGCTTACATATCCTATTCGTGGAAGGCATTATTTAATAATCACTCTTTTTCCGATCAAATCCATTAAGAAAATGTTCAGCCACCAACCCTCCACAAAGATATACTCCTATATACTATACAACATATGAAAAAAAAACATCAGAAGATTATATTAATCATATTGATAAATCATATTGATAAGGCCACTCATATCAATTGCTAGCTAGTAGAGTTCAAGAAATGATCTCGTATCGGTTTAATTATTATTGCATTATATATTCCCGTCATGTATATTAATGTTTGCTAAATCTTGTTGACAATTTCACAATAATATTAATTTAAAATGTAATGACAAATTTTTAAGAAAGATAGTTTGGCGGTACTTAGACCATTAATTAATTAGTTGAAAGAAAAAAGTAATAAAAGTTATACAAAATCTCAATCTAATGAGCACTCCTAATAGAAGTAGAGTATATATGAATATCGCAAAAGTCAAAATAGAGCATCTATTTAAAATTAGAAGAAAAAAAATTACTCAAAAAAGTTAAGACAAAAAAGATGCAAGTTTTTGTTGCAGATTATAATATATCTAAGATCTAGCTTCCAGTTTTTGGCAATTGATCATATTTTTGGAGTATATACTGTACTGTAGATTTTAGATTAATTTAAATTTGGTCATATTTGAATATACACTTGGATCCAATCAGTAAAATAGTAGTAAATGGCAATTGATCCAATCTCCATGTCATTCATATTATTAACTTGTACGCACTTCACTATAATTTAGAATTAAAATTTCATTTGAATGTACTTTGACTACAAAAAATAATGTATTGCATACATTGTACTCCCTGCATTTTAAGAAAAAGTTTCCATTTTCATGTTGCATATTTGTCAATATTCAATTTATATCATATCTTTGTTTACATATTAATTAAATTTATAAAAGTTTAATATACTTATTTAATTTACACATGACTATATTTTTTTTTATACTTCATTTGAAAGACTTTATAAAATTCCATTTATTTTTGAATAGTGTTAAGATTTTAAAATGGGTATTTTTTTATTAAAAAAAGTGACTCCCTTTAGTTATTGCCATAATTATTTCATATTTATTCCTGATTCTTGAGCATAGTAGGCTAGTAGCTAATAGCTATTTTGTCAAACGATTACAGTATTAATATAAACTGAAAGTGAGAAGCATTATTCAAGTCAAAGTGAAAGCTTGTAATTAGTGAGCCGAAAGAGGCCACTAAAATCAATAATTGTAAAACCACTTTGCGTAAAAAGGTAGCAAAAGAAGGGGAAAAAATGCCCTCTTATCTGACGTTTTCGTCTTTCACATAATCACATGTGGTTAAGCCGTTAGAGGAGAATGGCAGAAAGTGCATTCATCATACACTCGGGTGTATTAAGGCTATTTTTAGCTCATTTGCTCATTTGAAGCTTACTTATTATGTGATTATGCTTATTTTGAGGATTCAAATGATCAATGAACAAAAAAAATACTCTTGGTACACCCGGGTGTATAATAAAAATTCCCACAGAGTACTACACATATCAATTGGGTAATAGTAATACTTCACGTATCAATTGGGTACTTCATCCATTAGATATATATACAATTAAAATTTTAATTGAGATTACTATATTTGGTAAATGAAGTATTAGTATACAATGATTATCGAAGCTAATATGCTGTTAATTATCCATAGCTAAAGAGATTACTTTTTTTGGTGAATGAAGTATTAGTATACGAAAATTATTGAAACTAATATGTGAATCATCCGTAGCTGAAAAAATAAGAAGATCCAACTTTTTTTAAAAGGTAAATATAGAAAGGTTATCACGCACACATAGATATATATAGAGCAAGTAGTTTGAGACATCAACAATCAAAAGTAATTTAAGAATTAAGATAGAGGAAGCAACATTAGTATATCAACATAAAGTCGCCATTATAAGAATTACAATCAACACAAACCACCATGTTAACCTACAAATTATGTGATCGAGGCTAGAGATAACATATTTTGACTAGATTATCCCGATATGTGCTTTATGCTTAAAGAATTAATGAATAAGTAAATAAAGTTTTGAAGGTGAATTTATCTGACAAATTTGAATCAGATTGGAATTTTACAACTTACTTTCGATCTCTCGTGTAGCATAATAATTCAACTGAAATAAGAAATAGTCACATTAAAAGCACTTTAAATATTATAATAACATAAACTAGTTTTTTAGTGGTATCGCATGGTAAGGTTAAAATTTTCATTTATCAATATTGTCTTTAAAATGATAACACTAAATATAACTTGGCCTAAAGTGGTTAAAACTTTAAGATATTTAACTTGGCGGTCACGGGGTCGAAACCTATACTATGCAATTTCTATTTTTTTATTGTACATGGATTACATGAACTAAAACTCCCTTAGGGAGAGTGCCACGTGGCACCATTCCTTGTTTAGGAACGCCTTTTAATATATGTATATAGATAAATTGGGTCTAGCGAGATCAATCCAAAATTCATAGCTATTTCCCTTCCTCATATTCATTTTTATAAAGAGAACTACTCATTTTTTTTAAATGTAAGAAAAAGTGCCTTAAGGAGTTTTTGTGAAAGGAAAAAAATCTAGTTGATCGGTAATTCAGTAATAACAAGTAACATTACCATGTTGTCAAAAAAAAAAAAAAAGTAGCATTATCATGTAAAACTGATCCTACTATTAATACAATGGGAATGTTTGGTAACTAACTTCTAAGTGACTTTTTATTCTCTCTCTCAGAAAAAGTGACTTTTTATTTACTTTTGATTTTTCTATGTGGTCAATATAACTAAAAAAAGTATCTGATAAATGGTTAACTTTTTTTGGTTCAATAAAAAACTAGTTTTAGTAAGCTAGTCTATTTCTTTTTTTAATTCATTTTGCATTACATAGTCAACATCAACAACTGATTTCACCAAAAACTTTTATAAACATCCAAATATCTAATAGTGAAACAACCATCATCGATATCCAATAAACATAGTTAATCAAATCAATCAAGTAAAACACCCCCAATATCTAAATAAGCTTCAAGGGGTCACATGTAGCCATTCAATCGGCCACCCAATGAGGGTTGTAGTTTGATGAGTCGCTCTGCTCTGCTCTGCCGCCGTTGGCGATCCCTAGCCAGATCTACACCCCCACTTTTGTTCCCGATGTCGATTTCAAATTAGCCGCCGCCATGACTCAGCCCGGACAATGGTTTTTCGCCGCGCTTGTCCTCGATCCTCGCCACCGTGTGGTGGTGGTTGCTAAGATGAATCCTGCTCCTTCTAGAAACTTCAACCTGCTTATTTTAGGATCTAGATATTGCTTTGCTTTGCTTCCCTTTTTATAGTTAGCTTCTATAAGAAGATTGTTGTACATCTTCCTTGTGAAGTTAGATCAAGGTTTTTTATTTCTTTCATTTATTCTCTATTTCTGTGTACTTTAGTTTCCTAGTGGTCTCTCCTTGAGATAGGGATTTTACTAGTTTAGGTTCCTAGTAGTCTTTTCCCTGAGATAGGAATTCTACTAATACCTCCATGGCTCCATGTAATAAAATTTAGGCATTTAGGCACAACCGTTCTACGAATGACACATTTACATTTCACTAGGTTTTTCTTATTTTTTTGGCAAAATTACATTTAACTAGGTTGTCATGAATTACGATAATGAAGAACTTTTACATTACAACTCAAAAAAAAACATTTGATTGGGGTTATATATTTGTAGCATTCTACTATGATTATTTTATTTCTTGATCAAATGTACTTGAGAATTTAGTAACTAAAGAGAAGAAGGAAAAGCCATAAAAGACATGATTATGCGTGAAAAGGCACGTGATACTATGATAACCAAAGAAAACAAGTGCATGTGAGTTATGTGACCACTCTTGTAGACGACAAAATAAGGGTGGCAGAATTAAGGACCCTAGGCCCGATTATAAATTCTTTTCTTTTTTTCCACTCTCGAGTCTTGTCCAGTTTCCCCACTTGTTGGACTGTTCTCAACTCCTCAGTTCTCAATTTCTCATGGCCCAAAAATAAAACAAAAAAAAGAAAGTTAAGCCAACAGAAAAAATAGAGTAAAAGAGATTAATTAACACACCTCAAGAAATACCAAAAAATACACAATTTGGATTATGTGTAGAAAAAGAATTAGGGCATGTTCTCTTCGGCATAAAATAATTGAACTGAACTGAACTGAATTGAACTGAATTGAACTGAATTAAATTATAACTAATAGTAATGATAATAATTTAGGAACTGAACTGCATTGAACTGAACTGAGCTGAGCTGAAAATAAGCTGGGGAGAACAGACCCTTAGAGTTTGTCTATGTTATATCCTTGTATTTTTTCAATTGCTATGTTGTACTTTAACCTTTTAAAAAATTCTATTCAGTACCTTTAAACTTGCATTTTTTAATGCATAATGTCCTTACCGCTATTTATACGTCGCTAATTTCGTTTATTTTTTTTCAAATTTAGTGAAACTAATAACTTATACATAGTTTAACCGTTAGAAATATTTACAAATTAGATTAGTTTCACTAGATTATAAAAAGTAAACCATTGTGTATACAAAAGGTAAGTTTGAGAGTACCGTGTGGGATTTTAAAGAGGTCGGGTATAACGTAGAAACCAGAGAAGGCCGTATAATGTAGCCCAAAGAATTATCATATTCGGTTATTGGATTAAAACTAGTATTTTGACCCCGGCGATGCCCGAGTTCGTTACAATTATCAAATAAGTATATTATTATTCATAAATTTCATAATTTTGGAAAATAAACATTATGACATGATAGGTTGCTTTCAAAAAATTCTAAGGATTTTTATTAGAGATAAAAATAAAAATTTCAATGAAATGGGAGTAATTAATAAAACGATTACAGATCAAAAGACTTGTCTATACACTCATAGACTTTATTATGTTTACTTTGAAACACTAATGATTGAAATTATAGGAGATTGGTGGTTAAACTCTCACGTTTTATTTCAAAAGTCATATATTCGATTTGATAGGTCCCTAATTGTGAAAACTTCTAAATTTTCTTAAATCCTGCTGATGATTCATGGCATGAATCGATTGTTCATGTTTTGGGTCTACAACTACAAGTTGTTCGAATTCTCCTGCGAATACAGGCGGTTGTGAGGATGATTTGAAGCTTGTTTTGCCCTCTGTTGAAGGTACTCATTTTTTTGTTGTCTCTGTGTTTTTGTAATTTCATTGATTTTTTGAGGTTTTGATTGTTAGAATTTATGTTGAACATTTTGATTCAATTAATTAGGTAATGAATCAAAGGAACCATACATAGTGTTAGTTTAAATTAACTGCCTTTAGGGAAATTTGTGTGCCTGAAATTACGGCATTGTGTTTGTTTTAAGTTGGGTTTTTTGTGAAGTCTTTGTTTTGCAGTTAGATTTTCTGCATTTATGTTTGAACTTTCAGAATAGTTGAAATATTTTTCTGGGTTTAGCATCTAATTTAGCCATTATTCCATTCACTTTTACTACATTTTCTTTATCCGTTATGTTCTATGTCCTGTTCTAGTATTTGGTGATGGTGATTTTTTTTTTTTTTTTAGACATTATGGTTATTTAAGTTATTTAGTTATTTGTGGATCGTTTTAACATTATGGTTATGCTTTGGGGAAATGCCAGAGTGTGGAATATGAAGAAAAAAAAGAAGAAGATTGTATAGGATTTCAAATGTAATTTACAATTTGGACTATGTTATGTATGTTTTTGTTTTATGTAACCGATTTATTTGGTTTCATTTTTGAATCCCCATTCTAAAATTTATGGATTCGGCAATTGGTTTAAGGCTTGGGAAATTTCTTTAGATGATTGGAATATGGGTTAATGCAATGTGAAAGTGCAATTGTTTTAGTTTATTATCCATTTATTGGGGGGCTGGATCGCTCGACTGGGGGGAGTTATTGTTTATTTGGCTCCATAGTCTATGACTGAGCTGATGACAATGTGATAACATAATTTAAATAATTGCTTAATCTGAACTTCTGCTGACCCCATTGGAATCATCTTTTGCTTGGCAGGTCCTTGTTCTTGAGTATGATTGGCTGTGAATTCCCTTAAATTAGACGGGAAAAATGGAACTTTAGTGCTAGAAATAGCATAATCATCCATGAGCAGAAGTTTTTCGTTGTAAACCGTGACAGTCAAGTGCAACCTTAGTGTTCCACATACCACTTAGATATGAGATTTTCCCTTATTTGGTGTACGTGGGGATAGCAAAATGAAAGCATTCACTTCGTTTTACAGACGTACCAAATTGTCCCGGCACACAAATTTGGATTTTTCTGCTATGATCCCAAATGCAGGGTGCATTAGAACTTTATGTTTAACCTCTATATGCTCAGAGATGCAAGAGTTGGTAGATTACTTGGATAGACTAAAGAATTTTGAGAGATCAGGAGTACCAGAAAATGCTGGCACTGAATCTGATGATGGCTTTGATTTGGGTCGTATGAAGCGCTTGATGGACCGCCTTGGAAATCCACAATCAAAGTACAAGGTTCTTTTTCCCACTCATCTCTGTGCAGTTTTACTTGTTATTTATTGATGTATTAGATCTTTACCTCACATTATCGTCAATATTGTTACTTTGTTAGTGATTATGCTTATTTCTCTCTCTTTCCTTTTATTTTGGGTAATAAAAGCATTTCATTCATTAGTTAGCACTAGCGTCTAGAGCGGAATGTTTCACATAGTTGTTCACTGTCATTAGAGTTTACAACAGATACATGATCTAAATTCTACTGCTTGTCAAAGGATTATTTTTTAATGCATCCTAGAGGAGATGATGTAATATACATCTTTTTATGAGACATGCTTCATCCTTCCTTGCCAATTTTGCCAGTGTTCGTGCTTCTCAATTTTGACTTTTTTAATTCAGTTTTTAGTCTCCAATAGTCCAATTAGGCTTTTTTTTGGAAGAAGAGTACTAGTTGGATCTTTATTTGTTGTTAACTTGTTTAATCGCATCCACCATCATAGTGATTTAAAATTATTTTACCTTAATATTGTCGATTTTTATTGTAGTTGTGGTGTGCATGAATTTGTTGACATGCCGATAAGAATGATGAAGATAAAATGGATATCAATGAGAAGTATATAAATTTCTGGTGTGTATTGATCTATATGATGACGAAAGCATACTTTCCTACCATCAGGATTCAGGCCTTTGCTGTCTTTGTAGTTCCCCAAAATGCAAATTATAAACTTTTTTTTGGGGTCTCGTGATTTATTTTCCTTTTGATCTGAAGATGTGGTTTGGCTGCCTAATAATTGATTAAGACAGTTCATGTTGCTGGGACCAAAGGCAAGGGCTCAACGGCTGCATTCTTGTCTAATATTTTACGAGCAGAGGGATATCGTGTGGGTTGCTATACAAGGTATGGTTTATTATTTTCCGTTGCATCAAGGTAAATTTATTCAATCGATTGCAATTTTTTGTTTTTAGGTAGACCATAGCCCAGATTCAATCGAGCAATTGTAGCACTTGGAAAGTTGGAATTCTTCTAAAAATTCTTTTATATCAATCCTATACACAAGATAGTGGGCAATTATAACTCTTTCTTAAGGCTCCAAAAAATATCCATCTAATGTTAACTTTCTTGTGAAATTTGTTTAGATCAACTAATTTACGTTTTCACAAGTTATGCTTAGGTCCCCCATCTCTAGCTAAGATCCCGCTTATGTATTAAATTTTCCTCACCATTGATCTCCCTACTTGCACAGCCCTCATATCAGAACTATTCGGGAGCGTTTATCTGTGGGAACACAAAATGAGCCAGTACCAGCAGATATGTTGTACTCTCTTTTTGTTAGGATCAGGAAGTTCCTTGACCAGGCCGTGGCTCATGAGTCTGGACTCCTAAGTCACTTTGAGGTATTTAATTGTGTAATATGTTATAAGTTATTAGAAAAAAGGTAGAATTTTGTGGAGTAGGAACCTATTTCTCTTCTGCTATAGAGTGTAGGATTAATATTGTAAGATTTATTTTCAAGTCTTGTCTGATATAAGTTTTGTTTCTGAAAACGCCATTGTGCTAATATTAGAAACTCTACATACATAAATATGCTTATAGATCTTTTTACCTTCAGCGATCAGATGTTAGCTCATCAGTAGAGCACTTGAATTTTGTGCTTTTAACCATGAGGCTGGTTTACAAATCTGTTGTGCCCTGTTAGTTCAAGGTAGTTACCCCTTGTTTGCCGTAGTAGCGACTGGGCGAGGGCTCTCTTCACCTACCTTATCACCTCCCCACTCCAGGCCTAACTGAAACAGTCTCTTGCTGTAGTTTGGACTTTGGAGGGTAAATCGTGTAACAGTTGATCCATTGAGATCTGAGTGGATTGTCCACCTTGAGACATACCCTCTGGTGACCTATTGTGTGGCTAAGCAAATATCATCCTAGTAGAGACTGGGCGAGGGATCTCCTTATATACCTTATCATTTTCCCCTTGGGGCCATCTAAAACAGTTTATTGCCAAGGTTTGGAGGGTGAATTGTGTAAAAGCTGATTCTCTGTGGATTGGCTGCTTGAAGATATACTCTCCATGACTCATTGTGTGGTCAAGAATATATATCTTTGCTGCATTACTTGGTCTCTTCCTAGGTTCTGACCTTGTTAGAAGTGTTTGCGTTATTTCTTTAATAATTTTTTAAAAGAATCACACTTTGGTTTTTGTATCTATTTAAGGTTAATAATCCATGACAAAGGTTTAATAGGGAAAATCGACAAATAAGAGTGACAAATTCTTACATTATTTTGAGATTTGCATTTTCTCTCTGTACAGCTGTAGTAAGCTTAAGTTGCATTACAATTTTCTTTCAGGTCCTTACAGCTATAGCATTTACTCTATTTGCTGATCAGAATGTTGACATTGCAGTTATCGAGGTAATTTCTTAGCTCTGCAGTTTTCACGCACACTTATTTATTTTAATATGTTTACTGTGCAAGTATTCTCTTTTTAACTATGTGGGCTAATGTCAGACTGGTTTAGGAGGAGCACGTGATGCTACAAACATAATCTCAAGTTCTGATCTTTCTGCAGCAGTGATAACAACTATAGGCAGGGAACATCTGGCTGCTCTTGGGGGTTCCTTGGAAAGCATAGCATTGGCAAAGTCAGGGATAATCAAACATGGCCGCCCAGTTTAGCACTTCTTCCTTCATTGTACTTATCTATATGAGATGAATGAACATGATTAATGGCATGTTGTAGGATGTATTCTTAATAAGCGTCAATCCATGTTTCTGTGCAATTTGGATGCTTGTAAAATGCAGGTTGGTGTTTAGCTTTGATTTGAAGTTAGTCATGAGTTTGGGGTGTTTGTGGCATTCCTTGGCAGCTTTAAACATCCATGTTATCTGCATTTATGTTCAATATTTCTGAGCCTTTTTCTGACTTTGTTATCTTGCATGCTAATGGGTGTGAGAATCTTAGATGAAGCTTAGAGATGATAAGCTGCAATGTTTGACTTTTATGAGTGTGACTTCAGTATCTGAGAAGCAAGATCTTTGTTATATATTGCTCTCATACGATCTAATGATCTCGTCGTTTCTTAACTGTTTTCTCATGTCTATGCTATGTTCTTGACCGGGTACTTGGTTCAACTTCTCAGGTAATTCTTGGGGACTCATTTCTTCCTCACATTGAACAAATTATGCGTGGTAAAGCTCTATCAATTTGTTCACCTGTGGTATCTGCGTGTGATTATGGAAACAGAAGCGTCATCAATGGTCTTGGCATCATCAATGGTGAACCACACCAATCTTGCGATATACTACTTCATATTGAGAAGGACATGCCAATAGTATGCACTCCAATGACAGATCTTTATGCTTTGTATCTTTAGCTGTTGCTTGTATACTTCTTTAAGTGCTTATGTTGATTAACTAAATCAAATGGTTTGTTTCATGTAGTACATTAATTTGAAGGATGTGAATATATCTATGCTTGGGTATCACCAACTTCAGAACGCTGTGACTGCAACTTGTGCTGCATTATGCCTCCGTAATCAGGGTGAGATTTTCCGTTGGTATTTCTGTTTTTTCTTCTGTTTTCCTTTCTTTTCAGTCATACATGAATTATGTAGCCAACAGTTCTATTTCCAACTGTGTCAGAGATCCATCTTGTTTGATGATATCTAAGTCAGATCTTTGCTAAGGTGTAATTGCCCCCCCTTTTTGTGTTACTGATACCTGCAAAATATTTACTCTCTTGGGTTTACACATGTGATCTATCCTTGTCAATTCCTTGATGCACAAACATATTAGATCACCCCAAAATCCCAAATTTTCTGGATTCTAGGTTATAAAGCTTGCTTTTGTCTTCTTGCCTTATTACTTGTCTTCGTGGTAGTTAATGCACAGTCCGCATTTTAATTTTTGGGGTTGGTGTGGGGGGGGGGTGAGGTGGGTTGGAAAGGAGGAGCTCAGCATTCTGCAAATGGGTTTTGAATCTCTGCATCATGCATTCAGTATGTGGTGGCAGTGCCACTTTTCTTCCACCTGAGTTTTGTGTACTCTTATTAGCTATGTTGTTGTGTTAGGGTGGAGAATTGCTGATGGATCCATTCGTAATGGGTTGGAAAGCACACAATTGCTCGGGAGAAGCCAGTTTTTGAAAAAGAGGAAACTGAGGCACTAGGACTTGCTGGATCAATGGCATTGCTTGATGGAGGTTTATTAATTGTAGTCTTCACTTATATTTAAATGAAATAATAATTGTTGTGGGCAGTACTCAAATGTATCATTAGTGGAGTGTAGAAATTTCTTTTTGCCATGCCTTACTACTGATTAAGGATTTTCAAGAGAAGCAAGAACTGCATGACAGCTCGTTGAACTTGCATTCACAAGGACATGGCATGAAGGAGTTCCATTGGTAATGAATATTAGAAATGATACGATTCTATTAACAGCTTCCAACGTGGAAATGAATATTGGACATAGTTGATGTAGTAAGATAATCAAGCTTATTATCTTGAAGCCACTTCTTGGTTTATGTGTCATTCAGATTATTATATGATCTCACTAACAGTTTCCAATGTGTACTTATTTTTTTTTTCTTGTTTGTGAATTCAGCCCACACCCAAGAATCTGCAAAAGCATTGGCAAATACAATTTCTACCGTATGCCCAAACTCTAGGTTGGTCCTTGTGGTTGCAATGGCAAGTGACAAAGATCACAGTGGTTTTGCCAAGGAACTCCTTATGGGTTAGTCTCTTATATCCTTGTAGATGGATGAATTCCGATTAGATTGAGATTGAAGGCTTACAAATGAAAATTGGACATCAATTTATTTTGTTTTTAAGCTTTTCCCTTTAGATAATGTTTTACTTATTAGTTAAAGTTTCTGATGAATTTATCTGGGAACATTTCTATTTGTTCCCAATGGAACTGCCAATGTTGTTAAAGGTATTATTGTGCATGTGGTTTTGATCTGTTCATGTTCATGTGGTTTTAGTTATTTAGCCTTACTCAATTTTTATGTTTCAGGTCTACATTTTGAAGCTGTTTTCCTGACAGAAGTAGATATTGCAGGAGATAAATCGCGAAGTGCATCTGCATCCTTTTTGAAAGATATATGGACAAAAACATGCATGGAACTTGGTATTAAATTTATTTACGAAGATAGTGTTGAAAATCTAAAACCATTAGATGCTTCGGTTCACTCTATTGGAAAATCAAACAAAATGACCATCACTGCTGAAAGTTCAATAACAAATTGCTTGATGGCTGGTAATAGGATTCTCAAAGCAAGAGTGGGAGATCAACCAGGTATAGTTGTAGTTACTGGATCTTTACATATTGTTTCATCTATGCTAGCATCTATTCAGGCTAAGCTTCCATGAAGAATGGGGTATCTTATTAGCTTCATTTTGCTGTCCTTTTCTTGTCTGTAATGCAATGTTAAATTGTTTTGTAAGGTTAAATAGATGCTACTAATGTTATACTTTGAACCTCTATAAATAACTTTTTTTACAGCGGATTGAATACAACTGAACGATAGTTTTAACAAGATCTCCAGTTATTTAAATCCCCCCCTTAGAGGCTACAATTGCAGTTGTATTGATGTCAATTCAGAAACACTGTGGCCATAAAAAATAATATTCACGTGTTTATACTTAAGACATTAGTTAATACTTCCTCTGTTTATATTTACTTGCAACATATTCCTTTTAGGGAAATGTCAAAATACTTGCAACCATCCTGTCAAAAAAAAAAAATACTTGCAACCAAGCTTTAAATGCCAACTTATTTTAGGCAAATACCACAAATACCCTTACAAGGATTAAAGCTTTCCTTCATAGGTAAGCCTTCATGGCGGAATTCGACCATGAAAGCTCTAGGCGAAATTCGACCATGAAAGCTCCAGATGTGGAACTTTCATGGTTAAATTCGACCATTGAAAGCTTGACAATTCTTAGCCTTCTTCTCTTATGAGTTACAAGGATTTCCTTCCAATGAAAACCACAGAGAGAGAAGATGTAGAGAAGGGAAGAGATGGTCGTGATAGTGGCTGGTCTTGGAGGAGGGGGTTTTAACGTTGGCTGGCGGATTTAGGGGAGGAGGTGGATTTGATGGTGGCCGGGCGGTGATGAATGCATCTGGGCTGGCGGTGCATCAGGGCTTGCGATGGTTGTGGTCTTGTGGAGGTTGCATCTCTGCCGGCGGCGGTGGTAGTTACTAGGGGGCAGGGGAGTAGATGAGGGTGTGCAAGGAGCCCAACGGCACAGGGCCCCAAAAATATAAGGGTCCTAAAATATATTATTTTAAAAAAATTTACTTCATATTTGAGGAAATCACCCTCATTTTTTACCCTTAATAAATTTCCCAGTGATCAATCTTTGAATTTTCAACTTTTCATCTTTAACTAGTATTTAGGCCAGAGCGTTGCTCCGGGTGGTGTTTTTTTCTGAACTTGATATGCATTTTTTTTCCATTTGCATTAAAATATAATAAAAAAACTCAACATTTAAAAGGTACAAATATAATAATTTGGACATTTAAAGCATGATTAAAAGTTGGTTGAGATGGTAATTGTGCTATGTATAATAGCCAGATGTCACGGGTTCAAATCTTGTTGCAAGACAATTTTCTTTTGTTAGTTGACATGACATATGTGCACATTGGACAATTCTAGTGGAGTAACAGAGGTGCCACGTGGCGTGTATACGTTGTCATACACGCCTTTTAATATATTAGTATAGATATCCCGACCTTCCATCTTATTTTTCATAAATCTGAGGGCCTAATTTTCATGTTAAAACAAGGCCCTCAAAATCTTCAAGACGGTCCTGCTAGGGGGGAGGAGGGAAGGTATGTGGTGACTGGTGGTGGATAATTACTTAGGTAAATTAGTTTTGTTAATTGAAGGGGCTTGATGTCTTTTAGAACACTCTCTCTCCTCTTTCTTAAAAAGTGAGCAAAAAACTATGTTGTAAGTAAAAAGAAACGGAAGTATAAAGATTTTTCTAGAGACAAATGTTACTCATGTTAGTGTGCTATTTACATCGAGTTCAATCTTTAATATTTTGAGGTTAGACATGTCTTCAGGATTGATATTGGGCTACATTTTCTATGGAGGTAAAGTGCCAAAATTACGATTTGCTCAAAAGTAATTTATTTTTACTAGAGCTAGATCATGATGATAGTCTAGTATTTTCTATATAAACTCTTTAATTTACTTCAAGTACACTTGTCGGATTTTTCACACTATGACATGAGTATGGGCAATTCGACATTTCATTTTGAGTCAAAATCATAAAAAAAATGTTTATAAAATAGTCTAGTTGGACAATTGGACACATGCAATATTTGAAACGAAGATCAGAGTCTGATTCCATTCGTTTTTTTGACATTTGGAGTCTTGTTCCTTATTATATTCAATGAAATTTCTAATCCTAAGAAAGTTTAAAGGTTGATCTCCAGGATGACCAGGCCAAGACGGTTGTTCCATGTGGTTTGAGGCAAGGCCGTAAGGGCGGTTGCAATGCAAACGGATGGTGGGCTAGCGGCGATAGGATAAAGATCTCCCAACTATTGCATCTCGTTAGAATGTTCTTTGTTTTGAGATCCTTCACTGAAAAAACAAAGGGATCAAATTCGATTGACATTAAATTATCAGTGGGCACTTCGGACATAAATTAGGTTTTTAATTATTTGTGGAGCTAGAAGAACTTCACGTAAGGCAAGTTTGTTGAGATTTTGGGTAAAAGCTCGAATATATTGTTCCCCTGCCGATGGGTTTGATAACTAAATCCACCGGCGGGATTATCTCTTAAATTTAAAGATATTTTTTTTGTTAAGGGGAGTTTGATGGGTGGCGTTAGATTCTTGTTTTAGATGCTCTTCCCCTATCTTACATATATTGGCACCTGTTTGCTCGGTTCATTCAAGTGTTGCCTACTCCTTGCATTGTCTGCAACCATGCAACGTGTGGTTCTTTCTTTGAATTTTCTCCATACACCAACACATTGTTTATAATAATTACGTGGACCATTTTATCCACTAATCCACCAAAATTTGAGCTTCCGCCGGTTGTTAATATTTTAAACTTCCTCCTAGCCCATGGCTTATTTTCTCGAGAAGAAAATTTCAAAACTTATTTTATATTTCCACCAACACACCATTGTTTCATACCAACATTGCCTTGAAAAGCCCCACCCACGGGCCACGTTCATTGTTGGATAGTCATTCAACGCATCATAATAGTAGAAGCTAGCGCAAGGTATTTGTAATATCCTAAAAAAATTAACCATGCTTAACTAAATAATTAATTATGATGAGAAGTTAAAATATATTATACTTGATTTTGTTTATGCAATTTGCAAATAGTATGCTACTGCACAAAGTCTATTACTACATTTGATTTGGCTTAAATGATATATTAGGTAACGCTTAGATGATCTACGAGGTAGCACGATTTGGGTAGAAGAGATTTTAGGTGATCCGATTTGGGTAGAAGAAATTTTAGATGATATGACACTTGACAATAAGTAAAATTGCCAGGCTGAGAGCACCTAAGAATTTTCAAATGATTTTTACGACTGATTTGAACCAGATGGTGTCTTTTACTTTTCCCAAATCCCAAAAATCTATCCAAATATCTCAATATAGAAATAAATCTTCATTCCATAAAAAAAAAAACACAAAAACAAATAACTTTTGAAACGTAAATTTGAAAACTAAAAGTAGAAAATCCAAACGGTAACTTTTCTCTTCCTTCTCCTATAATCTTCAACTTTCCATCCATTAGATTCATCATATATTCACACAAACACATCCTACGGTGGTGATTCAAAACAAACAAAGTTGACCGTTAGGGAGCGTTTTCCCCCCTTCCCCACAAAAAGCAGAACAACACCTTTTAATTTTTCTGATCATCACTTCTCACAAAAACCCAATTCTTTTCTCATCTTTTCAGCAAAATTAAAACCCAGAAAAATTTGAGTCAAATTAATCGACAGAAACTTACAAAAGAAAGAAATTAGCGGTGGCTTGGGAAAAGGAAGAAGAAGAAGAGACAGGCAATAGCCGTCTCCAAACGTTTTTTTCGACGCTTTTTTCAAGCATTGGAGGCGTTTTTAGTCATCCTCAAGAAATGGATTCCAGAGTTGTTCTTCCTCCACATTTACCCATCAAAGCTCCTGGTAATTTTTTTTTTTTTTATGAAATTCACTGAATAAACTTATCTGGGTAAGTTTTCTGGTATAATTTCATGTTAGAAATTTTGGGTACCAGTTAATTTTTCTGTTTGTGCTTATTAAAAGATCCGATTTTCCCAGAAAATTCATCTTCTTGATGGGTTTATTTAATTCTGGAGCCTTTTTTTTTCTTCTAATTTTTAATAATGATCTAATTAATAAGTTCAGTAGTTGAAAGATTGAATCTTTTTTCAACATATATGTGAAATTCGAAATTTTTGGTGAATTTTTCAGAAGAACAGAAGCAAAAGAAAGAAGGGGGGAATCGTCGACCTCTGCAAGAGATTGGCAATATGGTTAATTTCAATAATGTCCCAATTATCAAGTAATTTCCCACCTTTTTTTTTTTACTGTATTTAGCTTTTTAAATTCAACTGATCATCATTTTTTTTATTGCTTAAAATTATTATAATCTCAATCTTTTCAATATTCTATTGTTTTTAGGAGCCTAGGAGCCTTGTCACTGGTAACTGATGGAGCAGCTGAAAAGAAAAAAGAAAAGGTATTTTTTTCTTTATACATTATGTATTGTGTGTATTGAAATTGAAGTATAAA
Organism: Beta corolliflora; assembly: GCA_947648045.1. NCBI lineage: Eukaryota > Viridiplantae > Streptophyta > Magnoliopsida > Caryophyllales > Amaranthaceae > Beta > Beta corolliflora. Next base: position 87,412 of record CANSZD010000757.1, on the reverse strand, counting down.
TGGTGTATTTTGTGAAATTGGGTTCATTTTCTTTATAATATTCTGCAGAATGAAGAAGAAGAACTGGTAAGGGAGCACGCGGCGCGAGCTCAGAAGAAGGTTACATGTAACCCCAACCCTGAAACAGTGATCATAATAAGCTCAGATGAGGAAGAAAAAGCTGATGTTGAAAAGTACAACAAGAAGAAAAGGATTCTCAGTGGTAAAAGGAGTTCAAGAAAGAAGAAATACAGCCTCACTTTTGTCCTCACTGCCAGAAGCAAGGTGAGATCATCTGAAACAAAATAATTTTAGCAAAAGAGTCTTTGTTTTAAGTTATCAATTGTTCATTTTAGTGTTTTCAGTCAGTTTTTGTACTGAAACTTGTGCAATGTTATAGGCAGCTTGTGGGATTGCAACTAAGCCTAGAGATGAGGTGGTGAACATTGATGCTGCAGATGGTGAAAATGAGTTAGCAGTGGCTGAATATGTGGAGGAAATCTACAAGTTTTACAAAATCGCAGAAGACGAGTATCGATTGTGTGATTATATGCCGTGGCAATCCCACATCAATGAGAAGATGAGGATGATTCTCATCGATTGGCTGGTCGAAGTTCATAACAAGTTTGAATTGCTGCCTGAAACACTTTACTTGACTATCGATCTTGTCGATAGGTATCTTTCGACTAAGGTTGTTTCAAGGAAGGAACTTCAGCTCATAGGCATTAGCTCAATGCTGCTAGCCTGCAAATATGAAGAGATTTGGGCACCTGAGGTAACATCTTTCGGCCCGTCTTCTTTTGGGTTACTTAACCTGTTATAGTGTAATATGGTGGTTGTTAATGATGAATCTGGTTGCAGGTGCAAGATTTCATGTCTATATCAGACAGTGCATATACCAATGAACAAATACTTGGCATGGAGAAAGAGATCTTGGGGAAGTTGGAGTGGAATCTTACAGTTGCTACTCCATATGTCTTCCTTGTTAGGTTCATCAAAGCTACTGTTCCTTCTGATAAAGAGGTAACTACGCAGCTTTCACTGCTATATATGGATATTTTGCACCAAACGCAGCCTTTTACTGAAGTTTTGTGTCATTTTTTCTGGATGCAGCTGGAAAACATGGCCTTTTACTTGGCAGAAAATGGTCTGATGCAGTACCAAATCGTGAAATCATTTTGCCCATCAATAATCGCTGCTGCTGCGGTGTATGCAGCACTTTATAATATGGGCAGAACTCCTTTTTGGACTGAAACACTCCAACATTACACAGGCTACTCAGAAGAACAGCTGAAGTAAATTCTTTTTAACTATCTTCAGTTTTCTCTTACACTTTACATGTTTATTAGTACCCTTATCTGACAACAAGAGTCCTGTTATCGCTTTTTCGTAGGGATTGTGCAAAGATGTTAATCAGATTCCAAATATCCGTTAAAGAAACTAAACTCAAAGGAGTTCATCGCAAGTTCTCGAGTATCGACAGGGGTGCCGTTGCTCTGCTTCCACCTGCTATACATCTGAAAGGCCCATCAGACTCAGTATTCCAAGTCTAAGAGTGTTCTTCAATAGTAGAATGGTTGTGTGTCTCCTTTCGAGCTTTGGTGTTCTATTGTCGGATAGCTAGTTTATGTGGCATCTAAAAGATCATCGCACATCATGATCTGTAGTGTAGGGTTTGCAAAATAGTGGGGCTTGCATCTAGATTCTGAATTTTTTTTTGCCAGTGTATCTAGATCTGGTTTTAGACTATAAACCTAATGCAGCTTTAAAAATGTGGTTTCTTTTGTATCTCTCGAATCTTTTTGCAATTTGCATCTCTATCATGTTGGATCACCTCTGTTCTCCTCACTCTATCACTCATTTAGAGAGAAATGAGTTACAAATAAGTTCAGATAGTCAAATTAGGTGAAGAGAAATCTAGGCAAAACCATAACTTAATATCACTCATTCTGGGAGATTAGATAGTTAAATGAGGTGAAGAGAACAAATCAAAGTAGCCAAAACCAAACTTATTGATTCCAAAAAGAAATTTATTGATCAGATGAATACTAGTACATGTTTACATCTAAATTTGCCTACCTCGGAGCATTAGCACCAGTAGCAAAACTTAGTGTTGATTTGGTTCAAGAAACAACTTCAAAGTAAAACGACTCTAGCGGTGTACTTGTGTATTGTCATTATTTGTCTTGTTTTCTCTTTCTTCATCCATCCTAACCTCGTTGCGCTCCTCTCCTTGCTCATCTACCACCTTCACTCTTCTTTGGCAACAACTTCTCTTCTCACCACTCTCCTTCCCGAGCTCGGACCTCCTCTCCAAGAACTCGGAATTCTCCTTCCAAACCTCTCCATTGGCATAGACCTCCTTCTTCCAAATTGGCACTGATGCTTTTAATTCATCGATCAAGTACTTGCAAGCATCCAATGCATCAACCCGATGAACAGATGAGATGGCAATAAATATACTTGTTTCACCAACTGGAACGGGGCCCAAGCAATGAGCCACAGCAATTAAGTTGAGATTCCATATTTTCCGAGCTGAAGTACATATAGTTTTAATGGAGCGGATTGCCATGGGTACGTATGCTTCATATCTAAGCTCCACTACGGTTTTTCCATCAAAACTATCTCGTGTTGTGCCAGAAAAAGTAGCAATGGCACCACATTCTGGTGCACGAACAAAGTTGATGTACTTCACTATGTCAATCGGGTTATTCTCTTCTAGAATTTCAACAAGAGTCTTCTCCTCCTCAGCCATCTTAAAAACTTAGCCTTCGTGCTTCCAACCTATGAAGAAATCAAGCTTAACTTTGTATAGCCAACAACAATCTAGTTTCTCGCGAACTTTTCCATCTCCAATGGGTTTTTGAAAGATGATCCTAAGGATTCAGAAACAAAAAGTTCAGGTGTTGCAAATAAATTCCATGTAAGGATAAAGGATGTCACAGAACCACATGTAACTGATTGCATATCTAAACACTTCCAATTTGCTCAAACAGATTTATTTTACCAGAATTTCTTACAAATATACTTCCATGCTCTCCAACCACAATTTTGATATTGATATCTCAAATTATATTAGTAAATTAAATTTGATATTTGACTAATAGGAGTTCACATTAAGAATAATCTAACAACACCTATCATAAATTCATAATAACATTTGTTTAAATATACTATCAAAACTAGCCTATGAATAGTGTAAAATTCAAAGTGTTCGCAACTAAAAGGAAACCAAGGACGTACATAATCTCTTTGTTCGGAATTAGTTGTCATATCATCCCAACCTTTTTGCGATTACTGATATGACATGATGTTACAATAAGTCCCTCAAATTATCAGGGATTTCTTTTTATCTCGTCTATTTTAAGAAAGGTGACAACTTTTTCCGAACATCCTAGTAAATGAGGGAGCACGTGACAATGATTCAGGAACGAACCGAAGACATAATGAATAATTTGGTCTCATAAAAGAAGAGAACTCCTGAGTTTTATCGCCCAAGTAATCAAATTAAATCACATAAAAGAAGAGAAAAAGAAAACCTCTCATTTAATTAGACGCTAATTAAATAGAACAATAATTTTCTTAAAATCAATAAGAATCTAATTCAATAAAAAAAACATATTGAGCCAAATTAGTACGATAAATTGGATTAAGAAGATGAATAATTTCTAGAGTAAAAAAAGATAATTAGAAGGATTAAAAGATTAATAAAATTATTATATTCTACACTTAAGAATCAACTTAGAAAATGAAACAAATTAGAGAAGTGAAAGATGAAAGTATGTAGAAAGAGATGAGGAGAGAGAAAGAGACCTGAATATGAGCTTGCTGGGTAGCTTGTGCACCAAACCTGTTGAAAAAAAGAAGAGGGAAGAAGATGCCAAACTAAATAAGTAGATAAACACTTCATAAAAAAGATTCCTCTTTAAACACTCAACAACTAGGGATGGAAATGGATGATGGATCATCCATCATCAGCTTAACCCGGATTTATTAAGTGGGTGAAAACCCAAAATAAACGGATGAAAAGCGGGTGACGGGTGATGGATGCGGGCCGGATGCGGGTGAGATTTTTTCCATCTTTCACCCGACCCATCACCCGTTTAACACCAACCCATCATTTATTTGTCAATTACACATGTTTATTTACTTACTTTATTAAATTTTTAGTTGAAAATTTTAAAAAATATGTATCTTATGGCATAATTTTTTGTAAAAATTGTTATATATCTCCTCACCCGCTACCCACCCGACCCATCTGTTCACCCGGTGGATGATGGATGGATGGATGCGGGTGATGGCTTAGCGGGTGATGGATGGATGCGGGTGACTGATGCGGGTGAAGCTCCACCCGCCCCGAATCCGATCCATTTCCATCCCTATCAACAACACAAACACATCCTAAAAAAAGAAGGGAAAAAAACACTAAATGTGGCCCATGTTAGAGTTGTGGGATTATATATTATATTATATAAAAAATAATAAAAATCCGAATTTGTGAAATTAAATGTAGTAATATTTTTAGATATCATTAATTTTCTACTGAATTATTGAGTCGTATTTAAAATCTGATAATTATATTACGTTGGTGGGTTTTTCCTAAATTAATTATTATACTTGGGGTATATTTTGTTCAATGATATATTTTTTATAAAATGTATTTTTTGAAGAAATCATAAATGTAAATTAGTTTTCCTTTATATAGTTCCTTTCAATAAAAGTTAGGAAAAAACAAAGGAAACACTTCCAAAGGTACGAAAAAATAAATGGGAGGAGAATGTGACATTATTTGTTTGTAAATGAAAATGTTTTTTTTACACATTTATAAATGTTTCACACTTTTTTTTTTAATATCCCACTTTCTGCAATCCAAGCAATGAAAATAAGATAATGAATTTTCCAAACATATGACTTCCTTCCAACCAAACTCTCTTAATTCTTAATGGGACCCAATTTTAATTAACTTAAAGACAACACATTGAATTTTGCATTAACTAGTCTTTTAGTCAATCAAATCCACTTTTAAGTATGCAATGATCTTTCAAAAAATTATTGTTTACATTCACAATAGTAATCCACAAACTTGACAAGAACACAATTTGTTGCCGGACTAGAGTCGAGTAACTTTATGTTTGAGTAAGTCTTGAGTAAAACTGCCTCACACTGACAAACTTGGATGTTAATCAATCCACTTCTTTTGTCTTGTTTTGGAACCTTGAAACAGAAATAGTATGACCCAATGGGTGACTAGTCACAAGTCAGTCACAATTCAAGATCACAATTTTTCTTTTTGAAAGGGATTATTAGCAATCCAGAGTCTCTAAATTACACCTATCTTACATTTTTTTGCTAATGAGTCACACATCACTCAACCAACAGAAACAACCAATCGTCCAAAATTGCACAAGAAATGACCAAAAATAGTAGATGAATTTTTTTTTTCTTTTTCTATAAGCAAATCAACAAAACCATTCCCAAATGACCAAATAAATCAATCAATAAGAGGCTATCGCCCTGCCTTAATGATTTTACAGGGGAGATTTAGGGTCACAAATACAAAGAACAAAAAAAAAAGACATGCTAGTAAAAATACAACTCAGGGGATGGTGGAATGCCCATGATATGAGCCAGAAAAGAAAAAAAAAAGGCAACCAAAAAAAAAGAGGATGCCATTGTGGTTAGGGAGAAAAAGTGAAGGATAGGTGGACGATTGCACACTAGATAATCGTCCGTCACACGACATTGTCGAAGCCTCTGCTAAAACCCTCCTATTAGTACAAGCTTAATATACAAGATACATTCCTGAGCTTTGATAATTACATTTAGCTGAAAGGTGAGGCTGAAGTTTATGACCCTATGGGTGTTCTGTCACCAGGACCAGCGAGCATAATCTGCCAATGAAGGAGAAACTTTTTAGAATTTATCGAATGTAAAATCACTAGCATACCTTTACAACTTAATCTGCAGGTGCTGATAAATGGTTGTAATGGCAATGAAATGGTTATTTTCATCCCAATGTTCACGATAATGCTTGTTCATCAACGTCTTTTAACTTCATATATTTCCATTACATGGGCATTGGCATGAGAATTTCTTAAAAAAAATAAAAATTCACAACCATTACAACCATTACAACCATTTGTTAGCAGCTCCCAACAAGTTGTTAGTTCATAGCAGAATGCATCAAATTTTGGAAGCTTGAACTTACATTACAGTCGAAAGCGAACCTCCTGGCCAACATGATAGCTGCATTTCTATCCCTTTCTGACTCAAATGCTATAACGAAGCTCAAACCCGGCCTTACTTGCCAGAATAAAGCTTGCACTGCAGCATTTCCACCACCTCTAACCCCACAAAGCTGAAGATAGGAAATTGAAAAACACAATTAACCTTGTGGAAGTGTTTTTTTCTGATAGGAAAAGGACATAAAAGCTTGTTTTCTTCTGCATTTAGAAACCAAGATACTGCACCAGCTCATTAAAATATAGCATTACATGATCCCTTACAACACTAGATGTCTCCGACAGCCACCATCTCCAATCCAATTACTCTCTTTGTTTCATTACCAACAGAAACCTGACTTCACGTTTATGGTTGTCCCAATTACTTTGTATCCGGTCCTTCACAAGTTCCTTACAATTCTCTCTCCCACTCTCTAATGCCATACTCATGTTTTCTCTCTTTATCCACTATTCTTAATCTCCACGTCATACCCCATCATGCAATTTAAAGACAGGACAGAGAGACTATAACTGTACATTGTCTCTTGACAATGCACATTTCATCTGGAATTTGTATAAGCTCAACAATTTGTTGCAGTGTAGATGCACATGAATCTCTTCTGGTAAGAGATTAAGCATTTAGTATCGCACACAGGAATCAACAACATTAACCCAATGCCCACTAGAGAAGCTATTGCTCCTTGGGGAAGAAAGGGTGGAGGGCTTAATATGTGCAGCCTTACAACTATAACAGAGAAGCTGCTTCAAAGGATCTTTGATCTAAGATGCAAATATGCAATAGCTGAAGCTAATAATTGGACACGTCCCGGTGTCCTACATGAGCATGCTAATCCAAGTAACATTGTAAAGAAGGGTAAACAATTTGATAAACTATGATAAAGGTAGGTAGTCCATAATAACGGAAAAGTACATCAAAGAACATCTAAGGTACATTCAATACATAAGTTGACAGTTTGTAAAGTGCACCTGCATTGCTGAAGAATAGTACTCTTTGGCAATTGTTGTTTTCCCCTTACAAAGCTTCATCCTCATCTTTCCAACATGGAGAGAATGAATAGATTGCGACGGTTGATCTGCACCGTTCATCTGAGTGATAACTACCTGTGAAGTCCAACATAATATTTAAATCAAATGGCAAACTCAAAACCCAGCCCATTGGCAAGTCACAGAAATTACTTGCTTGTCCTTTAACTTTATAATTTCCAAAACAAAGTCTGCAGCTCTATGCTGGTGCGGATATGAATGCAAATTGCAAAGGCAGATTTTAGTCAATATTCAGCCTATACCAATTATTCTTAGACACAGAGATTGATATATTTATAATTCACAGGAACATTGAAATATAAAGAGCAAATGAGGCCAAAAATTAAGTTAGAGGCAACTCAATATATCAATTTCATGCTCATGGAAGTCACTTACGTTGAATTCAGTATCATGTCTACGCACAAGAGCCTCAACATAGCTTCCCAAACCTGGTGCTGTTTAGCAGAAATGCATTCACTTTTAGAATAGAACCTTTTAAGTAGCTATGTGACTTGACTATTAACTTGATTAAGAAAACAAAACAATGACATGCATCAGCAAGTCAAATCCAAAACAACTACGCCAAAGTTTAGAACATGAACAAACCAGGATCAATAGGACCAGTGGTGGACACCGTAACTTTTCCGCCATCAAAGGTGATTTCTGCCTGCAATAGTCGCCCAACATCAAACGGCTCTGGAGCATAAACTTGTTTATTTGCCCCTGAGACAGCATTTAACAATAAAAGCAGCATTTAAGGAAGGAAAGATGTGAATAATCTTCTCCAAATCACTTCTTGATTTCTTAATCACCATTAATTCTTGTGACTTGAAAACACACCCAGTCCCCAAAAAGCCTCAAGAAGAATTTCAAAAGGAAAACATAAACACACTGTAAAAATATAAAAGAGGGTCGGGGGAAGGGAGATCAAATGATTGCCAGCATCTCAGATAGGGTCAACATAACTTCCAAAATCATATAGTTACATATGCACCCACAAATTCCCCAGCATAATAAATGGAGAATGGAGTCAATCGAATGAATCATATAAAAGAAGAGTGTTATCATTTGAGCAAGTATTTTCTAAAATGAGAAGCAACAAGTTTATCTCTAAGATATGCAAAAGGGTCCAATCTCATGATAAAATATTAAATACTTCTATATTAAGAAACTAGAAAAAAAAGGAAATGAATAAAAATAAAAGTTGAAAAAGCTGCATAATTTCTAGTATTTTAACAATTGATAAACACATAAAAGAAGACTGAACCCACTTTACATATTCCCAAGAATAATCTATCATTGCTCCTGTAGAATATGTTAACCATTGATACCTGAAATAGGCTCCCTTTTGTCACTGTCAGATGTTACCCGATACCACTGAATTAGGCACTCTGAGAGCTCTGCAGCCTCATCAGAACGTTTTTGGGCCCGCAAAAAAGAACCTAATAGCTCTTGCCCGTCCAATTCATACAAATGCAACATTTCCTCCTCGATCTTTTTCTTCATTATCAGCTACAAGATATAGAAAATTCGAAATATTATAAGTCGATAATGAAGAAACAAAGGCGGCAACCCAACATAAACTAAGCAAATCCCGAGAAATTCAATTGTGGCACAGCAGGTTGAAAATAAAAATAGACAGTCGGGAGGAGAGGCAGATAGATTTGTCCTACGGACAATTCAAGCATTGCGAATTCTGTTCATTACTTTTCTTCCCAACCTGAATATTTCCATTCAGAGGTATTCCCTATATCGCCTATGATTAAAGATTCCAAATTATAGAAACTTACACAGGTTGTGACCCCTCTAATAATAAGATCAGCAACAATATAAATCAAAGGGTGATAGCTATTCACAAGAAACTCTCATGAGAAAAGTCAAAGCCATAAGCTCTAGCAGATCTTTTGTGAATTCAGCGAGCAGCTCAATGCCTCAATCTATTTAGCATTGTAAGAGTAATCTAGAGCAGCTGGCTTGACAGCATCAGAACAACAAGCTAAGATGTCTCTCACATGCACACAACATGTTGAAAAGGACAGAAGGAAAACAAGAGAATAAAAACACTATAATACCTCCTTCTGAAGTTGAATTGAATGCTTAGACTTCTCCACGAGCTGAGTCCTTAATGCTCGAAGTTCATATTCCATGTCCATTACCTGAAAAGGTGATGATTGACAGAGTTAACACAGAAGGATACAACAGGATTCATCAGAAATCAAAAGTATCCATCACCGCCACAGACATATAGCCAAGTGTTCAACCCATGGGACATTCATGCATGAAGTCCCTGAAATTAAAGAAATGTACAGGATCCTGCTATCCCCTTCCAAGAACCACACTTCTTTCAAGGATTTATTGATCATTACTACCAGAACACAAACGGAAAGAAAGGGAATGGGATGCCATATGGTGATCCATGATTGGTACAATAGCTATGAGAAGGGTAAAGTGCCATGTGGCAACTAGTCATGGTCTAATAAGCTGTCACGTGTTATAAAAAAATTATTAAAACATTATACAATACAAGGTGATAAAAAAAGTTCAACATCATTAACGATGTACTTTCTACAACTTGATAAAATTACCCATATCTATTACTTCCTCCATTCCACTTTATAAGTACAAAATCAATAATGAATGCAAATTAAAACAAGGCCCAACAAACATACTAGTCAAGAATGACTTTTTGGTAAGAAAAGGGACCCTCAATATTTGGGAGGGGGGGATCATTAGACTTTGAGCTGGTATCTTGTTCAACTTATTTTGACTTAAGTTCATATGAATTCTAATAAGGTCAATTCACGACTACAGTAAGTTAAATTAGGTCCAATTCAGTTGAATAAAACACACCCTTTAAAGGAGTGGAGTAAAATAACATGCATCAACTTGGCTTGTGGATGTAAGTTGTAACCCATAACTTTGTTGCATTATTTCAAACGTCAATAGATATATGATGACAACTGAGGGGGATTTTATTCCCCCTTAAATAACAAAAAAAAATATAGGGACGTAAATCTTCTAATAAGAAGGCCAATGAGACTGGATATAAACACACACAAAAATTAGAAGTATTCAAGGATGCTTACCTTGCTAGGCTGATGCAGCATTTTGATGCGTCTAGCCTCTTGAACTTCCTTCATTAATTCTTCATAATCCTGTTCATACATTTGGCAAATTTAGAGAGGAGAAAGAAATTCCTACAGCAGCATAAAGAAACATTACTATAACCCACAATGTCACACACAATGAATTATGTCAAACTAACACTGATGCTTAACAGGTTTAGCTCAATTATCAGATATTCCCTAAAGAACTAAAGTAAATAAAATGAAGAGTAACAAGTGCAAATGCTCAAAGCTAAGTTGCCACCTACGGACCTACCTAAGGAAAGTGTACATGCATAATACAAGATGAGGTGCAAAGAAACAGCTAAACGCTACTATAAATCAACAACATTGATGGACCTGCTTTCCTGAAGCTCGGGACATTTGCTCGTGCTCCTGAATGGCTTCTTCAACACGCTGAACAGCTGCTCTAGCATTTTCAATTTCAGCGCGAGCAATAGATCTTTCCTCCTCAACAAGTCTTTTGGCTTCTTCAGATGCCTAAGGATGAGCAACAAAGAGTGATGAGCTATCAACACATCAACATAACAATGCTTCTATTTGTGAAGGTGAATATGAAAAACGTACAAGTTTGCTCAGAAAAAGGATAACAGTTACAAGAATGATCTCATCGTGTCAAATTGTAAATGCAGCAATATGCTAGAAGCATGGAACACAATATGTAGCAACTTTCAAAAAGGTAACTAGCTATTTTTATATTCAGGATACAGAATTTTGTTAGATGACAACACTTACAAATGACCTTAGAATAATTGCATTCTCGACAATTTATTACCAAGAAAGAGAGAGAAAAAGGACATTGAAAAAGATAATCATCAGGCCTAATCAAGCTTCTTGAATGTAAATAGTCTTTGATAATTAATACGGCACCTGATAACTGAAAAGCATTATTTCTCACAATACCTGCTTCAAGAAGTGTGCTAGCCTTTTCACCTCCTCCTTTTCATGAAGCAATTCTCCTTCCCTTTTGGCTAACTGGACAGCTAAAGCCTCAACCTGAGTTGAAATATAGGTTCAGTTAACTCAAGATGTGTTATTATGTGCAATCATTTTTTTATACTTCAAAAGTAAGTAAAAACTAATGACAGAAAAATCCATTTAAACATAAGGAACAAATATACTATTACAGAGTTGCTAGATCTTCTCACTACCATTTACACACACTAGTTCTACCTTAATTCCTAGTTCCCACTCGACAAACACTCAACAAGTCAAAGTATCACCAAAGAGCTCTTAGCTCAACAGCATCACCAGAACTTTGCAAATAATAAATCTGCAGTTTGGTACTCAGATTTCTTGTATTTTTTTCGTGGTGGGGAAATGCTATGAAGGCTAGTTAGGTGGGTTTTTATCCCAACTAGGTTATGGAGATGGGGTAGTTGGAGTTTGGGGGGCCAAACACCCACGCCAAATTGCGCAGCCCTTGCCTGAGAGGCTGAGACGGCTTGGGTCCAACAGTGTCATGCACTCATGCCTACCCTCCAAAGAAAAAACTTGAATACTCTGGATATTCAAAATGCATAAAAGTATAATGATCAGTGCTCACTGCATCATCATCCACCTTATGTGCCGTCATTCTTGTAAATACATATGACGCATAACTAAATTTCAGAAACTTTCAACATAAATAATTTTCTCCATATTCATCGAAAAATCAACACTTCCAGTTCATTACAGATACTGTAAATCAGGTATTCAGGCATGTAAAGGAAATCAACTTATTGCACTGACAACTATTTCATGACATACGGAGCAATCTCTGTAAAAGTCTTCTTCATTTCAGAATAAAACAATATATTCTTCACTCAACAATAACTATTTGGGTGCTATCCATTTCTTCTTCCGCCCTCATCAAAGTGACATGATTACATGGAAACAGAATTCCAAGTTGACTGCATTAGTCAAGAAAGTCCCTGAACCATATCCAATTGATTATTCTGGCAAAAAAAATCAGGAGCATCGGTAAGCCATTGACCAGCAAAGGTTCACAACAGGTCAGGTAAGCCTAAGATATAGCATACATCAGAATATCTGATATCTCATATCTTCTCCAGAACCATTTAGATACTTACCAAAAGGTCAGGTACCTATGAACAAACATATTTCTGCTTCACTCTAGCTTCTCTTAAGTTAATCATTTCATCCTCCCCCTAAAATTAAGTTACACCTATATACTGAGCTACTAGAACCGACTAGTTTGTACACCTTTTATTAGAAATCTTCATCCCTGAAACACTCATGGCAAACTCTCATCAGTCAATGAAAATTGAAGTCTTTTGAGGAATAAAACTCAGTGGTGCCAAAAATATACATATATATAAACTTCCAGTATGAGGTCTGAGCTTTAAAAGTTACTAGACCTTCGTGGCCTCATTGCTTAATGTACTTTATACAATAATCCCAAGCAGTTAATTTCCAGGTTTTGACATAATATTGCAGCCAAACAAATTCATGACGCTTTTGTTGACTTAGAAAATTATTCAAGAAAAAAGTGCCGGTCAAATCAGGTCATACGTACCATGGAAATCGCTTCGTCTACATCACCCTTGTTTTTACCAGTCACACGGCCTCTTAAGGACTCCAAGGCATCTCTTAGCTTCCTCAAAAGAACATGTTTCTCCAAAGAAGCAGCTTCCTTCAGTTTGTCCTGTATTTCAATAGCACATTTAGGTCCATTGTGAAGATATAGAATATCAACTAGAAGACCCTTAACTTCTCAGTCTCAATTGATTTTTCTCTAGATATTGAATAATGAATGTGTTAAGCTATTAGCAGAAGTTATACACTTATACTCTCTACTACTGTCAAACAACATACAGGGAGGCAAAGAAACAATTAAATAGCAACTGATCCAATCAAAAAATAAGGTTACAGAGAACTTGGAAAAAACAAGAATATGAGAGTGAAGCTATTTAAGCAATGATAAACCTCTTCTGACAACTTAGCAGCAGCGGCCAATCCCTTCTCAAATTTGTAGGCAAGATCTCGAACTGACAAGCGTTTCTGCTGTTCCAGCAACATTGCAGTCTCTCGTGCAACAATCTCCTTCATCGAAAACATCTTTCGTTCATCCTTGACCTCCAAAACCTGATTATCAGCCCCTATCCTGTAATTCGGAAACCGACTTGACAGGAATGTCACATCGGCCGAGACAGCTGGGACATTTTCCTTTTGCATTGTTGCAAATTCACGAGTCAACCTCGTCATGATGCCGGAATCTAACAACTCTGTTGTTCATCAAGTACAAACAAGTATATACATATTACTACAATGAAAAAAGTCTCAACAAACCCATTACTAGGAGTATGCAGGCAACAAACTAAATCTAATATTACAAAGACTTTTCAACCTAGTGCTCTCAAAATGTGGGTCAGTCTTTACCAAACTCAAACCCTAAAGTAAATGACAATCAGCCAAACATTACTAAATTAGCCCCACTCCCCTTATTTCCCCTTCTTCTCTCAAATTTAAGAGGCAAAACCAATTCAATGGAGCTCCAAAAACATGAATTAGGAACCAATTTACTAACATAAATCAGGAACTAATTTACTAACAATCAACTTTATAATATATAATCACAATGAAGTGGGTAAAAAGATCTCAGCTTGAGGATATATACTAGCTGAATTAAACCCATATGAAACAATTTAGACAGATTGCAAAAAAAAAAAAAAAAACAAATTTCAAACATTAGAATTACCAACAAAATAGCCTAATTTCTTACATACTGTAAGAAACCCTACGTAAGCCCTAAAATACCCACTTTTTCGTAGAATAAAAATATCATAAAGTAAACAAAAGACCACCCCTCACCCAAAAAAAAAGAAAAAGCTACATTAAAAAAAAGACTATGTTCAAAAACAGGAAAAAAATATGGAATTTTGGACTTACAGATCATGAGAATGCAGAAGAAAATATGGGTTTTTCTGGGTTTTTGAGATTCTTCCACCAGATGAAATTCAAGATATTCAAGAGATAATGAGAGACAAAGACATGAAGGTTTGGAGAGAGAGAAAGAGGGTGAAAAGAAAAAAGATGTTTGCTTTTTGAAAAAGGGCCAAAAAAAGTAAAGGCTGCTTACCCTTCTTCTTCTTCTTCTTCTTCTTTACCTTCTCTCTTTCTCTCACTACAACTTTAGTTATCTGAAAATCTGTCTGAAAATAAAATGTGTTTTGAACTTGATTGTATATTCACAGACAAAAAAGTCTAGTATTTTGCTTGAAACTTCAAAAATTCCATGAAGAGGGGCCCACATAACTTCTTGTTGATCTAAATAAACTGGTTTAATAATTACACTTTGTTAGTGATTGGATTTAAATAAAGCTTGATTTAGGTGTTGATTAGGTGCAATTTTAAGACACAAATGCCCTTGTTCATTAGTTGACTAGCTATTATTAATATTTTCAGGTGTTCAAGTGTTCAAGTGTAGAATGTTTTGAAATGTGAAATGAAGAAGTTTACTTGTTTGTCCGTTTCTATATTTTTTGGCATATACTCAAAACAGTTGTTTGTTGGGAAATTCAATATGATTGCTAATTTCCAGTCCAATTCACAACTGTTATTTTCTCGATTTCTTTTAGTTTTTTTACTGGATTGGTAGATTTTGATGGTATTGGATTGTCCTTTTCAGTGGAATGGTATCAGATCGGAGCTGTTGTACCAAGCAATTTGATTTTTGAACATGTGATCTGATGACTGATAGTGAGGTTTAGAGGTGGCTCTTTATGGAGTTTTATGGTTAACAATTTTGATTATCAATCCCTCTATGGACTTTCGTCCTTTTTTTCTCCTTATACTTTGTCCTTTCAAATTTGTTTGTGACTGTCTTTTAGTTATACCATTTACTTTTTAACACTATTCATTAACCAACTTTATTAAGATATCTCGCATTATTATGTAAGAAAAAACATAGTCAATTAGAGTCTTGTTAGATTCATCTCAATGCGAGGATTGAAGGATTTTGAATATCAATTTTTTTTATAATTTTTACTTATACGCAATTAGAGATATTAATGCCTAAAAAATCGTCTCGACAAACAACAAAAAAGCAAATGGTGCAATTCAAAAGAAAAACATAAGGTATTATAAATAGAAGGGATCGCCACTTAACTCTCACAAAAGT
Organism: Beta corolliflora; assembly: GCA_947648045.1. Lineage (NCBI taxonomy): Eukaryota > Viridiplantae > Streptophyta > Magnoliopsida > Caryophyllales > Amaranthaceae > Beta > Beta corolliflora. The sequence goes on along the minus strand of CANSZD010000757.1, from coordinate 71,921 downwards.
TACTTTAATTCCTACCAATTTAGATCTCATCAACGACACCCACTCAAAAGTCATAACTTTAAAAAATGAAGATATTTCAATGGAACAATCTTAAAGAGACAGATGAAGTAGTTATTTAATTTTTGCAGGACAATATTGTAAATTTAGCTTAATAATTTTTTTTACTCTTCAAATTCTCTAATCTGTTAATATTTCTTTCTCTTGTGTTAGTATTTGTTTCCAATTTGATACTTCTATATAAAAAAAAGTTCATTAGGATCAAGAACAAAAACACAAGATAAACATATGAATGAACTTGTTTTCCCTTTTGTTTGCCGAGCAACTAACTCTCTATTTTCCACAAATTAATCTTTGTTATTCACCCAAGTACCTCAACTGTTTTTCCATTATGAAATACACGACCCAACACTAAAAAGTTTGGCTTAACAAAAGCACAAGGGAGGCACAACAAGACATTATACGCGTTGGGCCATGTTTAAGGTGCATTTTCAAGTGTGCAAGTACGCGAGATTGTCCTAATAATCATGGTGATATGTGAACAGTAACATATCACATTGTTATTTTGGAAAAAAAAATCATAGGTATTTTAGGGACTTTTTTAGAAGAAAGGGGTGTTTGGGGTAATAACATTCTCTTATCTTTTTTAAAAAAATTACAAAACTGTCATTGTGATATGCACTATTAACATATCACCGTGATTATTTGTTACTTTCTCTCATAGGTGAGAATCACGAACTTCGAGACCCCCCCTCCCAAAGGCCATCACATACAAATCAATAAAAAGCCCAACCCAACATTTCTCTCACTCCAAATTTTCACTTCATTTTCTCTCTTCTTCTTGTAATCTTGTTCTATGATCCCATCTCACTCAACTCACACTCTCCTCTTCCATGGCACCTCCCAAAAAACGCTACCTTTCCCTTCTTCTCCTCCTCTCTCTCTTCATTCTCTTCATCTTCACTCACTACTCTCTCTCTCCTCCCCCTTCTCTCTTAAACCCAACACCAACCCACTTTCTCTCTCCTCAAAAACCCTCAAATCCCTTCACTTTCACCATTAAAGTTCTTGCCTTTGATCGCCTCTCTTCAATCACTCGTTGCCTCAATTCTCTCTCCTCTGCCCGCTATTTTGGGGACACCGTTGACCTTCACATCTTCATTGACCACTTTCCCAACTCATCTTCCTCTGATTTGGGCCTAAAGCTTGAGAATTCCCACAAAATCTTGGACTTTGTTGATGGGTTTAAGTGGGCTTTTGGGAAAAAGTTGGTCCATTATAGGACTCTCAATGTGGGCTTGCAGGCCCAGTGGTTAGAAGCTTGGTGGCCCTCTTCAGATGATGAGTTTGTGTTTGTTGTGGAAGATGATTTAGAGGTTTCTCCTCTTTATTATCAGTTTCTTAAGGGTTTAATCTTGAATTATTATTATAATCACTCCAATTTTAGTCCTTGGATTTTTGGTGCTTCACTTCAACGACCAAGGTTTGTCCCAGGTACCTCCTACTTTGTTTTATTTATTTATTGAAGATTTTATGGTGTTTTATTAGTTGTGAAGTTATGTTATTTGATCAGAGTAGAATTCTTGAAAATTTTGGATGTTGTCATAGGAAATCATGAGAATTTGTGATTAGAATGAATGGAATTGGACTGACTTTTGTGTGTGTGTGGGAAATTTGTATTATAGAATGATGTGGGGTGTTCGTTGAAATGAATTATTGTGTTGTTTTGTTTGTGGAATGATGTGGGTTTAATGGGTTGGAGTTAAGATTAGCTACTTTTGGCTTATTTATTGTGTGTTGTTTGTTTGCTAAGAAGTAGCTGAACTGTGATTGAAGCTACTAATGCGGAAGTGCCTAATTTTTCGGCGTTGGGTAGTAAGAACTAAGAAGTTCGTAACGCTGTGTAGATCTGAGCTTCCTTAGAACCAATCCAGAATTTGGAGGATATTGGCCATTGGGTGGTGGTTGTAGTCTGAATTAGGAGTGCCAACTTTAGAGCAAGAGTCTTGTAGTAAAGTGATTTTAATGGTTGCGAACTTTAGAGCCTTAAAGATTTATTATGCCCTAATGGCACTAGTGTAGTGGATTAGGATTTAGGTGGAGGACAATCACAGCCCAACCTTATTTTTACTGAAAGCAACTTTTTGCTGACTAGGGAGATCTCTCGAGCTATCCAAATGCCAAGAATTCAAGTGAGTTGATCTGGTTATGTGAAGCCGATTCTCATTTAGTGAGCCTCACAGGTTATCTTCTTCCTGGAGATGTACTTGAATTCGGTGGAGCATCAATATGAGGAAATTCATAGGTCTTGTTCCAGATTATTTGAAGCTGTTGTATGAAATGATGTCAGTTTGTTTGTAGCACTTATAAATAAGGTCATTAGAACTTTTGTCAGCCGTGAAGCCATTATTATTCTATCAAATAAAATCAGAATTTTGAATCCTTTAAGGGAGAAAATAATCACAAACCACAAGAATGGGAACCACAATAGATAAAATCAAACCACAAGAATGGGAACCACAAAAATAACAGAGAAGAACACAAGAATAAAGTCATAACAGAATAGAGCACCAGCCACAAAAGTTTATTCTTGCCTAACACAAACTTCAAAGGAAAAGGAAAAACAAAAGCGTCATCATAGAAAGCAAAAGGATCCCGTAAGTTCACTTCAAAAGAGACTAAGATGTACAAATCCTGAGAGATCCAATCAACATATATTGGTAGCTGATGTATGGCTTCACTAAAGAGTCCCATTGTGACAGTAAAAACTATTTCATTTCACTCAAGATGTACACACATGTAGTAAAGATAGGCTACAACGGACCACAATAAACATATCGCCGCCAAAAATACAAACATCAAGGTAATGGCTCAAACAAAACCAAAACCCATTGAACAACTAAAGCCAAAAAAAGGGGATGTTAAGAACACAAGTAGCAATAACATAGGACATTAGTCGCAATTTGCACAATAGCACGACATTAAGTGCAAGACCGCAACGACAACAAGAACAACAAAAGAGTAGCGGCAGTTAAAATCGGGAGAGGCAAGTAAGGAGCAAGAGCATTAGCACAAATAGAACTAGCGGCGAAAAGCTCCACACTCAATGTACAATAAATAAACCCCACTCGGATAAAGTCTAGGACACACTACTAACGGATCGTCGCAGCTCAATACCACAACAAAGATAGCAGAGGCAATAGAGGGCCGATGCGGTCCTCAACCAACCGTAACAAAGACTAAGCACACCCAACCAAATAAAACACCATATATTTCACACAAAAAATGAGACAAAGAATCATAAACAAAAATCAATATTGACCCTAACGAGGACCCTAATGATGATTTCTAATCTATAAACTAAACAAAAATCATACCACCTCCGTCGATTCAAGTACTCCGACTAGTCGCGCCAACTTCCCCCCTAACTTGTGATGCTCCTTGAAATAGTGGTTTGCTCCGATTTTTTTGGATATCTCTTTCACCATAGAAGTCAAAGTGTGGGGCACCTCTTGAGGCTCAAGATCAATTCCAAAAATTCCAGAGAGGTTGAAATGGGAAAAGAAAAACACCTAAAGGGGAAAAAAAAGTTAGTTAAAAACTAAACAAAAGAAAGATGAGCAAAAGAAAAAAAAAAGATGAGGAAAAAAAAAAAAAGCTTACCAAAACCAGCCACAAAAAACCTACAGGCGTTTTCCCCTTCTTATGTCGTTTCAAACCCTCATACACGTACGACAACAATGCTGCATCCCAAGCATATGAATCTACCTCGTCCAATTTTTCAATAAACTGGACGAAAGAAGTCGTACAAGATCCACTCGAATCTGGAACAATGGCGCAATTAACAATCAAAAAGAGGATTGCCTTCATCCTCTGATCGTTTGTCCTCTCCCCATCAAGACAAATTGCTGTGATTTGTGGTAGAGTTAGTGATTTTGATTCTACACGTTCACCAAATACCCTAGTGAAAGCAGTAAAATCTTTGCTATTCTCCGGGACAACTGGTTTGCCCCTAATGGGCAAACCAGTCAAGTACAAGACATCTTCAAGAGTTATGTTCAAGCACTGACCACCACACACTCTGAAACAGTAAATTCCATTTCCCTCTTCATCCCGGTAATAACTCATGAGCGTCTCAAATAACTTAGTAGGGAAGTCCACTTGCTCGGGCAATTCGTACAGTTTTAGCAACCGCAACAGTGAACTGCCCTCTCCATTAGAATTAATGTGTTCATTAATTCTATCTTTCATCGTAGAGTCTAATTTCAACCACATGGTGCTCATGGTATTCAGCTTCGAACACCCTTTCGTCATAGTAAGGAGTTGTGGATTCAGAAACACTGATCAAGAAGTTGGCTAAGTGCTATGGTAAAGCTATGCAAACTTGCAACAAATTCAAGAACAACTTCAACAATTTCAGTAGCAAACAAGCAAACACCCTCCAAAGTTGCAGTAGCAATCAGCAACCCACACACCAAACCACAATTCCATAACAGTATTTCCAATTTACATACCAACAATTAACTTGTAAAAACTACTTACCTTCAATCACACACAGTTGTTTATATGGAATTCAATCACACTACTTACCTTCAACAAAATTGGTCGTTTATATATAAAGAACAAGCTAAAAAGTTGCTCAGAGTACTAAACAAACAAATTTCATAGTACTCAGTCACATGAAACTAACATGATAAAATTTTCAAAGATAACTCCTTTCAGCAATTCTTTGTTAAAGTTTCACCTTAATCATACCTACATACCTACATTGCATCCCTAATTTTACTAATCAATCAAGTACAACATAAGAAAACCCAGCAAAATAAACCACCAAATTCGAACAAAAACCAAGCAGAATAAGCTTTAACACCTTACATCAAGCAATTGCAATTCCTAAACTAAAACTAGAGTGCATGCAATTCCTCCAAAATTTCAATTCAAAATCATAAACATTTAATTAATTTAAAAGCAAAAATTTACTCACGAAGGATGAGCTGCTGGTATCAGATTGTTCTGGCTCTCTCCTCGAAATTCCCTCGATTGTTCTGCTGGTATCAGATTGTTCAGCACGTAGGTATGCTTGTTTGCTACTGAAATTGTTGAAGTTGTTCTTGAATTTGTTGTAAGTTTGCATAGCTTTACCATAGCTCTGCATGTTAAGCTGACTTAGCCAACTTCTTGATCAGTGTTTCTGAATCCACAACTCCTTACTATGACGAAAGGGTGTTCGAAGCTGAATACCATGAGCACCATGTGGTTGAAATTAGACTCTACGATGAAAGATAGAATTAATGAGCACATTAATTCTAATGGAGAGGGCAGTTCACTGTTGCGGTTGCTAAAACTGTACGAATTGCCCGAGCAAGTGGACTTCCCTACTAAGTTATTTGAGTCGCTCATGAGTTATTACCGGGATGAAGAGGGAAATGGAATTTACTGTTTCAGAGTGTGTGGTGGTCAGTGCTTGAACATAACTCTTGAAGATGTCTTGTACTTGACTGGTTTGCCCATTAGGGGCAAACCAGTTGTCCCGGAGAATAGCAAAGATTTTACTGCTTTCACTAGGGTATTTGGTGAACGTGTAGAATCAAAATCACTAACTCTACCACAAATCACAGCGATTTGTCTTGATGGGGAGAGGACAAACGATCAGAGGATGAAGGCAATCCTCTTTTTGATTGTTAATTGCGCCATTGTTCCAGATTCGAGTGGATCTTGTACGACTTCTTTCGTCCAGTTTATTGAAAAATTGGACGAGGTAGATTCATATGCTTGGGATGCAGCATTGTTGTCGTACGTGTATGAGGGTTTGAAACGACATAAGAAGGGGAAAACGCCGGTAGGTTTTTTGTGGCTGGTTTTGGTAAGCTTTTTTTTTTTTCCTCATCTTTTTTTTTTTCTTTTGCTCATCTTTCTTTTGTTTAGTTTTTAATTAACTTTTTTTTCCCCCTTAGGTGTTTTTCTTTTCCCATTTCAACCTCTCTGGAATTTTTGGAATTGATCTTGAGCCTCAAGAGGTGCCCCACACTTTGGCTTCTATGGTGAAAGAGATATCCAAAAAAATCGGAGCAAACCACTATTTCAAGGAGCATCACAAGTTAGGGGGGAAGTTGGCGCGACTAGTCGGAGTACTTGAATCGACGGAGGTGGTATGATTTTTGTTTAGTTTATAGATTAGAAATCATCATTAGGGTCCTCGTTAGGGTCAATATTGATTTTTGTTTATGATTCTTTGTCTCATTTTTTGTGTGAAATATATGGTGTTTTATTTGGTTGGGTGTGCTTAGTCTTTGTTCTGGTTGGTTGAGGACTGTACTGGCCCTCTATTGCCTCTGCTATGCTGTTGTGGTATTGAACTGCGACGATCTGTTAGTAGTGTGTCCTAGACTTTATCTGAGTGGGGTTTATTTATTGTACGTTGAGTGTGGAGCTTGCTGCTGCTAGTTCTGCTATGCTACTGCTCCTTACTTGCCTCTCCTGATTTTAACTGCCGCTACTCTTTTGTTGTTCTTGTTGTCGTTGCGGTGCTGCACTCAATGTCGTGCTATTGTGCAGCTGCGACTAATGTCCTATGTTATTGCTACTGTGTTCTTAACATCCCCTTTTTTTGGCTTTAGTTGTTCAATGGGTTTTGGTTTTGTTTGAGCCATTACCTTGATGTTTGTATTTTTGGCGGCGATATGTTTATTGTGGTCCGTTGTAGCCTATCTTTACTACATGTGTGTACATCTTGAGTGAAATGAAATAGTTTTTACTGTCACAATGGGACTCTTGAGTGAAGCCATACATCAGCTACCAATATATGTTGATTGGATCTCTCAGGATTTGTACATCTTAGTCTCTTTTGAAGTGAACTGGATCCTTTTGCTTTCTATGATGACGCTTTTGTTTTTCCTTTTCCTTTGAAGTTTGTGTTAGGCAAGAATAAACTTTTGTGGCTGGCTTGTGCTCTATTCTGTTATGACTTTATTCTTGTGTTCTTCTCTGTTATTTTTGTGGTTCCCATTCTTGTGGTTTGATTTTATCTATTGTGGTTCCCATTCTTGTGGTTTGTGATTATTTTCTCCCTTAAAGGATTCAAAATTCTGATTTTATTTGATAGAATAATAATGGCTTCACGGCTGACAAAAGTTCTAAGTCAACAAAATGCCCCTCTCCCTTATATCGATTCATTGCATATTCCTTTGTTTGGTTCCCTTCCAAGTAAAGTTAGAAAGAAAAATGAAGTTGGTGGGGGTGGACGAATGAAAGAAGAGAAAGGTAAGGAATGGGGAAGAAAATGTGGGGTTTTTTCTTTTTCAGAAAGGAAAATGTTTTTTATTCCACTTTTGGAAAGCTATTTTCCACCCCTTACAATCCAAACAAAGGAAAATGGGAAAACTACTTTTTTATATTTTGGAAAATGTGTTTCCCCCAACCAAACACTCTCTGGTACCCTTTTAGAGCGAAATAGGATCATGAAAATCAAACATGCATTTCTTTAGAGAAAGGTCTATGATTATATGATTAATTATGAGCCTCTATAATCAATTTAGCACCATCAACTATCTATAGTTTCTGATTCATTACTTTTGTTGTTGCGTATTCAACTTCAGGTAAACATGGGAACAAGATGAACTTGGATGATGGAACCAGACTCTTTCTCTACCAGTTGGTTGGAACTTGGGGTCAGCTTCTCTTCCCAAGACCCTGGAAGGAGTTTCGTCTTTGGTATGATGATCATAAGGCCAAGGGCATCAAGCCAGTTCTCGAAGGAATGGTATATCATTCTCCTTTTTTTATTCTCTCACTATGCTCTTTATCCTTGAACCATCAAATTTTCTGCAATTGTAACATAGATCTGATTTTCAACTAATGTGTTAATATGAATGAAGGTGACAAATGGATGGTATAAAAAAATGGGAGAAAGGATATGGACCCCATGGTTCATTAAGTTTGTTCATTCTCGCGGTTATTATAACATCTACACGAAATTCCTTCATGAAAGGGCTCTTAGCATCTCTCATAGAGATGCTGGTGTTAACTATGGGAAAACAGCCGGGCCTGATTCACAATTGTTGGACGAGAACTCCTTCGATATCAATCCACTAGAAATGCCGTCTTTGAGTAATCTACAATGGTATGATTTCTGCTTCAAAAGAATACTTCCTGAAAGAGTTGCAAAGAAACTTGATGAAATTGGTCCAATTCTTCGTACTATGGGGAAACAAAATTCTGTCTTTTTGGTCAGCTTATTGAAATCTCCAGAGGCGATTATAAGGAATTTAATATGCCATTTTGAGAGGCTTAATATTCAAAACTACATTTTTTTGGTCCCTAATTCTAAATCAGATTTACTGCACGATCTGCCTAGGAGAGGGCATCCTGTGATTGTTACAGAGGAAGTCTTTGACAGCATCACAAGAAGTAAGAAAACAAGTTCAGAATTGGTCAAAGAGACAGTGGTGAAAGCTTATGTAATTCAGATAATTTTGGATTTGGGGTTCGGCAGTTGTGTGATTACTTCCGACATGCTTCCACTAAGCAGTAACCCAGAACTCGATTCCACTAATTCCATAAAGAACAACTTCTATGTAGGTAAAGACTCCAGGATTTTTTTTGTCAGGAGCTCGTCATCTTCTCGTGCAGTTTGGGATGTAAGATTTGTTCAGAAATTTGCTTCTTCTGTTGAGTCGCTGGTTAGTCAAGATTCATCACAGAAAGAGGATGGAAATTTTGCTGATATCATCGAAAGATTTTCAGAAAATCATGCACTTAGATTGAAGAGTGTTGATGATATAGGCTTTAGTTTGAAACTTGATAAAGTCGATGGAAATCAATCGCTACCAACAGATACAAAGATGATTACGTGGTCACCTGAGATGGACACAGATTCAGTGCATAAACATCTTGAAGAACTTGGAATGTGGATTATTGACAGTGACTCTTCTTGCAAAGCTGTGATCTGTCACCAATCACGATAAGCCGGTGAACATACATCTCTTTCTTTCTTTTCTCTTACCTCGCGGCCTTATTTTTGTTATCATAGCGTAGGTGGATTGTGCTCTGTATGTAATCTTGTATGGTGATCATTTATTCTTTTTTTGTTTATCTGGCTGTATATGAATGAACTTGGATCAGAAAATAGGATGACTGGAAATTGGAATGAAAATAGGCATTTCCTTAAAAGCTCCATTTGTTTTGATGGTTGTGGGTGTTTCTAAAAGGAAAAGAAGTTGAAGGCCCTGTTCTTTTTTGGACTTATTCAGTTCAGTTCAGTTTCTCGCAGTTGAGTTGAGTTGAGTTTCTCGCAGTTCTTTTCAATTTTTCCCAGTCCAAAAGAACAGGGCCTTGAAGTATTACCATCTTTCTAAGTAGATTTTTACATATACCTATGTCATGCGATCGTTATCTCTCTTGTAAGTTCTTTTGTCTAAGGGTAATATGATGAAAGCCAAATTCAGACTCACCAAAATTTAAAAGGCCTGTTACTTTGGAGTAAGAAACACTTCATATCTTACTGTTATATGTCTAACAAGGGGTGCAAAGCCTTTCTTGCCCTAACTGAGGTAATGAACAATCCTCCTTGGCTCCTTGCCCTTGTTAGACTAGCAATCTATGCATGCGATGCGTGCTTTAATTATTTTCTTTGTTGGTTATTCTTTCGCAGTAAACCCTTTAAATTTTTTCTTTTCCCAAGTAATTGTCTATAGCATTTCAATAGCTTCAGTTCTTCTTGATTGTGCTATTTTATGAGTAAATAATTTGAAATCAATGAAGCATGTATAATGCATAAAGCAGTTAGAAAATAAATATATCACTAACCTTTTGTTGTTTTTAACATATAGTTGGAGTTGAAACTATGTGATGGTTCGATAATGTTTCTTTAGATAAAGAGTCTTATTTTATTGATAAAAAATATATAAGTTTCTATATACATTATAAATCATCATTAAGTTTTTACATACTACATTATTATCGATAATGTATTTCAATAACACATTTTTAGTTTTGTTTTATGGACTTTTCTAATCAATGTATAATCATATGTATGTTTTTCAATGTGTCATTTTAGATTTATGGTAAATTTCCTTATTTAAAATTATTTTTTCAATTATATGTTGATTGTGATGACTTTGAATTGTTTGGGAATTTCCTTTTTTAAAATAATTTTGTCAATTTTTTGTTGGTTTGCATTGATTGTGCTTACTTGTTGTTTAGGAGTGTTGTTTGAAGTTTTTTTCTTAAAAAAATAATTTACTTAATAGGGGTAAAAATGTGATTTCAGATGGGGACACCGTTGCTCCCCTCTTCCCTTATAGTATAGAGATAAGGAAATCTTCATTTTTTTCTCTCCCTCTAGTTGTTTCAGAACCACTTTCTCTTGTCCCTCTATCTCCCTCAAGCTTCCTCATCTCAGACATGAGACATCCATCATCGGACAAAAACTAAAAAGCAGAAGGGTGAATGTGATGGAGCCATGGAGGTAGGGTAGTCGATGTTGAAGGACATGGTTGATTGTAGAACTCAAAGCAGAGACAGAGAATGGTGAGGTAAGGGAAAAAATGTAGTTGCCCTCTTTGTTAGGGTGCGTTCTCTTCACCTAAATAACCCTGAACTGAACTGAACTTATCCGAACTGAAATGAACTTATTAGACCTGATTCAACTTATTGGACCTGATTGAAACTTATTAGACCTGATTGGACCTGATTGAAACTTATTAGTCCTGATTGGACCTGATTGAAACTTATTAGACCTTATTGGACCTGATTGGAACTTATTTGACCTTATTTGACAAAAAAATTGATGAGTAAATAACATAAATATTACCCCTAACATAAATACTATCCCTCAAAATTTATTATGACAAAATAGTTATTAAAATTTATCCTTCGAAAAAATAGTAATTATTAATTATCTTTTATAATTAACATTTTAACAAAAAAAAATATTATTTATATGCTTGCTTATACACAACTTTCACTATTAATATATCTAATAGTCTTGTTTTGATTTCATAAAACACTAGTAGGAAATCAATTAATAACATTTATATCTTTCATTGTTATTAGTAACATGTTATCTTTAATTATTTAAAGACGAATTGCAAAATATTATAATTATGATGATTATTATTGTTAACCTTATTTGACCATGATTACAATATTTTTAATAATAACATAATCAGCTAATAGTAATATGAATAATAAAATAATAGATAATAATGCAAATATAATACTATATGACCATAGTGGTACTTTAATTGAAAATTTTAATAATAACATAATCAGCTAATAGTAATATGAATATTAAAATAATAGACAATATTATAAATATGATACTATATAATAATTATAGTGGTACTTTAATTAAATTTTTAATTTAAATTTATTAATCATTGACTATTTGGACCTTATTGGAACTTATTGGACCTGATTGGAACTTATTGCACCTGATTGTAACTTATTGGACCTGATTGAAACTTATTGACCTGATTGAAACTTATTTGAATTGCACTGAACTAAACTGAACTAATTGGACCTGAAACTTAATTTATTAAGGTAAAGAGAATGCACCCTTAGTGATGTAATAGCTAGATAAATAGTCTAACTCAATCCAGGTGGTATATAATAGAAACGGAGCCTCTTATATAGGAAATGAGAAAGTATGTCAATTATGCACAAAATGTTTATTAGCAATTCAGTCATCATGTTAATTGTTGATCATCATATCTTTTACAATTTCCATCCAACCTCAAAAATGAATTTCTTACAGTATTCAGGGTTTAAAAGAATAGAAAAAATAAAAAACTTACATCTAAGCTCTTGTGTCTAGGGCCGTGTTTGGTAAATGGCTTTTTCATTAGCTTTTGGCTTTTGGCTTTTCAATTTGGTCAAACAGCCAAAGAAAGTGTTTGGTTATTGGCTTTTTAGTTGGCTTTTAAGCTGGCTTTTAAGCCAAAATGAAAAAGCTGCCTGGAGCAGCTTTTTGGATTGGCTTTTGGCTTGTTGGCCCACAAACTCTCTAATAAACAAAACAACAATACCACAATTAATTTTGCCAAACACTTTTTGCAAACAACCGCTTAAATGTACCAACTTAAAAAGCCAATACATACAGCCAATGCTTCCAGCCAGTCAAACAAGCCAATTAAACCAGCCAAAAGCCAACAGCCAACAGCTGATTGCCAAACAGCCCCTAGATCATTCAACTAATAAGATCCTGGACACCCCAAAAAGAAGGATAAAAGATCCTGGTCAAATTGCTATCAGCGTGAAGAAGATGCACTGACAATTCTGGACAAGTTCTCAAGCCTTTGCTTGGAATACACTTTCATGAGCCCACATGCATCCCTTTGAACTCAAATGAAAGTTAAAATTGGTCCAACGGCTGTCATTATTGAACTTGAACCGCAGCAAGTCAGAAGGGCATACCTTGTCACGAGCTGGACTCGAACCAGCGTGCTCCAGAATCATGATCCGGGGTTCAACCTACTGATCGTGACTTTTGGTTACCTGTTTCATCGAAATCTTCAACAAAAGGCAAGACTAACGAAGGTAGACTACGTCCAGGGTGGCCTGGAGCCACAAGCTACTCTTTCTTTAACCCGAGAAGCATAATCTTTCCTAGAAAAGGACTATCACTATACTTCCGAGTCACTATCCAGCCCTTAAAAAGGTTTAATGGCCATGACCAGCTAAAGATCACTGCCATCTCACGAATTGGATTCGAACCAATCAATCTCCGATACTTTTAGTAGATCGTGAGTGGATCTGTCGTCCTCTTCATTATAGTCCTTCTAACTAACAGAAATCTCACTAAGAATCCATACAATGCAGGCAGACTATATAATTCCCCACCAGAATCATATTGGAAGCCAACTAAATCAATCAAAGTCGCAACTAGCCTTGATTTCTACAAGCATCAGACCTCATATGAACTACGTACTTGTCCGATGCCTTCATAAATGACTTGCCTTAATGTACTGATTTTTTTGGAATTTTCACTACCATCCTAAGCCGGTATGAAACATTCTTCCATAAAGAGGCAATCACATGGAGGCTGGAGCCCAATTTGGACTATCTTACGTGTTATGCGAAGCATGCACAATGTACCTGCATAGTGCATACATACATTAGAAGATAGAATTACATATTTCAGAAGGTAGCAGTGTGGCAGAGTATACAGTCTAGAAGGTGTTTTGCAGTACTACCTCAAACATAATCTGAATCTTGTCGGACTTGTAAGACCAGTTTCGAGACACCAGAGTTCATATGTCAGCGTATATCCTAGCTCCAATTCTCTGCAGATTCCCCCACCAGAAAAGCACGAACCTGATCACGACTCTGAACCCAACTATATGCAGGATTTTTTTTGACCCCCCTTGTCTTCATAAGTTCTCTCACTGTTGTTGCTTCATCCCACCTACCTGCTTCTGCAAGCATATTTGAAAGCAAAATATAGTACCCAGAATGCTCAGGTCTTAGCTCAAAAAGATGCTCAGCCGCCCATTTTGCCAACTCTATATTCCCATGGATTCGGCTAGCACCTAATAAAGCTCCCCAAATATTGGAATCTGGTTCAAATGGAAGTTCTCTAATAAACTCCACGACCTCTTCCATCAGTCCTGCTCGACCAAGAAGGTCAACCATGCAAGTGTAGTGCATATTTTTTGGCATAATGCCTTTAGCCTTCATCTCTTCGAAGTACTTCTTCCCCTTCTCAACAAGTCCCCCGTGACTGCAAGCTGATAGAACGGCTATATATGAGATAGAATCATGATCCACAGTATCTTCCCTCATAGCTTCGAAGAGAGAGACTGCTGTGTCAAATCCACCTAGCATTCCGTACCCTAAAATCATTGTATTCCATGAGGCTACATCTTTTTTGTGAACCCTCTCAAAGATATTTTGAGCTAACCCAATCTTTCCACATTTCATATAAAGATCCAAAAGTGAATTTGAAATAAAAGAGTGTGTATGAAACAACCGTCTTATAACGTATGCATGAATCTCCTTCCCTGACTTTAATGCTGCAGAATTTGCACAAGCTGCAACAGCACCTACGATGGAAACTGTATCCCGCTCCATACCAATGAACCCCATCTCTTTAAACAAACTAAGAGACTTCAAGCAATCAATGGATTGTGAATAGCCTACTATCAATGTGTTGTATGATATTTGATCTCTAATGGAGAGATCAAATACATTTTGCGCAAGGTCAACAACACCACACTTGCAATACATGTCTATCAACGCATTTGAAAGAAATATATCATGGACAGCTGCTTTCCGAATGCATCTGGCATGTATTTCTTTGCCTGAGAGAAGTGCTCCTATTCGACCACAAGCTGGTAAAACATTCGTGAAAGTAACAGAATTTGGAGTTTCATCAAAAACTTGCATCCGTTTCACAAGTCCTATTGCAGCCAGCTCGAGCTTATTTTGTGCAAAATTAGCAACCATGGCATTCCATGTGACAACATTTTTCACACTCATCTTCTGAAACATGCTAGAAGCCTTAACGGATTCCCCTGCTTTTGCATACATGTCAATTAATGAATTTGAGATAAAGATATCAGAATCCAGACCCATTCTAATACTAAGTCCATGAACCTCTTTCCCTGCATCAAAATAATCTAATTCTACAAGAACTGGTAACAAACTTGAAAAGGTCACATCGTTAGGCTTCTGTTTCGCGTCAATCATCAGCATAAACAAATGTAAAGCATCACTGTAACACCTCGTATGAGCAAAGCTTGTAATAATGGCATTCCAAGCCACAACATTCTTCTCAACCATTTCATCAAAAACTTGCCAAGAACTATCCAACTTTCTACACTTTACATACGCACCAACCAGCGCAGTGCCAATTCTCACCTGACAAATCAACCCAACCTTAACCACATAACCATGAATCATCATCGCCATCACCTCGTCCTTAAGCTCAGCACACGCCGGCAATACACTCACAACACTAACCACATTCGGCAACAATCCAGACCATATCTTCATCTCCAAAAACACTTCAACCGCTTCCTTAGACCACCCATTATCAGAAAACACTCCAATCATGGTATTCCATGACACAATATCTCTCTCATGCATTTCCTCAAACACATTCTGTGCACCCACAAAATCAGAACAGCTACTATAAAAAGACAAAAGGGTATTTCCCACATACACATGCTTATCCAAACCAACCTTAATTGAACTCCCATGAATCTCCCTACCCTTCTGTGACAAACAATGATCAGAACAAGCCTTAATTACAGAAGGAAAAGTGTGATCATCCGGCCTAACATCGAATCGAATCATATGATTATAAACATAAAAAACATCATAAACCCCGGAAATCATAAAACCTCGCAAAAGGGTATTCCACAAGAAAGATGTTTTACCGTAAAAAACAGATTGATTAAAGAGAAATTCACAAATAAGCGGGTGCCCAAATTTAGCATAGTTAAGAATGAGAGAAGCACAGAGAGAAACGCTTGACGGAAGAAGGCCGTAAACGAGAGCGAGAGCGTGGGATTGTTTGGTTTGTTGAAGAGATTGCAGAGAAGGGAGGAGAGAGAGTAAATCAATGGAGTTTGAAGAGAGAAAATGGTGTTGTGGTGATGATGATGGAAGAGCTTTAATGGGTGTTGTTGAGAAGAAGGAGAAGGGTTTGGGAGTGATGAAGATGTGAGAGATTAGAGGGAAAAAACGAGCATGATTGAACATTGAAGGAGAGATTGGTGAATGTTGAGATGAGATTGAATTTGATGGTTTTGGAGGAAAATAGAGGGGTGGTAACCGTAACTGTAAAGACAAATAGACAATGATGTGAGAGGAAGTAAGTCATTCTCTCGGACAAACACCTTATTTTCACCCTTGGGTTCCCAAAATCTTCGTGTGATCACTCAGGTGATATATTGTCCTACCTTAAATCGTTGTTTGGGGATTGATTTTCAGTAAGTTGTATCCCCTTGAAGTGAAAATTGTCTACGTATCAATTTAAAAGGTACCTATTGCCTTAGTTAGCAAATGCGAGGATTAAGGTGGATCTAGTGGTTATAAGACCATCCTTCCACCCCTGTTACAGGGGTTCGATCATCACCCCTTGTAAGAATGATCCTCAATTTCAACCTCTTCTTACAAAGAAATTATCCTTACCTTAAAAAAAGTTACATCTACAAGTGTACATACATGCAACACGTTCTAATTTGGATCAGAGCGCGTGATACAAAAATTGAAGCTTATGTTATATATGCATAATTTAACTTCATATTTGAGGTATTTTATCTTAGAAAGAAGGGGAGCAAGGGTAAATATTTAGGAGTAGTATTTTTTTCATCCTCAAGGATAATAAAGATTAGGGTATCTATTGATACTTTTTTCGTACTTTTCTTTTTGTTCAATGATGTCAAGTGAAATTATTTATGCTCCTAGAAATAGAACAAGAAAGGTTGAATATGTGTATTAATTAAATGATTAAATGATTATCTTTGCAAGAGCAATCATATACTATAACCTCAATGTATAAGAAGTAACTAGAATAGTGAGAAAAGATCAAGGTTGGCTACTGGTTGTAAAACCCTCACTTCCACTCATGTGATAGGGTTCAATTCTCACTCTTTGCAAGAATGATCCTCAATTTATCACTCTCCTTGCAAGAGACTTCTCTTTACCTAAAAAAAAAAGAATAGTGACAAGAGAACATATACGCCAAAATGTTTGACACGGGGTGAAGTAGAAGAGGTCACATAATGTTCACTTCAACTAGTATATAAACTAAGATTATAGCTAACAAAAAGTAATATATTGTTCACTTAATAAAGATAGTTCCCACCAAAAACAAAATTCAATAAAAGTAATTAAAGAAGAATGAGAATACATTAGTATCTACATTATTGCAATACTCTTTAAGAAAATAAATCCCGTTTTTATAGAAGTCAAGTATACATGATCGATAACTAAGCTTGATTGGTGGAGGTGGTGGGAAACTCACCTTGTGACTTTGAGGTCACAATCAAGTTCAAACCCCACTACCTACTTGTACTTGGGAGTAGGGATTTCCTTGTATCCCCCC
Organism: Beta corolliflora; assembly: GCA_947648045.1. NCBI lineage: Eukaryota > Viridiplantae > Streptophyta > Magnoliopsida > Caryophyllales > Amaranthaceae > Beta > Beta corolliflora. The sequence goes on along the minus strand of CANSZD010000757.1, from coordinate 54,871 downwards.
ACTCTCAAGCGTTGACCTGTGTAGCTGGGCTGTCACACCTACAAGAGATGCTGATCGAGTAGGGTCTTTCTTCTTACCAAGGAGTCCTCAGTAAAGAGTCCAAAAAATAAAGTAGACATGATCGATTATATTCCTATTAATAACAAATAAGCTCTTTACAAGCCATTCTAACTTCAAACCATGATGCAAATATGTTGGATTTTAAATTTTTTTGACTGAGAAATCTTAATTGTATACTTTATTTCAAAAGTCAATATTTCAAGGTATAGGCAAAAAAAAAAAGGACCTTAAGCCAATGAATTCTTTATAGCATCCACCCACTCACACAAGTCGATCACATGCATGATGCATACATCAAATATAATCTATGCGAGAAATTTGACTAACAAATAGCAGCTGAAGACTACCACAACGCCACATGCAATCTTAAGCTAGTAAAATGATGACTTCCAACTGTATTCATGTGATAACTTGTACGTACGTTTAGTTGAGTTCTGCAAAAATGGAATATAATCTAGCTAGCAACGACACTCACTACATACTCACATACTCACATTATACTATCCACCTGGTCACATGCATAAACATGCATACTACATCCATCTTTGTAAGTGATGAGCTAAGTGATAAGCTATTATGCAGACGTACTTGTGAACTACTTCATGAAATATGGGAAAAATCGATCACAAATAATTTTACCCTACTTTGCGTATGGAGAGTGAATATGGAATTCGCTATGATTTTTGTTTCATGTCCCATCTTTTTTTTTTCTGTTTGATAGTGCTCATTGATAATTAATAGTAAAAATGGTAATGAGCCTATATTAAATTTTGTTTAAAATTCTCATACCAACACCGATAATAATAATTTCATCTACAAACATGTGTATTGCTTCATCACATGCAAATTTTCATTACCACTTAATATATATATCACTTTTAAAGTGGTAATGGATGGTAATGAAAATTTATGGAAAAAAATGAGGTATTTAAGGATGGACGAACATTACCATGGTTCATGAACATAGTAATTAAGCTTTCTTCACAAATCTATCTATATGTTTATTATTAATACCACTAATTATTATAGCCAACCAAATAAGTCGTGACCTTATTGCTATTAGTGATCGAGAGGCTTATAACTATTGTATTTATTTTTGCCTAGTGCTTTAATTATTGGCCTACACACTAGGAAAAAAATTTGACACTTATAACAATACTGGATAGTAATTAGTTAGTTAATAATTAGGAGAGTTAGTTAATGAAGAATTAATTCCTTATCACTAGAGCTTTTTACATATGATTATCATTTGTCTAAAGTAGTGTTAGTTGCTCTAAAATAAGAAAAAAGAAATCCATGTATTATATGCCAAGCTTTTTGCAAAAAATAAATAGGAACATATAAGATATTTTATTGGTTGTCTAGTAGTACTATGTGGATAGGTCCATTGGATATTGTTGGCTCGGTGTCAAGTTCATTCCAATAAGGTTCCATTCTAATGTTAATTTGCAACGGAAACTAAGTACTACCACACTATTAACTTATATAAAGAACTTGTAAGAAATTATTGACATATGTCATAACTCATATACCTTCCATAAAGAGAAACAACAAATGAAACTAAATTGCTTTATTTTTAAAGTTGGTTAGAAAGGTAATTGAGTGTTGCCGCTCATCGATAGCTTATAGGCTCTATTCACTTCACCTTATTTTCATATAATTGAAGTTTGTTTTACTAATTAAAATCAATTTCTAATAATTAAAACTGATCTTTACTGATTAAATCCAAGTTTCGTCAATCTTAATGTATTTCTCACATGTAATTTTAAACCTGATGTTTACAGATTACCAAATATTATTATTTAAGGGTAAAGTGAACACGGCCACAAGGTCCACAACATTATAAAATGTTTCCCATAACTAGTAAAAATAATAATCTGAGATCTCTTCAGAGATTGAGAGTACATCCAATCTTAGAAATCACTCTTGCTAGCTTGTAATCCTTAGTGAAAAGATGTATATCTACAGATTGAAAACAATACTTGACCTAGAAGGTGAGCAAGCATGAGTGGTCCAGAGTGGACTTTAATCAAAGAAAAAGATTCAGATTTGGGGAAATTGATGGAAGCACTTAGACTGAAGACTCCTACTGATAATAAAAGAGAAGTAAGCTGGCATGTCACATGGACCATGGAATGACATAGCTATATCATGTGACTTCTTTTTCTAACCTTTTTGTTCCCTTTCCCACTTCATAAGTTACATAATTGTGTAAATTATTCCATGAAAAAAGCCAACAAAAATCATAAAACTATCTCAAAAATAGGGGGATATGCGAATGCCACAACATTGCTACATAAACAAGCAAGCTCCCACACTTAAAATCAATGGATTTTCCTGTGGTGCCCTCCCAGGTAGCTTGAAAGAGGAGTATCATAGAAGTGGACCATCCAGATAAAGGTTAAGATATAGTTTGAGGCCTAGAGCATGTGTATTAGTAAAAATGTTGCATGATTGGAAAAGTAGTAAAGATGGTATTATTATGCTTGGGGGTGCATTGGTAAAAAAAGAAAAGGAAAATTAAATATAATTATTTTGTTTAGATTCAATTGCATTTAAAATATTAGATAAAAAATTACACTCCCATAATTTTTCCATGTCTAGTATATTGTGTATTGTTTTATTATATATGTTTATTATTTTCTCTTTAGGTCTTTTTGATATATGAATTAGACGTTTCAACATAATCAGTAACATTTTTTTCAATTAGTTTTTAGAGGTTTAACCAAATCCAAACCCCACAAAAAGCGAAGAAGTGGTGTTTAAGGTTATGGGGAAATCATTTTATAAGTAGGATTTAGAGGTTTGATCGAGTCAAAAGACTAAGAAACTGAACATTGGTGTTTAACATAACTTTTGGCTATTGAGATAGTATTTTGGAAAAACGTAGAAAGAAAGAGATAGGCAAAGGTAGCTTTTGAACGTAAAGCGTTCTTCATTTTTACATTGTTATATACTTCTAACATCTAACATCGAACATCGAATGTACATCTAATACTTACTAGTACAACTAACAATTACCACAACAACACTTTTACCAAACATGTGCTCTTTTATTTATTGAAATATAGTGTCATATCCTACAACTTTTAGTGGTTGAAATAGTATTTTGAGAAAGCTAATTGGGTTAGATATAGTTTTTGAAGTAGCTTGTGTGCTCTCTTAACCTTAAAAAGAATAAATTTTTTCTATTGACCATGTCTAATTCAGGCTGATATAAGATAAAATAAAGGATGTCAGGTCAAAATTTGTTTTAATAAGATTTATCTAGGACCGTCGTGTCCATCAAGTTTCATATTGTCATGTTAAAATAAGCCCAGTTCAAGAAAACAAACCCACAAGGATAGGATAAATTGATTTGGTAATGTCTTTTTACTGGCCGAACCTCTGTGATTACTTCGTATAAGTTGTTTCTAAAACTATTATGACAACTAATTTCTAATAATTCGCACAACCATCTTTATAGAACAATTTTCCTTAAGAAGTAGTGTTCCTAGTTGGTAACACACATTCCATGTCCTAGTGTACTCATTGACCAAATGTTTGTATAATATATGGATGTCATCAAGTTTGATTAGTAAATTCTCGTGGATGTGGTACTTAAGAGTCAAGATTTGATATCGAATTTCGTCTACATCACTGCACTTAGTCGCTCGATCACACTAAAAAAAGGAAAAAAAAGGTTCGTAAAGCATATTAGCTATTCGTTATTGGTAATATGACATGAATTTTCCATATACATCAACCAATATTAGGACAACAATTGAGACCAATAAAACAATAATTGAATTTTGGAAAATTTGTCAGAAACAACCTTTTATAAGACACTTTTTGTCAGAAACAACCTTTTAAATTTTTTTTTGTCAAAACAAACCTTAAACCAGAATATTTTTGCGAGAACACACCTTTGGCCGGAAAAAAGACCATTGACTTTGTTTTCAAGCGTTGACCACCCTAGCCCCACCCACGAAACCGCCCCACTTCCCAGACCCACCCACGAAACCGCCCTTTCACGGCAGCCACCCCTCCCTCTTCCCCAAAACCTCTTCCCTTTCACGGCAGCCACCCCACCCTCTTCCCCGAAACCCCCTCCCACGTCGGCGACCCTAACCCGACACCTTAGCCCCCACCCTGAGACCCTACTCCTCCCTTTTCCCCACCCTCGCTCCCTTTCCTCCACCCCACCAATGAACGCCCCCCTCCCATTCTCCCACCTCAAAACGACCCCTGACCCCTCCCTCCACCCTCAATCGTGCCCCTCAAACTCTAAATCCCCACCTGAACAAACCTAAACCCTAACGAAGAAAAAGGAAGGGGTGGTTTCGGGGTGGGGGAAGTGAGGGTTGATGGTTTTGAGGGTGGGGGGAAGTGAGCGGTGGTTTCGAGGGGGGGGGAAAGCGAGGGGCCGATTTCGTGGGGTGGGGGGTGGTTTCGTGGGTGGGGGCAGGATGGTCAACGCCTGAAAACTAAGTCAATGGTCATTTTCCGGCCAAAGGTTTAATGTGACAAAAATATTTTGGTTTAAGGTTTGTTTTGACAAAAAAAAATTTAAAAGGTTGTTTCTGACAAAAAGTGTCTTATAAAAGGTTGTTTCTGACAAATTTTCCTTGAATTTTTGATATGCATCAGAATATACATTGAGGACTTGAGAGGTTAACCCAACAACAATTGAAAAAAAAACATTTATCTTTATGAATTAGTAATTAAACATGATTAAATTTAATAACTAACTAGTATAAAAGTCAATATAGTGCATCTATTGTTTTTAGATTGGTAAGATAAATAAACTCTTGACCACCTTCGTACAGAGCCCGACCCAGATACACAAGCACTTGAAAATAGGGGGAAATGGTAAGGAGAATCCTCATCCAAGTGAGCTAAGTCAAGCTTTGCATATAATGCATCTATTAAGATTATCAACTGTAATACATACTTTATTTGCTATCTCCTTTTTTTTTTTTTTGAAGATCTTCAAAATTATAATTAAATTTTTCACTAATACATGGGGAAATTTTCAATGAAGTGACCTACCATATTATTTTTGTATGAATTATGTAACTTAGCTATTATGTAAGTCCACAACTACTAATTTTTAAAGTTTCAACTATTTTCATCTTAATAAGGTTTAACTTTTAAAAACACCAAAAGTAATCTAAAAAATTTAATTTAAAAATTGAGAAAAAACACAAGAAATTCAAAATTACACGCTAACAATACTGCACGATTATAGATTTCGATTAATGAGTAGGTCCCACAAAGTCACTGTTAATGTCCACATCAACGGGAAATTCTTAAGCCCTTTCTGGTAATTTCACTATCAAATTTTGATTTTTGAACTGAAATAGTACTAACACTGGGTCCCACCTCAAATATAAAATCAAATCCTATAACATCAAATCCTGACCGTTAATCTCAAATCATCAACGGCATTCAACGGCTGTTTACGAAAAAGGAGGGAAACATTTCAGACCGTCAGATCTCTTTCTCTCTCCTCTCTCTCTCTTATTTAGCCATAAATCTAGGGTTCTTCCTGTTCTTCACTCCTCACTCTTCTCTTTCTCTCTCTACATTTTCTCTCTCTACATTTTCTCTCTCTTCTTACGTTTTTCTCTCTCATCAGTCTTCCATCGACATTCTCTGTAAGTTTTTCTTTCGATTTGTTTGTTTTTAGTTTGTGCATTTGAATTTGAATTAAGTTGAATGTTAGTTTTTTTTTTTTTTTTTTTTTTTTTTTAAAATGGCTTGCATTTGAATCTTATGCTAGAAATCTCATTTTTGTTTTTAGTTGCTACATTTGTAAGTTTGAACTTATTTCTTAGTCGATTTGTTTCTTTAAATGGCTTACATTTGATCTAAGTTTCATCTTAATCAAATAAGTATAAGTTTGAGCTTCAGATCGGTATTTAGCTTTTTGTAAAATTTGAATTCAATGTGTTTGGAAAGATTTATAGTGAATCGGAAAACAGCGATGGTTTTAGCGAGCTTCAGATCAAGTTGTAATTTGTTCAGACGGATCGTTCAAGTGAAGATTAGTATGAGAGAGAAAAAAATTGATTCTGCTTTATTAAGCTAAACTTTTAGTTAGTTTAACTTTTCTGTTAAATTTGGATTCAATGTGTTTGGAAAAATATACGGTGAATCGGAAAACAGCGATGATTTTAGCGAGCTGAAGATCAAGTTGTAATTTGTTCAGACGAATCGTTCAAGTGAAGATTAGTATGAGAGAGAAAAAAATAGATTATGCTTTATTAAGCTAAAGTTTTAGTTAGTTTGAGCTTAAGATCTAGCACACTTTATGGATTTGTTGGAAAATGATCCGGACATTCAACATTGGCGTAAAAGTTTTTCGAAATCGTTAATTTGATGAGCATATAGTTGATCTCAAGTTTTAAGGTAGATTGATTTGTTGTAGATCATTTTTCACGATTTACATCAGATATTTGGGAGCACGGATTTCTAGTTAAGCCTATTTATTAATGTCGGTTCTAAATGAGAGAAATCGGAACTTAGTTTTATTGTTTATTAGTGGATTCAGTGAGCTGTAAGTTTTGAACCAGTTGAAAGTTTTTTTAATGATTTGTATATTTTCGGAGATTCCTGATTCGTTATCTAGATTGATAGGAATTACGGCTAACAAACAAGTTGATTATGAAGTCTCTCTTGTTATATATGCTGAGTTCTGAGATATGATTTTACTTTGTATTGCAGATTAAAGATGAGGGAAATCCTTCACATCCAGGGTGGGCAGTGTGGAAACCAGATCGGATCGAAGTTCTGGGAGGTTGTTTGTGCCGAACATGGCATTGACCCAACTGGAAAATACAGCGGAAGCTCCGATCTCCAACTAGAAAGGGTCAATGTTTATTACAATGAGGCCTCGTGTGGCCGATTTGTTCCACGTGCTGTGCTTATGGATCTGGAGCCTGGTACGATGGACAGTGTGAGGACTGGGCCATATGGGCAGATTTTCCGCCCTGATAACTTTGTGTTCGGTCAGTCAGGTGCTGGAAACAACTGGGCCAAGGGTCACTACACCGAGGGAGCCGAGCTCATTGATTCTGTTCTTGATGTTGTGAGGAAAGAGGCCGAGAATTGTGACTGCCTTCAAGGTATAATAACTTTCATTTTACAAGCTTTGTGTTGGATATATGCTTCGGCTTTTGTAAATTGTAAATCATGTTTGAAAATGTGCTCATTTTGCTGGAATTTTTGTAGGCTTCCAAGTTTGCCACTCTCTTGGAGGTGGAACTGGTTCTGGGATGGGTACTTTGCTTATTTCTAAGATCAGGGAGGAGTACCCTGACAGAATGATGCTTACTTTCTCAGTGTTCCCATCACCTAAGGTTTCTGATACAGTTGTTGAGCCTTACAATGCTACCCTCTCTGTCCATCAGCTTGTTGAGAATGCTGATGAGTGTATGGTGCTTGATAACGAGGCTCTTTACGACATTTGCTTCAGGACTCTTAAGCTGACTACCCCTAGCTGTGAGTTTGCTTTCACCTACTTTCTATTTAAATGATTTATAATCTCACTGTTTATTGGGTGTAATGCTGTTAGTCGTATATCTGAATATGTAACATTAGGAGATTTGGTAGGAGTCTGGCAAGAATATCTGAATGTAGGATCCGTTCTAGACTCAGGCTTTTGAATCAGCTTTCAAGTCTTTTGAGTCTGGCATAATATCTGAATGTAAAATCCTTTCTAGATTCAGGCTTTTGAATCTGCTTTTGAGTCTTTTATGAATACTTGCTCTTTTGTTAGAGCATTATATGTTTATGTCCTTTTCAGTGATGGCATTGTGCTGCTTGTCTCTTTGTTGGCCTTCAATGCCCTTGCCTCATGGCCAGAGTTGCTTTCCTTTTTTGTGAAGAGTTGTTGTCTTTGCTTGTCGTCATGTGCTTGCCATTAATATCAGTATCCTTGCTGTGCAAAGGCTTGCATTGATTGCCTTACCCCCATCTTGAAGTTTTACAGTCTATTAGCATATAGCCATATATTGATCGCTATCTGGAATGATTCTTGTGGTTCTTGTAGCAAATTGGCTTCCCTGAGCTTAGTAACATTGTAAATATTGAAATGATTTTTTAAATTGCTGATTGTAACTTGATTTCGTGCTGTCAAGTTGTTTTCCTTGTGTCTCGTGATGGCTGTGAAATTGACAAATTGTTTTGCTTGCAGTTGGTGATCTGAACCATTTGATCTCTGCTACCATGAGTGGTGTGACCTGCTGCCTGAGGTTCCCTGGTCAGCTGAACTCTGATCTTCGCAAACTTGCAGTTAACCTCATCCCCTTCCCTCGTCTTCACTTCTTCATGGTCGGGTTTGCTCCACTCACTTCTCGTGGGTCCCAGCAATACCGTGCTTTGACAGTTCCTGAGCTCACCCAGCAGATGTGGGATGCTAAGAACATGATGTGTGCCGCTGACCCCCGTCACGGCCGTTACCTCACTGCCTCAGCAATGTTCCGTGGTAAGATGAGCACGAAGGAAGTGGATGAGCAGATGATCAATGTTCAAAACAAGAACTCTTCTTACTTTGTTGAGTGGATCCCCAACAATGTGAAGTCGAGTGTTTGTGACATCCCGCCTATTGGCCTCTCGATGGCTTCTACTTTCATTGGTAACTCCACTTCCATCCAAGAGATGTTCAGGCGTGTGAGCGAGCAATTTACTGCTATGTTTAGGAGGAAGGCTTTCTTGCATTGGTACACTGGGGAAGGTATGGATGAGATGGAATTCACTGAGGCTGAGAGCAATATGAATGATCTTGTATCAGAGTACCAGCAGTACCAGGATGCCACTGCTGACGAGGATCTTGAGTATGATGACGAGGAGGATGAGGAATACGACCACCAGTAGATAATGATCCTGAGGATTATTACTTACTCGTGGATCTGGCAAAAGCTTGGCTTCCATGCTGGTACTGCGAGTTGGAAAAGCCCCCTATTTCCCCCCGTTCCTTTTAGTCATGATATTAGTAGTTTAACTAGTTGTAATTTGGAGATATACTCAAATCCACTATTCTATTGCCGATATTATACTTGGATTTGGAGCTGTTTGTTAGGTTCAGCTCAGTGCATTTTATATTGCATGGATATAGTTGTGTGATAAGTGAGTGATGTGCGTTTCTATCGTCAGTTTAGGCAGTTTGTTTTCTGGCCATTGAAGCTAAGTGCAGGCAATTTTTGTAGTCTGACCTTTTCTGCAGTGTCTGCTGCTGTTAAGAGAATATGAATGCGAGACTTGTCGAACGCAAAATCTGCAGAAGTGCTCTTACTTTGTCTACTACCAACATGTTTACATGATTTTTGGCTTTCAATTAGTTTTCTCGTCGAGGCACTCATGGGACATGGCTTACAGTGTACTATCAGACTAGGTTTTTGCTGTAACTATTACATCATGAGGATAAAATGTTGTGATGATTGATGAAGAATTATCAGCCAACAGATATAATTAGATAAGATCAATTTTCAAGGCAAATTAGTGAGCTTGAATTTGGGCTGTGTGGCCTTGTTTGTTACACATTAGAGCTTGAGTTTTTTCAAGCCTAGATTTCAAAGTTTAACTTAGTTATAACACCATTTTATAATTGAGATGTTGCTAATAATAAAGATCCTCAAAGTGCAAATTTTATAATTGATTACAAAGTCAGATTTTGACATATGAAATATTAAAATACCTAAGATATTTCAAGTTTGTTCACGAGTCTCTCTAACCAAGTTTAGTGGTATCAGATCATAAATCTTCCAAGTTTCTCTCAAGTAGTTTGTGTGCAGGCTATACTCATTACTCCGTCGCCTCCTATGAACTTACTTTAGAACAATGGTAAGAGTTAAGAATTAAAGTTTAAACCATTTTTAGCATTTATTTAAAGGTATTAGAAAACTTGTGAGATAAGGACAACGATTTTATATGGAGTAAAGAGAGCAACAAATGCAGTGGTATAGACAATATTTAATATCAGATCATGGTTACTATCTCCACATGACTTTTACCTACTTAATTGACGTCTCCAAAATGCCAACTAATTGAATAGTTTATCATGTTTATGAGGGAAAGAAAAATATAGTAATACATGATTATGCATCGCTTACCACAATTTTCTTGGTTTCTCAAAAGTCAAACCCAACAATAACTTCTCTCTCTAATTAGTGAAAGGTGGAATATCAATATTAGTGAGGTTCTTATATGTAAACCCATTAGTTCTTTTACAGTTGATTTGAACCGAGAAGGCTTATAACTAGTATGTGTAGCTACAAACACTTCAGAAAGTAAATCAGGAAAGATATTTACACCTAAAATGAACATATTATTAATGATAAAGAGTTAGAAGTAAAATTTTCTACACGCTTAACATACTCCTTGAATATGTTGTAACACTACGGGTGCGTTCTCTCCACCTGAACTTATTTGAACTGGACTTATTAGACCCAATCAACCCATATTAGAACTTATTTTTGAATGTTGTTTTAGACTAGGCATAAAAGTATGCGGTTATAAATTTTAACAAACCAACCGAATTGCAAATATCTTATTCTTTGCTAGGAGACTAGCTAATATCCCGGAGGCAGGGACACTGAGTCCCTGGGAGGCTGGCCAGTGGGACGGTGCAGTAAGCAACTATCCAAGTGGTCAAAGTAACTTAAAGAAAAGTTTCGATGAAATAAATTTTGTTTAATAAAAAAGTGGAAAAATGGAAACAAAGAGAAAGGTTGGGGCACTGCACGTGTATGGGGAGAGCAAAAGCAACAAGTGACGAGATGACGACCCAGAGATTAATGGAGCATCAAATTATTCATCTCACATACAAAAACTACCATGGTCCACTACTACTCACCGACGTTTTTTAGCTAATCCTAGTCCATTATAAAAAAAATATATCTTGTATAAGATTAGCTTATTAATAAAAACATTCGCCTTTTGTTTTAAATGGATCACTTCCTAAGGTAAATGAGTTACTTTTCACCTCAATGAAGTCTATTTCTACTATAAGTGACCTGTTTAGAGTAAAAGACGACCACAACTTTTTTTTTGTAGATTAGTAAGATGAATTACCCTATCGGATCAGAACCTCGCACAAGTCAACCCGATCCGGGTGTACGGGCTAGATACTATGATAGTAAGGGGATAAGGGAAATCCCTACCTTGAAAGTGTCTCTAGTGGGAATTGAAACCCCAACCTCAAGGTTGGAAGGTACAATCCCACGCACTAGGCCAAGCTTAGCTTGGTAAAAGACGACCCCGACTTACCCTATTGTGAAATGCTCTTATGTGAGATTTTGTAAATATAAAAGCTATTAAAAATAATATTATTAGAGTTTTTTTAGAGAAAATTATAAACTAATTATGAGATATACAAAAAGATAAAATTTATATATATTCAATATTTGATCAAATATAATTGGAAAATATAAAACCTTAGAATATGACCAAAAATTAAGTATTTCCAAACAAATCACAAAGATAAGAAATATGACTAAGAATTGAGATTCAATTACTGATGAATCTAAACCAATTGTTAAATGAGTAAATAAGCAAATAATTAGTCTTAAATAGGTAAAGAAGATTTTGTAATAGACACTTTGAAATTCCAAGGAAGCTCCAAGTTTATCTTCTTGTTTTCACAAATTGCAAATCAAGTGGAATATTCGTAATACACATGAAAATAATATGTAGTCAAATAAGTCGAATATTAAAGTTTACAATGCGTTTTCTGTAGCACAGGCCACACGGAAAGCAAATCGTGTGGCTGCGCGCGTCACAACTCACAAGCCATCCCCATCCTCCCTCCTCCCTCCTCCCTCCTCCCTCCTCCTTCCTCAAATCTTCGATTTCTTCAGCATCATCATCATCATCGCAAAACTCAACCTTCGACGTCATCTGCATCAACAACGACGTCATCCATGGCGGCGACGCAATCGCAATCACAGTCCTGCTCTCTCTCCCAATATATATTTTCTCATTTTCTCTCTCCTCCACTGTCCTCAATTTTTCATCTAGCTCACATCTTCATCAAATATTCACATTCAACCTAAAATCCTCCAATTTTTTTCCCAAATTTCTGATCACATTTCACACAACTCAAGCTGCCATGCCAGTTGCTTCATGAAGCTCCAATCTTCAATTTCTCCCCAACAATACGTTGAATATGTGGTGATGGTGACAGAGGAGGAGATGATGAGGAAGAGAAGGAGTTCGGCGCGATAATGGTGATTGGTTGTTTGAGTCGTTCGTTGTGGACTTGTGGTGGTGCTGGGGAGGAGGAGGACGTGGTGGTTTCATGGTTTAATTTGATCAAAGAGAGGGGAGGGAGATTGAGAAATGGTTTGTTGTTTGTATAAAGTAACCCTTATAATTACAAAAAGTAACCCCTCAACATTACAAAAAGTAACCCTTTAGTATTTGAAAAAGTAAACCCTAGTTTAATAAAAGTAACCCCTCTTACAAAAAGTAACCCCTGCATAAGTGTAAAGTAACCCTATAATAAATGTAAAAAGTAACCCCTTATAATTACAAAAAGTAACCCCTAGTTATAGTAAAAAGTAACTTACACTTTCAGTAAAAGTAACCCCTAGTTATAGTAAAAGTAACCCCCTTATAGTTTATAGTAAAAGTAACCCCCTTATAGTTACAAAAAGTAACCTATACTTTCAGTAAAAGTAACTCTTAGTTATAGTAAAAGTAACCCCTAGTTATAGTAAAAGTAACCCCCTTACAGTTACAAAAAGTAACCTATACTTTCAGTAAAAGTAACTCCTTAGCATTATACAAAATAATCCCGAGTGTCAGTAAAGTAACCCCTTAGCATTCGATAAAGTAATCCCTAATTCACTAAAAGTAACACCTTAGCATTGGAAAGCAACGCGTTTTACTTTTTATGAATAAATGAGATTACTTTAAAAATATAATGGGGATACTTTTTATGAACTAATGAGTTACTTGTACCTTTATTATGGTTACTTTTTATAAACATTTCAAGCTATTATATAATAATTAGAGTTACTTTTGTGAACATATGAGGTTACTCGAACAAATAAATAAGGTTACTCATACATTTAATTAGGGCTACTTTTATTAACTAATGAGGTTACTTTTATAATATAATGGGTTATTTGAAAAAAATTATGAGGGTTACTTGTAGTAATAAATAGGTTACTCGTATGATAAAATAAAGGTACAAATAATAATTGTTACTTATTATGAAGTAATGGATTCCTCGTATTATAAAATAATGTTACAAATAATAAGGGAAAATGAGAGGAGTGAGAAAATAGGAAAAAATGGGGGAAATAAGAGGAGAGAGAAAATGAGGCAAAAAAATAGGGAAAATGAGAGGAAAGAGAAGGTGGGAAATTGGTTTGTTTTCTTAATCAAAAAAAAAAAAAGAGAAAGAAAGGCGCGGTTGAAATGGGTTGGCCACACCATTAGTTGAAGGTGTGGCCCGCCTTTTTCAAAAGTTTGTGTAAAGTTTAATAATTCTCTTTTTTTCTTTGCTAAAACTTTGATTATTCTTAGTGCATATATATGTATATAGTTAAGATTGTTAAACACACAATCGCGATGTGAGATAAATCTTGCTTTGCAAATTAAGGAGGATTCAACACGTGAGAGATTGTAGTATTGCTACAATGCACATAATTGTTTATGCAAGGAAATTTTCACGATGTTCTAACCATTGATTGAAGGGTTTAGTTCGCACAATATATCTTGAAAATTTGAATTTGCGAATCAAATCATTATTAGATATTTATTGTGCTCTTTATTCCTATTATTTGTTGTTGTAATTCTTTATTTTTCGCCCAATATTCTTTCCCGCAAATAAGTACATGCACCCAAGTGCATGTAGAGCATGGTGCACCCTCTTCTAAACTACGTCGTTTTATCATTTTCAGAGTCTATAATTTTAAAAATTTATTGTTATTTGTTTCCTTAATTTTTGCAACTAAAGATTCCTTTTTCAAATTTAAATTTAAAAGGTACATGTTCTTTTAACTTAAGTGTAGATGTTCATTTACTGTATGTTCTTTTCATTATAACCTATGTTCTTTTATAAATATAGATTTACATGTTCTTTAATTTTAAGTCGTGTGTTCTTTTTTAAAGTAGAAAAGTTGCTCGTGTTCTTTTATATAAATGGTATGTTCTTTTTGGGTGCACAATGAGCATTGTGCACCCTAGTGCATAATCCACGCTTTGATTCTTTCCTAAGAAAAATTAAAATCTTTATTAAACAATGTAATACTTACATTTTCTATAAAAGTCCCATGGCAACTAATAATTTTATTGTGCACCCTAGTGCATAATCCACGCTTTGATTCTTTCCTAAGAAAAATTAAAATCTTTATTAAACAATGTAATACTTACATTTTCTATAAAAGTCCCATGGCAACTAATAATTTTTGTTGAGGTGTCCCGAATTAGATTAGCAAACTAACAAGTACAAGAGACGAATATCTATGGGCTGTACACATGAGCCAAATGCTCCCTCTTGAGCTTCAATGATTGGGTATCTCAACCTGATCCCACCAATCACCATGTACATCTCTGTTGCCAGCTTATCTTCTGATGTTAAGAATTAAGATGCATGATTGTTTCTCGAATCACCAATGCACTAGCTTATAAGTTATAACATAATTGTCCCACCCAACTAGACAACTTATCACTATTATCAACGCCAAAACTATCTTCCACTGTATTTAGCAACAGATGGTGAAAAAAGAAAAGAAAAACCCCACATAATAAGCTATCATCCTATCAATGTCCATTTTAGTAATTTTTAAAAAAATATTCTCTCTTTTTTCTTACAAGGGTTCTATAGTTACTTTCACACTATTTAGTTACTATTCTATTTTGTCATTGTCTGTGATTCTATGTATAAAATATAGATTTGTCACAATATATTATAATTAAAATATTAATCTTTTCTATTTTTTCCAAATATATAATTTAAAAGTCTTAAAGATCTTATTGGTTGAAGTTTGTAAAAACAGACCATATACCCACTAAAGTTCGAGGAACATACAAGTTACCCTCGTGTTTTAAAAATCGAACTGTATGCCTTTAAAGTTTGTAAAAACAGACCATATACCCACTAAAGTTCGAGGAACATACGAGTTACCCTCGTGTTTTAAAAATCGAACTGTATGCCTTTAAAGTTTGTAACAAATCAGTTTTAAGGTACTAACAAACGTCAAAATTTTATTATTTAATACCCTGGAAAATCTAGACTAACAATATAGTTAACCCTCTTCACTATCATTTCCCTTTCCACCGAGCTCAATAAATTTTGGCATTTTGATTATTTGCTTTGAAGTTAATTATTTTTTAGGTTAGTTAGTAACTATATATGATAGTAATAATTTAGAAGTGCAGGAGTACCTCGTAAATAATCCCATCAACAACCAAGAGCTCAATAAATTTTGGCGTTTCGATTATTTGCTTTGAAGTTAATTATTTTTTAAAGTTAGTTAGTAACTATATACTATATGGTAGTAAATAGTAATAATTTAGAAATACAGGAGTACCTCATAAAAAATTCCATCAATAGCCACTTATGAGGTAAAAAAAAAAAAGGGAGGCCATTGTTGTAATATTGAGAAGGAGTTGAGGACTTGAGGGCATACCCTTTTAAAAGCTGGCATTGCGGCAGGTACAAAATTCCATGCTCTTTATTCTTGGAGAATACACATAGATAAAGAATTGTGAGATGTACAAATCTTATCAATTTATATCTCCCTCATATAAATAAATCCAACCAACAACTATAGCTAAACAAAGAAACACATCTTCTCAAAAAAATTATAATCATGGAACAAAAAATTCTAAGGCAAGGGCATCATATAGCCAATAATAATATACTCTTTTTTGCTCTGTTTTTCCTCTGTTTAGAAGCAATTTCAAGTGTTGAAGCTTACAAGAATTACACAGTTGGAGATTCTTTGGGCTGGTATGATAAACTTGGAAAACCTGATGTTGATTATGAAAAATGGGTTTCTACCAAATCTTTCTCTTTGGGTGATTTCCTCAGTAAGTTTCTCTTTTTCCCCTGTTATTCCTCTGTTTTTTTTTGTACATTTTTGTTCATAGAATTTAAGTGGATCTTAGATGTTGATTATGAGATTTCATAAACAAAATTTGTTGATTATTTGAAACCCATTACAAATAATCAAAGTGTTACTTTCATGATTTTTTTTGTGAGATTGATACAGTGATACTCTGTCGGTCATGGTTTTCTAAATTTCGATACACGATTTTAACCATTAATATCTTTTAATTATTAGTTAAATATTGAGACATTTCTAACAAATTTCATATTATAATATTTTTTATAAATATATTAGTGAAAAAAATACGAGCTTCCACGATAACAAGACAAATGTAACAATTAATTTGAAATGGAGGGATCATTTGATTATGATCATGCTATCTTGTTAATCTTTTGTCATTTTTGATATTATTGCTTTCTCTAAACTTCTGATAGATTCCTTTGATGTTTCACGTTTTGCTACTATATGAAAATGTTTCAAATTATAAGCCAAACGTCACAAACCCCAAAAGTTTAGAGCTTGTAGATCATAAATTTAGTTAGGAATTTTTTTTGAAGTGCCTTTATTTATTTTTTGCATTTTTTTACCTGCTAGCTAAAATTGCAAAATGCAAAGAACAATTTATAAAGTTTTCCATTTTACTCTTTACTTTTGGATCTAAAGTACATGTACTAGTGGTGGAGGAAGCGCCAATACTGCAATCCACAAGCAAAGCATATTTGTGATAAAAGTACATATACTTGTTACTTACTGATTAGTGATTATTTGATTCATAATGATATCATGAATCATGATAGCTACTTTTTTGGACAAAGTTGGCTCGTAAAACTATTCACAGAATCACAACATTGGTAATTCAGAAGATATATCTTTCACTTGTTAATAATTGTGATTTTACTATAATTAGTATGTAAGACACTTTAATATTTGTTTAAGTGTTACACTTTTTTCTTTTTGTTGGCACATAAAAGCCGCAAAAGGGTATATAACATAATTGTGATTGATATCCGCTTTTAGTTGATACCTCATAAGATTTTACTAATTAAGCTAGTTGACCATCTACTAAATACTACCTTATCTCATAATTAATATTATCTTGACCCTCAATATATACGGTTCTCTATTAAAGATAAAAGCGAAAGATACTTGGCTTGTGATTTGTGAATCCTGTTGACCAGTTTTAGCACTTAGCATTAGCAACTAATAAGTCTAACAACATTTGCACGTTAGCTGTCTAGCTAGACCCTAGAGCATTAATAAAAGTAGTCAAATATAATGGCTCTGCTGGTAGATGAAGCAAGCGTTGCATGTGAATAACAAAATGTTGCTTTTAGTACGGCAAAGTAAACCATCTTCATCACATCTCTGCATACATATGTAAATTGGTGGTAATCACCCCTAAGTTCAAACAGAATCATGGCAATAACAAATCTTATGGTGGTTTACTCTATTCAAAAGTTCGTGAACTTTGCAAATCTAAAGGAAGATGCACCTAGGTGGTGGTAACATTAACGACAACACGTGTTTCATGTGCCAGCGTGTGCATGGCAAATGGCATGTGCGGCTATGTGTGCACGTCACTGACTATATTAACTGTTATCTTTATACGTTGGGGATAAAATAGAGGCACCACACAAGTCGAGTTGCTATTGTTTTGGTATACGTATTAGTACAAGATAGTGAGACATGTTATTTAGACTTTCTTTTTGTGATTCTCATGGTTTTCAATAATGACCAAATGCTAATCCAATTTCATTATCCCATTTTGCATGCAGTTTTCAACACAGATAGCAATCATACTGTAATACAAACTTTCAATTCCTCCACATACGAGTCTTGTGACTCTCAAGGCGATGACAATGTGCAATGGTCAAGCATAGACCCCAACTCTACTGTTATACGCCCTATAACAGTAGCAGTCCCCCTTATGAAAGAAGGTGCTTCATATTTTTTCTCAGGGGACTATGATGGTGAGCAATGTATGAATGGTCAAAAGTTTTCTATCAATGTGACTCATGGTAAAGGGTTGCCCCCAAGTCTTAGGGACAACCCTGACTTTGCCGTTGGACCGCCCTCGGGAGAAGATGCCGCCCCGGCGCCCGTTAATCCTGACTCAGGAGATGATCAGTCAGCTCCAGATACTGTTATATCTTCTGATTTTAGCCACCCTAAGAATGTCCCTTCTGAAGATAGTACTAGTGGTGATGATGAGGAAGATGATACTAAAAAGTCCAACAATGGAGTTGGTTTAATGCCTAATTGGGAGATATTCTTTGTTAGTTTGACTGGTGGAATTTTTGGTTTTTTTTGGTGATTTGCTAGTTCATTCTTTTCATGTCTTAGCTTAGTGTTAGAGCCATAATTTATTTTTTACCTTATTTCTTGCAATACTTGTCATATACAAGTATATATAAGTTCATGTTTGCCATATGCATATAGTTCTATACTTCTATACTGATAGGCTCATGATTCATGTAATATAGTAGTGTACTGTACTCTGTAATACTATTTCTTCTCGTTTGGCTTTAAATTTTCGGTTATTTCACCAGGTACCCCTGAGGTTTCATGTTGTTTCAAAAATGCACCAGATGCCCTTGTCATTTGCATAAAATGCACCAAATACCCTTAATGATTAACGGTGTTAAGTTTCCGTTAGCTTTATTTACCATTTTGCCATTATTAACCCTAACCCCTAAACCCTTAAACCCTTACCAAACCCTTAAACCCCTAAACCCTTACCCTAAACCCTAAACCTAAACCATTAAACCCTAACCCTAAACCCTAACCTTCCCCCACCACCCCAAAGAACCCCCCTCCTCCCCCACCCCGCGGCGGCCCCCTTCTCGCGGCTCCCCCACCCCCATCGATCCTCCCGCAACTCCCCCCCCCCCGTCGACCCTCCCGCAGCTCCCCACCCTCGTTGAATCCCCACCCTCCCCCCCCCCTGTCGAATCTCCCTTCCTCCATCCCCATCGAATTCCCGTTGAAAGTTGATTTTTGATTATTTTTTTCGATTTTTCTTGAATACCGGAGCTCCGATAATGGTATGCGAGCCGGGTTGCGGGATTGGCCACCGATTATAATCTTCTCGAAGAAATTGGATTTGGTGCGAGCCGGGCTACGGAATTTCAGGGCGGGAATTCGACGGGGGGGGGGGGGATTCGACGAGGGTGGGGGAGGGTGTGGGGAATTCGACGGGGGTGGGGCAGTGTGGAAGGGTCGGCGATGGGGCTGCGGGGGGGTGGGGGAGGGGAGGGGGGCTGGGGGGTTGGGGGTGGGGTGGGGAAATCGACGGGGCCGCGGGGGTGGGGGGGCTGGGGGGGTGGGGGAGGGGGAGGGGAGGTGGTAGTGGTTGGGTGGTGGTGGTTAAGGTTAGGTTAGGGTTTGAAGTTAGGGGGTTAGTGTTAGGGGAGGGTTAGAAGTTAGGGTTTAGTTAGTTAATTAAGGTTTAGTTAGGGTTTAATTAGGGTTAAATGGGTTAGAGGGGTTAATTAACCCTAAAAGCTAACGGAAACTTAACATCGTTAATCATTAAGGGTATTTGGTGCATTTTATGCAAATGACAAGGGCATCTGGTGCATTTTTGAAACAACGAGGGTACCTGGTGCATTTCGTGAAACCTCAGGGGTACTTGGTGAAAAAACCGTTAAGTTTTCATATTAATCACAACGTCGGCGGGCTTGATTTACTAATTTACTTTATGATTTTCGAGAAATCGATAGGTAATGACCTTTATCAAAGGAAAATAAAAATAATAAAAGTACCTTACATTGCCAATGACACGATTATTAGGGCGGATCCACTAAGTAACAAAAATTCGCATATACTTGATCAAATGTAAAGTTGATCATCATGTGACCAAACTAGATAAAATGTCATGAAAATTTTAAACTAATAGAAAACTGACATATGTATAACAACTTTTCAAGTTATTTACCTTTTCATTCAAAAACTTAAAATTGTAATATTTGAGAAAATACATGTTAATAAAAATAATAAAAATTATCAATAGTAACTTTTTAAGATATGCAAAACACCCATTTTGTTACATTTTATATACATTCGAATATTTTCATTTTCCCTATAAATGTGGTTGATTATTATGGTAAAAAGGCGGAGAGAAAAGGGTGTTGGTTTTTTAAAGTCATGAGTGAGATGATTTTGTAAATTTGGTCATGGGTCATGACATATTTTTGGAGGATGAGAGAGAAAGTTGTAGAAAAAGAGAAATGAACATTCTTTTTCAGTAACGGTTGAGGATGCTCTAAAAAATTAAGCTACGTGTCAACTATCAAGGAATAGCCTTATGAAATGATGAGATTCTATGGGCCAAAATTATAGTATAATGTAGGCAAGGCTAAAGGACCATATGGGCCAAAATTAGTGTAACATAATGCATGGCTCAACAACTAAAACAATAATCATGAGCGAGAATAAGATATGAAGAATTTTTGAATCACAACGTGACATCATCACTAGTTTATAACCTATATGACCCAAACTAATAGTCTAATAATGCAATATATATTGGTTCTCCCAACTTCATTTTTAAGATAAAGTAAGTCCTTTGTGACCACTCTAATGAGTCAATGACCCAATTAATGACAACAAAGTAACCTTAAAAAATAGTCGTCTTTAAAGAATTTAAATTTATTGGTCAAACTATCACCACAATTATACATAGTCCCTTTATTTATTCAATATAGAGATAATTCAAAAGGTGACAAATAATATATTGAAAAAAAAATATTATTGCACGATTTGTTTTTGTTAATAAACTATTATATTTGGCACAAAACTCATTCGGCAAACAGCTTAAAAAAGTACATAACTAAAAAATTTAAAATCTAAATACCGACTACTCAAGTAAACTACCTAATTAGTTTATCATTTTTTGGTTAATCAAATATTCTCTTTAACTATAAGCCTATAACATTACAAATTATAATTAATTATCTTAAAAATAAAATAAGTTTATAACATAAAAAATTGTTTTCCCTAAAATGATAGCTTGGGTAAAATTATAATTCTAAGTTCCATATAAATAATTTTGATCTCAAACTTTATAAAATAAATTTTTATGTCAACTAACTTGTATAATAAATCCATCTCAAATAAAACAATCAGTAGATGATGCACACGTCCGTATGGTGAGGAAGGTGCTCATAATGAACATCAAACACTAGGTTATGAACATAAAGACCAATACCAATGAACATATACTTACAGAGATGTACCAATGAACATATACTAACAAGCCAAATGTACATGAATAATAAGTCAAATGAACACATGTACATGACTAACAAACCAAATGAACATATATACATCTATGTTAGTATATATTCATTGATATTAGTCTTTATGTTCATAACCTAGTACTTGATGTTCATCGTACGCACCTCCCTCACCATACGCACGTGTGCACTTACTAATTTGCACAAATAATCATCTTATTGACTTCACATTTTCTCAACTTATAAGTAGTTCTTTTCCGAACGCTTCTACCTTCTCAAAAATCAGAACTTCATTGCAAAGACAAAAACCAATACAACGGAGAAATAAACAGCTCAAGTGAAAATCAATGGCGGAATCATCTTCTTCGACATTGTTGTCGGCTATGGCGGCAACATCCGATAAAGATAAAGAAGATATACTGGAAAGAATGCTTACCAACTTAGCTTTCTGCGATGACTCCAAGCTCGATGTCTTACTCGCCAAGCTTCTTCCTCGCGCTCTCGCTGCTCTCTCTTCTCAATCTACTTCAATTCGAAACAAGGTCCTTTAATCACTTTTTTCTTTTAACTCCATTTTTCTTTCATTTTTGTTGAATTTTGATTTAGTTTCGTATTTGTGTGTTGCGGATTGAATTATTTAATTTATGAGTTTTTCTTGGATTTTGTGTTGTGAATGTTAGGGTTTTTGCGATTACTGATGAAATTGATCGAATTTTCGACGAATTAAGGTGTTTTGAATTGTTATAGTGGATTACTTGATGATTAAGCATGGTTTTAGTGACAGTAGTTTAAAATGCAGTTGGAGTTGAACGTTGATTAGTCGTACTAGCAAAATTGTAGTTTTGGTAAAATTGGACAATGAAGTGCGTAGAGCGTTGGTTCTCCTTGAGGAGCACAAGTGTGTGTTTAGGATTCGAGTTCAATGTCGAATTACCGAGTGATGCTAGTTCATAACGAATCGGATATCTAATTCTCAATATTGTATATTAGATCATGGATGTTGGATAATGAAATCAATATTTCACCATTGGCTTATAGATGATGTCCAATTGCAACCAGGAAATGTTATGAACAAGAAAGCGTTCATAAATCATAGCTATTAGTACTTAGTAGTATGTATTAGGAATTTCTCACCAATGTCAATTGTAGTTGTTACTTCTCGGTAACGCCAGATACTGTAAGTACCGAGTTTTGAACAAGTCTAGGAACAAAACATAGAGTTATAGTGATATACCAAAAGACAGAAATTTTAGATAATTTTGCTTCACCAAGGACAGGTTATTCATTTACAAGACTATTCTGTACATGACGGTATTGCATTGGATGACTGATCATACATTTAGAGTGATATGTGAGCTAATTGTATAGAGACTAACTAAAGGCAACTAGATAGGTGAAAAATTGGTAACTGTAACTTTTTTGAGTTTAGATTTATGCTCGAGTAAGGGGATCATTAGAATAATTGATACGTCATCTCTCTTTGACGACTCCTATTGTTTGATTATGCTTATAGAAATGATGGTATTCTGCTCTTCTGCTATTAAAGGAACAATTAGTAAGGGTGTCTAAGCATATTTAACATAAGATGCCAAAAGGGTGCCTTTGTTAGTTGATTGCAATACAGGTTGGTTGATGCTTTTAAACATGATATGTGGGATTTTTAATTATTTAGATCTTCAGTTTATTGCTTGATTGGCAAGAAAGTGTCGAATTATGTTTTGAAAATGATTGATGTGTTGTTGCTCCTTGAAGTAGGTACTTGAAATTTTAAGTCATATAAATAAGCGTGTGAAGCATGAGCCAGGAATTGGCTTGCCATTATCCGAATTATGGAGTATGTATACAGAAGCAACCGCTGCTGCAATGGTCCGGAATTTTTGCATCATTTACATTGAGATGGCATTTGAGCGCTCAGAGATAGAGGTTTGAGTTGCTTTGTTAGTTAGCCTGAATTTCAGTTCTTTCAGAGACATAAATGGCGCTTAAAATCTATTTTTAGTAAATTCCTTTGGTAATTTGTTAACCTGTAATGCTTCTTGATAGGTCCAGAAAAGTATGGCTCCCAAATTTTTGGTGGACATTTCGAAGCTTCCTCCTCAGCATCAAGCAATAATTCTTAGAGCATGTGTAAAGGTATATTTTGATTTTTTTTGTACTATAAATTGTCACCCTCGAGACAACATGCTGTAAATTTCTCTGGTGTAAGTGGGGATCTTGAGGAAATCTTGCTATGCATTGTTAAGTCTAGGTCTCTCATCTAAACTCTTCAATAATTTCTGTCTCTAGGTCATTGGTGAAGCTCATTCTCGCAAATTTGACGATGAAATTGCTGCAAAGTATAGAATGATGAGAGGTTCTCAGGACTGTGAAATATTTGTTGAATTTTGCCTGCATACAGTTTTGTACCAACCATCTCAAAGGTATATTTCTAATGAGTCTTAAATGGTATGAAATTTTGAGGTTTCATGGTCATTTTTTTAAAGAAATAAGTAATTAAGATTTATATTAGAGAAACACTAATGGGGTGTCATTCATGTACAAGTAGAGGGCTAAGGATAAGAAGGCTTAAGCCCTCAAGCTATTGTAGAGAAAACTATTTCCATAATCACGAAAAGCTAAGAGATGTTTAGTGACTGAAAATTGACTCTGGCTATACAAAAGCCTCAATATCTGGAACTTGAAACCTTGACGAGTGGAAGCTACACCTCAAAATTTTGCTGGTTTGTTAATTTTTTCCAAGTGCACCACCAAATTGCCAATAGAATCAATTTCCACAAGTTCGGAAGCCAACTGTTTTTGTCCTTATATTCTTAGCAACAAGAACGTCGTTCACATTATAAGGTTGGACCCAAACCAGCCAAACAAGGCTAAAGATATGTGCCAAAGAGAAAGAATCTGCAGATTACAGCGGAGAAGGCGATTAGTAATAAAAAAAATTTCCATCTCTTTAGAACAAACTCAGTTGGGAATTTCTCTTTCACTGCCGTCCTGGCAATAAAACAAGTATTATGCTCCTTTTTGGCGTCTTATACTTCTAATTGATATTGTAATTCTCAGTGGCAGATGTCCAGCTGGTCTTTCTATATCTCAGGCAGAACGTGTCACTGGAAAGCAACCACTAAAGAATGAGATTCTTTTAAGTAGGAAGGTGATATCATTACATTGCTTCATTCCTCACTTTTCTTCTGTTTTTCCTTTTCCTTTTATCTGGCTGATGGTTTGCTAGTCATATATTACAAATCAATTTTCTGATAGGCGTTAATGCTGTCGTTTGTTTATATTCTTTCCTTTTTCAGTTGGGGATATTGAATGTCATTGAATCCATGGACCTTTCAGCAGAAGTTGTTTACCCCATATATCTAGCAGCCTGTGCAGATAGGTAAACTTACCTACTCAAGGTGTATCTAGCTAATGAGCTCTATTTCCTTTATAATCTTGCATCATTGTATGAGGCGTGTAGATTCTGATATGTTTCTGTAATATATTTATTCAAGTCAAGAGCCTGTTGCTAAGAGAGGGGAGGAACTCTTGAAGAAGAAGGGTTCTGTTACTGATTTAGATAATCCAATTCTTATCAGAAAGTTGTTTTTACTATTCAATGGTAAGATATTTGGAATTCTGTGGCTGTACTGTGCGCATGCATCTCTATTTTATCAAAACTAGACTTTCTGATTCGCACATATAACTCCTCCTGGCTACCTGTGTTTACCAAAATTTTACTTCTATTAGCAAGTCTTGCTATGGTCTCTCATTGAAATTCGAAAAAAGTTCAAGCAATGAAAGGGTCGTTGGACTTCGCTTCAAGACTCCGAGATGTTATGAGTATGGGTTTATTGGTACTGTAGCAGCTAAATCAATAAGGGCTCATGAGATTGTCAATTCTTTCTCCCCTCTAATCTATGACTGTTTTCTTACACTCCTCCCAAATGGTGTTTTGAGCATTTTCCCGGACAGGTATGCAAAGAAGTTGTGTAGTTGTGGATCCAAAGTATGCATTATCTTCTCATAAATAATCATGCTATAAACATTATATGATGATCTTCAAATTTGGCTGTAGTGTGAATACTGATTGCTAATGCATCACCTTAAGCTATCCATGTTATAAAATAAATCTGAGAAGATCTAACAAATAGTCTAATAGAAACTCATCTCTATGACACCTTTGTTTATCAGGAAATGCTGCTGCTGATAATATTGCTCCAGAGAACAAAATTGTGCCAGCAAATCATCCTTTAAGGACTAGGCTGATGTCTGTGTTTTGTCGGTCGATTGAAGCAGCAAACAGTTTCCCTTCAACTTTGCAGTGTATTTTTACCTGTATATATGGTAAATTTTCTTTTTTGTGCTCTAATATTTTGTGACATATATAACTTTTGGAATGCAGTGCCTTTTTTAATTTTTATTTTGAAATACACGTTTCTTGATGGTCGGAAGAATGTGCATTTTGTTCATTGTGAGTTTTCTTTTAGGTTTTAGTTGTGTGCAAAAATTCATATAGTTTTGTACTTTTATCCATGAGTTATGGGGCTTGTTTGGTAAAGGGTATTTACCTTGTTAATGTGGTCAAACCACAAAAAAAAGGTTTAAATAATCGGCTTTTCGATTGACTGAAAATTTTGTTTTTTGAGCTCAATATGGAAAAGGTGGCTTCATTGTTTAGCCAAAATTGAAATTCTGATTGGAGCATAAACATCAGGCTGTTGTAATTTCTATAAATACATTGATTTTGCTATAAGCATTAAATATGTTCCCTAATATGGTATTTCTCTCAGAATTTATGACAAAATCACTCGTGCAGGTAAAATGCTTAGAATTTTTACTTGTAGCTTATACATTTAGCATTTTCCTAACTAATAACTTCCATAAAGTGCTATTATGAAGTATATACTAAAGCTAATTGCTGACATCTTTGTAAACAGCTGATGCTACTGGCTCATTAAATCATCTAATACAAAATAATCAATATTGACCAAGTAAGCCCAGTGCACCTGATAACAAGCACCACATTGCCAAATCAGACCTAGTTTACACTTCTAAAATAAGAACCAAGGCTAAAGTCAGTCAAATTCTTTGCATTAAGGCATTTGTCAAAAGGGAAAATTTTGTCTATGACAAAAAATTGGCGCTATTATATTCCTGTTTCTTGACCATCATGAACCAAAAAGATCCTGATGAAGAGCAGCAGTAAGCTACAGTCTGGTATTTTTGTTAAAGCTCAAGAATTTGTTAGATGACTTAGATCTACTGTCAATTCTGACATTTGGCTGTGTAATTTGGACCAGCTGGCAATACTTTTGCTATATTTCTGATATGGATCTGTCTATGTTTCTCCACAGTGCAATAAAATCAATTACCTGATCTTCAGTTTGAATAATTCACTGTAACAGGAAGCGGCAACACACCAAAAATAAAGCAGTCAGGAATGGAATTTGCTTTCTGGGTTCTTAAACATGTAAGGGATATTAGCTAAAAGATTTCCCTTCTATTATCTATTTTTTTTATATTGCTTGCAACATCACATCGAATGAACATTATAACAAACTTTATAGTCTCAACTCTCAAGGAACAAGAGACCTTTATTTATTTATTGTGCCTAAAATAGCTTCTGTTGGGTAAATCATAAACTTGTGTCATTGCAGCTCTATACTGCAGGTTTAGTTTACACTGAGAGCTCTAGTGGTTTTGTAGTGGTAAATCTTTATTAAGGACCTTATCTTTGGTCTGAAACTTTGACATGCATGTATCCAGAGGGAAGGATCAGTTGCAGACTTGCAGGTTCTGCATTGTCTTTATTGTCCTATCATAATTATTTTAGCAAATGAAGTGGTGTAAATAGCACCACTTGGTTTGGTAGTGGAAACCTTTTACCTGTGTGTGCTTGTTTGTTTTTCCCTACTTGATAAAACCTGGTGAATGTAGATGCGATGAGAAGGAGTACATGTTGATTAAGAAGTGCTGGCATTAAGTTGGTGGGGGTGGTGCAATTGGAGACACTGCAACAATGACATTGGATGTGGATTGTGGCGTGATCCTGTAAACTATAACAGACTTGGAATTGGGAGATGCTAATTCAACATGGTCGCAGGTTTTAGTTACGAGAATTGCGAAGCTGGGTCATAAGTATAGATTTCTAAATTGGGTGACAACTCATAGATTCTGAAAGTGGTTGATGATGATACACTAAGAAAGCTTTTGAAGACTACAGTGAGCTATCATTAGTCCAATCAGGCTCTGTTCTTTTGGACTGAATAAGTCTGAACTGAACTGAACTGAAATGAATAAGTCTGAACTGAACTGAACTGAAATGAATAAGTCCGAACCGAACCGAAATGAATAAGTCTCGAACCGAATCGAACCGGGCCGAATCGAACGATATGATCTGAACGGATCTGAATTGAGTATTATTAATAATTACATGTAGAGTAATATTTTTATCATCATTGATAATGATAATAATTAATAATATTAATGATAATGATAATAATAATAATAATAATATTAATACTAATACTAATAATATGCATAATAATAATATTCTTATGAATTGAGTAATATTAATAATAACAAGTAGAATAATAATGATATGAAGTAATAATATTATTAATATAATATTTTCCTCCAAGATTGCTATTCGCAAGTCAATATATACAAAACCAATAGCATGTTTCACGTCTAATACTGTAGAATAGTAACAATAGCATGCATGACTCCTAATTCTAAGCAACAGAATATTGACTTGCCTAATTTACAAAATACAAAACTATATTTACATACATTTGACTACTCCTATATTTACAAAACTATATTTGACATATATTTTAAAAAAAATACAAAACTATATTTGACAATAATAATAAAAATAATAATAATAATAATAATGATAATATAATAAAAATAATAATAGTAATAATAATAATAGTAATAATAATAATAATAATAATAATAATAACAATAATAATAATAATAATAATAATAATAATAATAATAATAATAATAAGAAGAAGAAGAAGAATATAATAATAATAATAGTAATAATAATAATAACAATAATAATAATAATAATAATAAGAAGAAGAAGAATATAATAATAATAATAGTAATAATAATAATAATATTAATAATAATAATCATAATGATGATGATAATAATAATAATAATAATAATAATAATAATAATAATAATAAAATCAATAAGTTGTAGTCTGAACTGATCTGATCTGAACTGAACTGAATAAGTCTCGAATCGAACCGAATCGAATCAAGCGAATCGGCGAACGAACCGAACCGAATCAAGCCGAACGAATCGAACCGAACCAATCGAATCAATCAATCGAATCGAACTGGCCAACGAACCGAATCAACTGAATTTCCATTTATTCAGTCCAAAAGAACAGAGCCTCAGTCCATGAAGGAGTTGGATGACTTCTTGGGACTTGGGAGCCAATGCTGAGAGCGTGGAATTGGATTTTTGATGTTTGTGCAACATGCACATGAAATGTTTGAGGATTTGATGTCTTGCAACTATTAAATGTAGTTTGATTTATTGTACTCTAAGTTTCTGTTAGTCAGATACAGCTTAGTGATATCAAGAGTCTCGAGTTCTTGTCTTCTTACCGAGGAATCTTTCAACATAGAGTATTTGAAACTTATCCTATTGGAATATTAGTGGTCTCCTTCGACTTATGTATTATAATCATGGTGGCTCTTAAATTGACCTGTTTGTGGGAGTAAATAGTTGTGTTTCAAGTTTGCTTATGAGACTATGTGTTTTATCAACTTTCAATCGCGACTAGCTGATATCTCTTAATGTCTAAACTAATGGTAAACGGGACTTTTAAGCTGCAGCTTTCCAAGTATTGCGTACTGTCTGACATCCAAATGGCTATAATGCACAATTCCTTTTATGAGTGGTTTCTTTGTAAACTTATTTATTCTTTCATGCTTTCGTCTATATTCAGGCAAGAATGGATCAATTGAAGCTGACGGGACCACTCATTTTGACTGGAATTCTGAAGTCCCTTGACGGGGAAAATAATAGTGAATCAGGTATATTACAAAAATTTACGATTTCTTTTTGACATTTTGTTTTTTTTTTTTAATGTTAATACAGTTGTTTTGTTTGCACTGCCAAATCTTCGTTTAACGGGGGCATAGTTGTTTCTATACTGATATGGAAGATATCTGTGTTTAGATGCTATATCTAGGGAGACAAGAACATTTGCTTATCAAGCAATTGGAATTCTTGCTCAGCGTATGCCTCAGCTTTTCAGGTGATCTATGACAACAAGCTCTCACTTCCCAACTTCGTTGCCTCCTTCGTCTCATTCTGTGATCATGATTGCTTCTTTCAGGGATAAGATAGACATGGCTGTTCGTCTTTTTGATGCTTTGAAGTCTGAGTCTCAGTTTCTTCGATTAGTTATCCAAGAGGCTGCAAGCTCCCTTGCCACTGCCTATAAGGTAATCTTTGTTCTACCTATATGTCCTTTTCTCTAAGGCTCGACAATACGCTACTTTCAGTTTGCTGTTTTATTACTCTTGCACATGAAGGCAATATCAGTGGGCGGTGGGGGTTGGTAGAGCAGCATATTTTTGGTTCATCTGATCTCACTTTGTTGTACAATGATCGTGCTTCTTAGGTATCCTGGTTGTAGATGCAATTTTTTTTTTGGGGGTGGGGGTAAAGCTTTATTGTATTCAATCGTTAAGTCTGTCCTGTAATTGGGAACAACTTGGATGTGTCATTTGAATATTTCCTTGTGAGGCTTGGTAAATTGTATTGCTTTGACTTTGATCATGGAAAGCTTCATAGGACTTGAACTAAGTTTTCCTTGGCTTTAGTTTCTTTTTCCTGTTATTTCTGATTTTTTAATTTTTTGTGAACATCAGGGGGCACCGTCAAGTATATTAAAAGATTTGGAGCAACTCTTGCTTGATAACTCCCAAGTGGTAGTATATTAAATTTTGTTTTTGCTTTCTTCTATTGTCTGTTTATTGCCTTGTTAAATTCCCATTTCTACACTGAATGCTTTGAAGGACAAGAGTGAGGTGCGATTTTCTGCTGTGAGGTGGGCGACATCATTGTTTGATTTGCAGCACTGTCCTAGCAGGTTTTTATGTATGGTTGCAGCAGCTGACCCTAAGCTGGATATAAGGTAGCTTCTAACTATGATAACTGTCCAAAGCGCCTACTTATCAGGCTATCCTTTTATTTCTTCTCAAGTTATTTTAAAGAAAATGTTCAAGTCTCGTTAAGTGCATACTACTATGATATTCAGATAAAGCATTCTTGATTTTTGTTATTCCATATGCCTGTCTCTGTTCTTATTTGATCAAGGCACACCCACTAGCCTTGTTCTTGGTTTGATAATACACATTTCAACCTTTATAATGAACTTTTATTCTATATAAAGAAATTTAGCTGTTTAATATTTATTATTATACAGATGCGCACACATAATTTTTTTTAAACTACAATTCTAGTTACTAGAATATTTTTCTCATCATTACCAAATTTAGTCCACTGATCTCTTCCATTGTGTGTTGGTATTTCCACATTGGAGGACCTTGATGACACCGACCACTCAATGTTTCTATGTAGCTGTGTTACTCATCGATTATCTTGGTATTTTATGCCAATATTGCTTCCATCAATAGTTTCATAGAGAACTAAGTGACAGTATATGCAGGGGATAAAAGGACAATTTTTTTATACTTTGGAGGGATATAACTGTGATTCTGTGAATGAAGAAGCGATATCATTTCTTAATTTATCTTTTATCATGGTTCAGTTTTGAACTTGGAAATGGAAAATAGAAACATGTGCTGGACTGAAAATTGGCTATACTTTAATTTTGCATCTGCCAAAGAGGAAAACAATTGCCTATCTACATGTAGTCTAACTGCCCAGGCTTCGATTTCTGTGTAACTTGTTCAAGCTCATTTAAGTGAACGGAGCTTGAGTTTGACTTGACTTTTGGTGTGATCAATTTAGGCTAACATTCATAAGTTAATTTTTTTTGTTCATCGAAGGTTCATTAAGTAAATGTTTCTACAACAAATGCCAAGTTCATAAATGAGCTTATCTTCATCTATCATATAAAATGGTAAAACGGTAATTGTGTAAACTTTGTATATATGGACTGGTAACCTATAATGGAGAATGTAACAAGCTCTAAACAAGAAAAAAATGATATATTAGATGAGCATAGAAGGAGCTTGATATTGGTCTAAAACATGAGGTACTTATGAACAAAATATACGAGCTTTTTGGTAAAATATATGGAAAGCATTTTATGTTCTTTGTAAAAGCTCATTTACTGTGCCAGCTTCAAAAGTTGTTCAAGCATGTCTCTGTTTATTTACACCTCTATTTGTTTCTGTCGTTTTCTTTGTGCGTGTTCTGTCCTTTTGATTATACCCTTGTGTACTTGCAACTTGTTTTTGTTATTCTTATGAGTTGCTTCAGGAACTAGAGATTGGAACCAGGAACTCCTGGTGCCTAGGGACTAAGGAGTTAACTTTTTCTTTCACATTTTAACTGATGCGTTTATTAAGTGAATTACGTGTTTATTTCCGGAGAGCTACCATGACAATATGACATGCATACCTTAAAAGCTTTATGCATTGGTAACTAATCAGCTAAAGGCCTAGAACATGCACAATATCACCAGTATATTGCTTAGATATTACTTAAGCTAGAGAACAGAGCTTTTATTTCTCTGTTTAAGATAAACAGCATATGAAAAGCTATAGGCTGTGGTAGATACAAGTATACAACCTATCAGCCATCCATCGTTCTCTGGGTGGCAAATGTGCACTCTATATTAAATTCTCTATGTTGGCATGATAATATATCACGTGTAATAAGGCCTAATTATGCACCCAAAGGCTGTGTATCTTGTCTGTTATATTTGTTTTCTCTATATGTTTGTCTTCCCAAATCATCCAAGTCTTGCTTCATACTTCCTCTGTTTATTGATAGTTGCATGATATTGACTAGGCACACTTACCGATACACAACTTTGATCATCAATATCGTCAATTGTATGTCATTAAAAATTATAAAGAAGTAATAGTTTGAAAATATACATTGAGATTAACCAACAACAACTAAGATAATGATATTTATCCTTACAAACTAGTAATTAAATATGGTCAAAGTTGATATCCAAATAGTTTGAAAATATACATTGAGATTAACCAACAACAACTAAGATAGTGACATTTATGCTTACAAACTAGTAATTAAATATGGTCAAAGTTGATATCCAAATAGTATAAAAACTTAATATGATGCATCTATAAAGAAACAGAGGAAGCATTAACTACCATGGTATTGCTCAAGTGTTAATGTGAAAACTGGAGACACTCCCCCTTTGGGGATAACTTTTCAACCAGGTTTTAGATGGCTGTTGGGAAATGCAAACATCCATATTGCTTCTAAGGGGTGATTCCGTTTCGTTATATGAAACATCATTCTGACATCTAGCTCACTGCCACAGAGAGCACAATATATGCCTCAAAGTGCTGAATAATATTAGTTCAATTGTTCCGTCTCTTTCTCCTCCGGTGTTTTGTCGTTGTTTTCTGTTTCTCTGATATCAAGTTTCTGTCTCCTGTAGGGAAATGGCAATTCAAGGCTTGTTCCCCGATGAAGGAAGATCCATTGGCCAGAAGATAGATCTTAAATATCCCAGAGTTAGAGCCATGTTGGATTGTATCATCAAGCACCAACCAAAAGTGGTAGAGGGTGCACAAATGGAAATGAGGGAACAACTCCTTTTTCCCTCCAAGACATATGATGCAA
The DNA here is from genome assembly GCA_947648045.1 of Beta corolliflora. Lineage (NCBI taxonomy): Eukaryota > Viridiplantae > Streptophyta > Magnoliopsida > Caryophyllales > Amaranthaceae > Beta > Beta corolliflora. Next base: position 21,720 of record CANSZD010000757.1, on the reverse strand, counting down.
TGATTAAATTTCTTTTGAAGTGCTTTGAGTCTGATATGCTGCAAGATGGCTCTAAAACTGCTGAATTCCAGTCGACTGTGGAACTTTTGTGCTTACTTGTTGAACATGCTATGGCTGTTGAAGGTTCTACTGAGTTGCATGCTAATGCTTCCAAGGCTTTGATTGAAATTGCAACGTACTTTCCAGAGGTACCTGTCCTTGGTGAACCTTCATCTCTTTGCCTTTCTGTGTACTCTTTTTTTCCCCTCTTTGCTGACATGTTCTGTTGTGAATCAGATGTCGGCGTCACGCTATGCCTCAAAATTTGATTGGTTAAAGCAACTACTGGGACATATAGACTTTGATACGCGTGAATCTGCAGCACGTCTGCTTGGTATAGCTTCTTCAGCTTGTTCTGTAGCTGCATCATCTTCTCTGATTGGTGAATTGGCTACTGCTATTAGTGGAACACCAAAAATGAGGTTTGCATAGCTATAGTAGTGACAAAGTTGAGATTTAGTAAATATGTACTGATTGCTGGGCTATTTGGTTCAGATTTGAAATGCAGCATGGAGCACTGTGTGCAATAGGGTTTGTCACGGCTGATTGTCTATCAAGGGCAGCTGAGGTTTGTGAATTTCGTTTTTTTTTTTGGGAAAGGAGAATATAAATTCATGAATTGGTAGCGCCATAAGGCATCCACCTTTAATATCAAGGGATCATGTGTCGTTAGATTTGTTAGGTTAGTTAGGTACTGTATCATGTGTGAAAACTGAGAAGAATTGGGGTTGATACCTGTGAACCAACAAAATTGAAGAAGCCGAACGTTTTTTTTTCTCACTTCTTGTAGATTGCTACCTGCATGGTCTTTTCTAAATATACAGTAGCGGAGTAGCCTGGTCTTTTTCTCCTATAATAATCAATATTTCTGAGATTCCTTCCTGAAAATTGAGGGCATTCTCAGGCTGATGGAAGCTGAGGGGTTAGATTAAGAAAAAGAATTTCATTGGAAAAGAAGTAATTCCTCATTGAATTAAACCCACCATTGTCTTCCCCACCTAACTCTCTCTGCCACCATCAGAAGATCATTTCACCAGCAACTATTTTACCCTTGTACAGCTGTCCTTGATCCAGCAATTGCCATCAGAAGCTTTGCCAACTTCAAAGAGCTGAGGCTCCTTTTGGCTTTAGATTACGGGATAGTTCTTCTGTTATCTCTATCATCATCTCTATTCTCAAGAGGTTGCTCTCATGCTTTGTTGAATAGTTAGGGTCTTTTCTGTTTGCTTCCTGTAATAAGACCAATCTTGCTGTCTGCTCATGTCTGATTGTCTGAATATCAATGGCTTTAAAGTCATCTACCTTAAGTCTTGGTAATCACTTGGATTCTTATCTTTGACTGAAACACACTTTGTATTCTGACAATTGGTAGGTGCCAGAGGTGGTTCTTCAGAATACAATCAAAACCCTGGTTGATGTTGTGAACTTAGAATCTGCAGCATTGGCTTCCATTGCAATGCAGGCACTTGGACATATTGGTCTGCGTGTTGCATTACCATCACTTGTTTATGATTCTGGTCCAGGTAAAGTGCAGTTTGATGAATTATACTTTAGGTCTATGGATTTATCCTCTACAATCAAATAACCATTTACTAAGTAGCTACTGATGAAAACAATTGTAGCTTCTGTGCTGATTGTTCTGCGGGAAAAGCTAAGCAAACTTCTTGCTGGAGATGATACAAAAGCAATAAAGAAGATTGCTGTTTCTCTGGGGCATATATGTATGAAGGAAGTCTCACCATCTTGTCTTAATGTTGCCCTAGAACTAATTTTTGGTCTTTGTCGGTCGAAGGTACTTGCTATTATTATTCATTGTTCTCCCATGCTTTGGCAATAATCAAATTAGGATAATGATATATGATTATTTGAAAATTTTGGGCTCCAGGTCGAGGATGTCCTATTTGCTGCTGGGGAGGCTCTTGCATTTTCTTGGGGTGCCGTTCCTGTGAATGCTGATGTTATCTTGAAGACCAACTATACCTCACTCTCTATGACCTCTAACTTTCTTTTGGAAGACGTGTCGTCTTCTTGGTTGAAAAAAAATTATAGCCAAGAAAATGAATCCAACAAAGATGGTCAAGATATGGTTAGGGATGCAATCACCAAAAAAATATTTGATAATCTCTTATATAGCAACAGGAAAGAGGAGCGCTGTGCTGGCACTGTCTGGCTGCTGTCTTTAACCATGTATTGCGGTCGTCATCCTACCATTCAGAAATTGCTTCCTGACATCCAGGTTTGCAAGACATTTAGACCTTAAATATGAGTCTTAAATTGGAGCCGTGAAGCTATATATGTTAGCATTGCTTGAAATAGCTTGTCATCCCTCTGTGTACTCTTTTTTTTTCTGATGATATAAGATGCTTTTCCAGTTTTCCTTATCTAAATGAAAATAGAGCGATCAGCGTAGCTAATATATCGTCAAATGCTAACTATTATTCTTTTTTAGAGATGAATTGCTAACCTGTAAGCAATAGATGCTCACCTGTTATGTAGCTTGAATCATGACTTCAAATGCTACGCTATTTCAAATGGGCATTTAAATAATAGCTTGAATCATGACTTCAAATGCCCATAATACTTGTATAATCATGTAGCTTCTGTGCAAGTTTTAATTTGAGCATTTCAAGTCTTAACCTTCCCTTTTCAAGAATCTTTACCTAGTATTTAAATACAACTTCCCCAAAAGACACATGTTGTCTTCTAATAGATCTTCTCATAAAAAACCACAAAGTTTCACTTACCATTTATTTCACCTTCCTTACTTAATCCGTTCAATAAAACACAAGTTCCACCAAAGTTTCCACACACAAGATCATACTCATATGGGCTTCAATTCCTCTATCACTATGCAAATCACATGTGTTATCAACAACCCTCTATTTTTTATTTTATTGAATTTTTTGAGGCCGTTGTTATCTATCACAACTTTCGATGCAAATTATGTACTCATATGTACTTTGAAATAGTTGATACCATCATCATGCACCCGTACTTTGAAAAGGTTAGAAAATTAGTTCCCCTTTAAATGCGTAGCTACTCCCTCCGGTATGTGGGTCATAGAAGGGAAGAGAAAATATTAATTTATTGCATATTATATTGAATTAATGTTGTGGGCCAAGAGAAGTAGAGTGAGAAGGAAAGATAATAATATTAATTTGGAAGGACCATTCCAAAAACAGAAAAACAAAGAAGTGGGTAAACTAATAAATGACAACCCAAAAAGGAAAGTGGGTAAACTAATAAAAACCGGGGGAATACTTCATAATCATAATCTCAATCATTCACGTTTTTACCATCCACTACCTATAATTTCATTCATGGCCTCCATTTACAGAAGTATGGATCTTTCTAGCAACTCCATTTATGAAAAAATCACATTGCGAAATATGACTTTCTTCAAGAATAATGTAATGATGGTTGAGAATTTTAAGCTTCACGGATGCTACCTCTAAATTTTGGTCTAATTCTAGTTATACCTAAAATGCCTGTTTTTTGACATATGATGCCAGATATACCCATTTATGACTTGAAAACCCCAACTTATGTTTTGTTTGGAACCACATAGAGTGTTGACTGTTAAGGGTCTTTTGAGTTGTAGTTCCTCTGCAATATATGTCAAGATGTGGCGGAAAAAGAATTACAACATGGTCCTGCCACTCGCCAGCCACCAAATAAAGATAAAATATTAGAAAAAAGAAAAAAAAAATTGTAAGTTGGTGCCTGCAAAGTTTATTATAATGATTATAACAGGAGAATCAATGATTCATTGTGTGCGTTCTTCTGTTCTGTGCTTGATGTCACTCTTTTATGCTTTAATGAGGTGCTCAAACGGGTTAGCTTTACCTAGTCCTTGTACTTTTCTTTCCTCTCTCGGGAAATTTGAATTTGAACATCCGTGTTGAGATCATTATTGAGGCTGATGTATACTGTATCATTTTTTCCCCTACCTGGCGGTGGAGATAATAAACATCTGTTTGTCCCTTTCTTACTTATGAATGACAGGAAGCCTTCTCACACCTACTGGGTGAGCAAAATGAACTTACTCAGGAATTAGCATCACAAGGAATGAGTCTTGTTTATGAACTAGGTGATGATTCGATGAAGAAGAACTTAGTGAATGCACTTGTTGGCACTTTGACTGGTTCAGGGAAGAGAAAGAGAGCTGTAAAGGTAAACATCCTTCATGCTTTTATGGTTCATTATGGTTTTACGTGTAGGTGATGCACAGATTAATTGCCTTTCACTGTTATTCTCTTGGCTGCAACCTCTAGCTGGTAGAGGATTCGGAAGTCTTTCAAGAGGGAACTATCGGTGATAGTCCCAGTGGGGGAAAACTGAGCACATATAAGGAGCTGTGTAACATGGCAAACGAGATGGGCCAGCCAGACCTAATATATAAGTTCATGGACCTCGCTAATTATCAGGCAGCTTTAAATTCTAAGAGGGGGGCTGCCTTTGGTTTTTCAAGGATAGCAAAACATGCTGGGGATGTTCTTCAACCCCATCTTCGTTTATTGATTCCAAGGCTGGTACGCTATCAGTATGATCCTGATAAGAATGTTCAGGTAAGCAGTCCTGAGTCATGACTTGTAAGTTCTTTTGGTGTTCCTCATGTTACCTTCACAATTCCACATGCTTTCATAAGTAATCTTCCTGTCTTATTGTATTCTAATTTTCATCTTAATATCACTGGCAATATCTTTGCGTCCACATTGATCATCATAATCTTCATCTAAAGCCTGGTATTTACTGATTCTGTCATTGTCAGGATGCTATGGCACACATATGGAAGTCACTTGTTGCTGATTCGAAGAAAACAATCGATGAATACTTTGATCCTATTGTGGATGATTTATTGACGCAGTGTGGATCTAGGCTTTGGCGTTCTCGCGAGTCTTCATGTCACGCACTAGCAGATATTATTCAGGGTCGCAGGTTTGAACATGTAAGAATCCATTCTAAAGCTTCTTAATATTAACGAGAGCTCCTGCTTTTATCTCTGCATTTATTATGTTAGAATGTGAGATCATTCTGAGCAACTTTCTGAGCTCAAGCTCAACCCTGTTGGTTAGGTGGTACCCCTCTTCTCTCTCTAGTGGACCATCTTTGTCTTATTAAAGAAGGAAAAAGCAGAAGTTTATGATGGTTAAATTAGCTTGCAAGTATTGCAATGCAGCATCCAGCTGCTTGGGATAGTAGATGATAATGATCATCCTCCTTAAGGGCCAAGCATGGAGGAGAACATGATCTGTCTGAGTATAATTACCTTATGGTGAGTGCTGAAATGGCAATAACATCTTAAATATGTTGATGATGGGCATGAGATGTGAGTGTTACTTGGGAGGATTATCTGTTTCTAAGATTTTTTTTGTTTGCCTTAATTCCATCTTGAGAACAATTACAAATATTTTGAATTTCTCAAATGTCTATGGTGCTTCCTGGTTTCCGTATGGAAGGTAACAATCTTTACACGGTTGAGTAGATGTCTCTCTTTCTCACAGCGTGATTGCTCGCTTGTGACTGTATGCGCATACGTGCAAGCGCATTCCTCTCTGGTGTTCGATTGTGCAGTCGCACACTGATCTGTGCTTGCATTTATGTGTGCTTGTGGATGTGATTTGTGCCTGTGTGTGCTCGCAGGTGCATGTACGCATGTATGCCTGTTGGAAATAATCTCATGAATAGTTTGAGACTAGTTATTGGTGAGGTTGCATACATTTGGCCTCTTGCCACTTGCAGAATGTGTTGTTGCTATTATGTCTGTGTCTGGAAGTTGTATGTTAATATGTAGAAATGCTTATGATGGTTCTGTTTTGGGATGTGGGGATGCCTGAGACAGTGCTTATTTTCCTTGAATAAATGGAAAAAAAGGAAGTGTGAAGGGTCGTAACTTGTAAGGCTGTAAAGTACAGGAGTATCTGTGATGTGGTTGTAGAGAAGAAATGACAATTGACAGGTATCATCCTATGCAGTTGCTTTCATACCTGGTGCTCTTCTTTTAAGCTCAATTCCTTATATTGAAATAGAAGGATTTGCTTGTGAAATCAAACAAAAGTGATTACATAATGCATATTACTAATTTGCTAACTATGGTCAGCTTTCCTGTATGTGATGGGCTATTTACTATGTGCATCAGTTAATCCATCGGATCTTCACTAAAGCTGTTGCACTCATTAATATTATGTAGTTTCACATGAAGGAAAATACCCGACCCATGTTTTGGTCTTTACACATTCCTAGAGTCACTTTTCATACATAAGGTCTCGGAGGTATATTTATAGTCAATAGTTAGAATCACTGTAGTTATATTAATGGGGTTAAATTATTGCAATCTGTCAATTCATTCATCGAATGATTCTAGATGTAACCAGACTATTATCATCACAGTGGGATCTAATTTATGGTCTGCAACAGGTCTGTCTAGGATTTTAAGCTTTGACTTGGTAGTTGAGATTCGAGGACACAGTTTAGAATACGATTGACTTTGGATATGGTTATGGAGATGTTCACTTAACTCTAATATGACTTTTAATCAGATTAGGGTATTACCACAAATGATTAAGTTGTCAGTGGAGTCTAAAGTTGAGCTTTTTTCTATGTCCACTTTTATTACTTTGTAGGAGTCCATCCTTAATTAGTTTTGTTCGTTGGGGTCTTCGTATCCCTATTTGCAATATTTTTGTAAAGGGAACTGATCCCTTCTGTTGCTTGGCATCTGCAAATGGTATTTGGATGATTAATATTGAATCTGCCATTGATTATAAATGCCACATTTTCACAGGTTGGGAAGCATTTAAAGAGGATCTGGATGGCTGCATTCCGTGCTATGGATGATATAAAGGAGACTGTTAGGAATTCTGGTGATAAGTTATGTCGTGCTGTCAGTTCCCTCACTATAAGGCTTTGTGATGTTTCACTCACTGATAAATCAGAAAGTAGCCAAGCTATGGATATTGTCCTTCCCCTTCTGTTATCAGAAGGGATTATGAGTAAAGTGGATAGCATACGCAAGGCATCTATTGGTGTGGTCATGAAGCTTGCAAAGGTTAGCAACTTAGCACTAATTGTTATAATCTACTTGTCATGTCTCTGCAACTTTTTCTAGGATGGAGGATTATATTTTGTTAATGAAAACAATAGCATGTTGGGGTGGGAGATATTCCAGCTATGAGAGTTTTCTTCCTTCCTGCGGAATTCCTTATGTGTCTTGCCTGGATTTCTTTCTGCACTTTTTTTTATGAATAGTCACTTAGTACACTATTGGAGATTTTGAAAACTGGATCCCTAATTATCTATTTTAGTTGACAATGATGATAACTTCCTACGTGCAAACAATATCTGTTAGTTTCTTGAAGAGTAGTGTTTGACAGAAAGTGATGTTAAAGCTTTGATCTACCAAATAATTATTTTTATTTACGTGCTTCTGCTGTAAGGCCTAATGTTTTTTTTGCATATTCAGGGTGCAGGAATTGCAATACGTCCTCATTTGGCAGATTTAGTGACTTGCATGCTGGAGAGTTTGTCAAGCCTGGAAGATCAAGGACTCAATTATGTAGAGGTATTGTGAATATAATATTTTTTTTATGGACGTGCTGGATCAGAAGCTAGTGTGACCAATGCGAAATTCTCTTTACTATAGTTGCATGCAGCAAACATCGGATTACAGAAAGATAAGCTTGAAAATTTGCGGATTTCTGCTGCAAAAGGCTCTGCAATGTGGGAAACACTTGAGCTATGCATTGACGTAGTAGATAATTCCTCATTAGATCTCTTGGTTCCTCGACTTGCTCAGCTGATTAGATCCGGAGTTGGCCTCAACACGAGGTATGAAATTGAAGTTGGGCACATACCCCTACCTTTCCCCCCCCTCTTTCAGTACTATTTTACTAGTATATATATGTCAAGAAATTGGATCATAGGAAGTTATTCAGGGACTCATTTCATGATTTTGACCTCTACCATAGCTGACCACTGATTTGGACTATGCCATATATATTTGTTAAGAATGTTAACAACTGGTTCATCTGAAACTAACTTAGTTGCTCATGTAACCTTGGCTGATGGCTCACTTTTTACTTTCTGTGACTTCCAGGGTCGGAGTAGCATCTTTTATTACTTTACTGGTACAAAGAGTCAATCTTGAAATTAAACCCTTCACAGGAACGTTGTTGAGGCTTTTGTTCCCTGTTGTCGTTGAGGAAAGAAGCGCTTCTGCAAAGCGTGCGTTCGCCAGTGCTTTTGCAATGGTCCTGAAGTATTCAACTCCTTCTCAGGCTCAAAAAACAATTGATGATGTGGCTGCATTACATGCTGGTGACAGGAATGCTCAGGTTTCCTGTGCAGTTTTGTTAAAAAGCTGCACGTCCTTGGCTGCTGATGTCATGAGTGGTTATCATGTGACAATATTACCTGTGGTTTTCATTTCAAGGTCTGGATCACAATTTTGGCGATGTTTATGATTCTTATCCTAATATGCATATTTAACTTGTTACAATTTTCTCGCATATTAAGTATCTTAGAGTTGACTTCCAAGAGAAGTTCTGCAAATCAGGTTATTGTAATGATTTCTCTTACAGCATACTGGAATGTAAATTTCATCACATGATTCCTAGAATCACCGTTTCAATGTCCTCAGTGCCATGCTTCCAGAATACTCTCTTTTCTAGGATTCTGCATAATCTGCTATGGGGTGATCAAATGCTGATGGTGTTTTTCTGAATAACCGTTAGATCTTTATAAAAGTTCACACTTCACATAAGATCAGATCAGCTTATCTGAAGTGAACCAAGCAGCGGTTTACAAATGCGGTCAGCCTGAAATAAGTAAACCCTCAGTATAGTTAATTACCTTGTAACGTGGTTTGGGTATAAATTTGGCCAGATCCATGGGTTCCATGGGTAACTGTGTAGTCTCTTCTGTTCTCTTATTCCTCCTATTTGCAAAGGAACTGTCTGTTCCTTCAATATTTCCTTTAAACTCAAATGTATCTTGTGCTTGCGTGGTTGAATACCTAATTCAACATTTAAGATCAGGGATGGTGGGAGAGGGGCTGTAGCAAGACTTTGTATAGTCTAGTTAATGTTTGCGCTGGCTTGTTTGTGCTTGTGCCTTGTGGTCCTTTAGTTAAGATAAGAATTCAGTGTGTGAATCCAGTCATCTCTTTTTTTTTTTCATGTTTTAGTTCTTTTTTTTCTTTTTTTGGGGGGAGGCAATTTGGGGCTGCATAGGTGGTGATAAGCCTGAGCCTGCAGGACCCAAGTCGAGCTTGATAAGGGGTAGCTCATCCCTGACAGCTTGGTCTTGCACTTAGCTTGGACACCAGATGCTGATGCTCTGATCTTTGACTTTTCCCCCCTTTTTTTTTTATATAAAATTTTTCTTTTTTTAATAAAAAATTTCTTTTTTTTTTGGAACTAATATCTGATTTACATTTTCAAAAAGTATTTCTGTCATAAAGGAACAAATGATCATGATGATATGCAACACTTGAAGAAGGATTCAAAGTCGATATAAAGTAGAACTGAGCCTGGCTGAGTCCAGCAGAGTGTGGGGACTTACCATGCTGGCTTAGCTCAATCACCACTCTAGGTATAGAGGCTTTATTATATACACTTGTATGCCTGGTGACAGTGAAACTACATTGTATATTGGAGTCTAGGTCACCTTTTTTTTGTCAACTCCAGTGTAACAGCATAGTTAATGAACTACGAAGATGATAGCTATAAAGATATGATTGTGGAGATGAATTCATGAAAAATGTCATATGGTTGGTCTTTTTTATACGATTCTCGGGTCACTACTCACTTAAATTGCATTTCAGCTAATTAGATAATCGTTTTTTTTTGCGTGCGTTCCCACTTCCCTCTTGCATCAGAATTTTTTTTCTTTAAAGTTTGAGTTCAGTTGTCCTGTGATTGAATTTCAGCATCTCTTCATATGCAGATTTGAGGATGACAAGCATGTTTCTGGTCTATTTGAAGAGGTGTGGGAAGAAAATACAAGTGGTGATAATGTCACTCTTCAACTGTATGTGGGAGAGATGGTCTCACTTATTACAGATAGCATCTCTTCATCATCTTGGAGTTCCAAACGAAAGGTAGGTAACTCTGAAAATCTTCATCAATGAGCTCATATGGTTCAATTTCCAAATTTATTGGTAAATTATGGCATTGACATCCTTGTTTTTTTAAATCAACTACTTTGGTCCATAAAAGGCAGCACAGGCAATTACTAAACTTAGTGAGACGTTGCGTGAATCACTGTCCACTTATTGTCAAGTTCTGCTGAACTCGTTGCTGAAGGAGATCCCTGGTCGATTGTGGGAGGTGTAGTTTTCTGCCGATATGTTCTTTCCTAAAATCTTTGTTTGTGTGAGTTTAGAAGAATTAACTACTCATGCTGTCATGCATGCCAAGGTTTCATACCATTTTCAAATGACATCGTTTGAACTTGAATCTGCAACAGGGCAAGGATGCTCTTTTACATGCATTAGCTTCCCTTTGCTCATCTTGCCACAATGCTATTTCCTCTGCTGATCCGTCAGCTGTTAATGCTATCTTAAGTGAGGTTACCACCGCATGCACAAAAAAGCAGAAGAAATTTCAAGAAGCAGCTCTATGCGCTTTAGAGCAGGTAATCTATGTATACAACCTCTTATCTCTGTTATACTATACCTCTTTTCAGTGTGTTTCCTAGTGCTTTCTACAAAAATGAAGAATAAACAGAAAAGAACCGACGAGTGTTTAGGACAGTCAATATGAAGTATTCCAAAATGGAGGAGAGGGTGCATATCTGTATTCGAATTTCATTGTATGGAGTAGAGGAGGGGTTCTAATTCTATAAGCTGGAACTTCTTATCTTGTTCTTCTATCTCATGCAAAGAGTGCTATAAGGGTGTTATATTGGTGACAAAATGGGACATGGCTTAGTGTGAGAGACCAGTTAGGATGAGGCAATTAGTGACAAATCTTCAATAAATGATTCTACTACCTTGCCTTGATGACAGCCAAATAACTCATCCACAAGAAAAATGTCTTCCATCCTTGTGCACATCATTTGATCGAAGTTTCTTCCCCTTCTTTGGCCCTGTCATACTTAAACACTGAACTCTAAACACATCCATTTCTCAATCTTTAATCCAGTCTTGTTTACATACTTCCGAGTTCCATGAGCTCCAGACTTGGCTTCAATATTTGTATCCTTCTCTCCGCTTGATGGTTTTTCCTCTTTTTTGTTGCTATCTAGTGTTATATCCGTAGCTTCAGAGGACACTCGGTTGTCGCTTGTAGTTGGAACTTGTCCAGAAAGCTTGTTCCACTGCCATGTCCTTCTCTCAAAACATAACTGTTTATAACTTTATGTTTTCACTCAAGAATTCCTAAATTGATCTAGTTGAACTCGTGATGCTCTATGCTCCTGCATCTAGATCCTTGTTTCCCTCTGCCAACACCTTTTTATAAAGTTCAGACAAACTTCATCACTAGAAGCCACCATGTAATCATGGCAGATTTTTATGGGGGCAAATGAAATAAACACTAAGCTGCTGGAGAGTTCTGATTCACACTGAATGTAAATTCGTTTAGTGAAAGGTTTATACTCAAACAATTTTTTTATACACTTTTTATCGATTAATGGTCAAAGTTCAACCTTGAAGAGCATGGACAGTTGGACACCTTATGTTTCTGAAACACTTGATCCATATAAGGCATAAAGTGCCAGTTTGAGCCCTGTAGGAAGGTAATCTAAATGTTTCTCAACAATATTAGGGGATATTTCGGCAATATCCCTCACGAATATATGCAAGGCATCTAATTACTCTAGCTAGTTCGGGCCTTATGTCCTTGTTTAAGTAGTTTCGTCGATAACTTTACCTGTACTGAGAATAGATAGTCCAAGTTCGCTTTGTCGGTTAGGCTGGTTGGTACATCAACAACTATCTTATGCTGCTGTTTGGTGTGAGCTGCATTCTTGTGCTCTGTCTTCACTTTAAGGTAGCTATCCATTCTTTTGCATTCTTAAATAATATATCTATCCATACAAGAAAACCTGTTCTTAACCAACGAGACTATTTCTTTTTGAAAATATAATTAAATGGCGATGGGATTCTGTCTACCAGGAAGAATTCCTGGAAAGGGAACTTATGCAGTTCAAAATTGTACTGTCATTGCTAGAAAAGGTAAGTGTCAGGTTATACAAAATTATCCTTGGCGTATGCAAGGGGACCATTGTAACCATTTACAATTAAAAAAATTAGCCTTTGAGGTAATAAAAATTAACATTTCTTCTCTTCTTTTTTTGTAGGTTATCAAGGCTTTCAATTCACCCGAGTTCTTTAATGAAGTTTTTCCGTTGTTATGCGAGATGTTTGATCCAGCTGCAGGAGCCAAATCTATGCAAGAACCATCAGGAAGTGCTTCTCTGAAAACAGGTAGCATGAGAAGTGTCTTCGTTAGCTTCTCAAAATAAAGACCTTTTAGATTCTACTTTGGTTAGCTATTACAAATTAGTCCTCAATTTGGTGGGAAGGGCGGACAATACATCAAAGGATTCTCTACAGTATGAGATGTAGCATATTCTTAGAAATATAGGCCCTCATTCTTCTATGTGCTATTTTCACTATGCTGGGACCTCATGCATTGGACAGTAATCTTTTATGTGTTGTTTTGTCTTTTATCATCTCAAGCCATGCTCTATATCGTATGAAAAGGAGTGTCGAGTCTAGTGACAGTTAATGTTTCTGTCAGCATGTCACTTGCATTCACTTAATAGCCTAACTGAATTCTCACTTGACTAATGACTATTGAAACTTGTAACCTGACAACATGACTTTATAGTTCTATTGTAATCTTTCTTGTGGCATACTCTTGGTTTCTTAGTTTTCAGTGACTGGCGTCACATGAAGAATAATCATATTAGCAAATGTGTTGTGCTGACACCGCTCTTGATCCCCTCATAGGTCCACTGTCTTTATCACCTTACACGCACTTAATGCAGGGGCATTTTCAGGCAACATTATATTTATTATAGCCTGCCCATTTCCAATTTTTGTGCAGGTTCATTGCTGTACCCACAGGGCACAGAACACCATCTTTTTGTCTTGGACTTACCAGAGAGATGATAAAAGGCATCTGAGCGTGTATATCAAGATTTTGGGGAACAATTTTCCAATTGGTTTTAATTAGTTATAGGTAAAGGCTGCAAAAATATGAACCTTAGACTGGGGTATGGGTGTCGAATAAAGATACATACCCGAGAGGCCGAACTCCGAATTATCATGCCTCAAATTCAGGATATATGGGTACAATTCTAAATTTGGAGTTTTGGACACGGGTACAATGGCATGACATTTGATTTCTGGCAACATAATTCTTTACCAGAATAACCTAATATCTGAGCTATTGAGAAGAGAGAGGAAAGTACATCCCTTCTCAATTGTCATCTGAATAGTAGACGTCTCCAAGTGATAGCCTCCTCTAAGCCTATCTTCACTGCTTGTCCATTTTAGCTCTTTTCTTGCTTGTGGTTCATATTGGTATGAAGTTTTTGATTGCAAGGAATCAACGCCTTGTCATGCACCCACACAAGCCCCCATAAGGTTCACGTATGTTAGGCACAGCAAAGAGAAGGACAAATCAGGAATTGCAACTGCTGGTAGTTAGAAGACTGGTGATATTGGAGAGTGTTAAAATATCAGAGCAGGAAATGATATCTAAGGAGGCTATAGATAAGGGGAAGGGGGAACGAGAGAGGTATCCAGATATTTTCAGATTATTCCTTGAGTAGTGGGAGTGACCCAGCCACTCAAAAGCTGTAAAACTTGTGCTGCTGATCGCCATTACATACAATCTCTGTCTCTCTCTTAATTCTTCTTCTTCACATTTATAATCTGTTGTTCTTCCATTGCAAACTCTTTCTCTTCTCCAATTTGCTTGTTCATTTGAGCAATCTGAACCAGTTTATTACACATCTTCCCCCCATCAGGTTCACTTACATCAGGAAGAGGAATAATAAAGGCCATGTCAACTAAGTCATTATCAGAGTTTGTTGCAAAAGGAATATTCAGAAAAAGGGGTAGCATGGGGATCCTACGAGAAGTTCGGCAGTTAGTTACGGAAAAGTAGTATAAATAGGATAAGAGGGAAATGTAATAGGCATTCAGAATATCTGTAAGGAGTAAATCTAAGCATTAGGCAGTTGGTTACAGATTACAGGGATTGATTCGCCATTTTAACAGCGCTGTGTTTAATCAACAAGTTTATGACATTGAAGATGTGTGTTTTTCCTGGTTTTAACATAATTGATGCATAAAAAACTAAAGACACCTTATATGTCCAATCTTGGCCCGTTTACCTTCAGATCACCTATTGAGTTACTATAGGATATCGACACATTTCCAATACATACATGAGTTTCATCTTCCCTAGCTTGATCCAGATGTAGCTGTCTGTATATCCTTCTGGTAGTTGTAAAACAGACCAGATCTACCGCAAAGGTTTTTCCTTTATTTTCTATCATGATCTCGTGCAGGAAGCTCTAAGGAATTATGATTATATGTTTAGTTCTGACAATCCATTGTAATTAGACTGCAGAAGCTTTATATCTGTTGTCTTTGAATTTGAACTACATGCCTTGTGGGTGGAACTTGTGATTTTGAAAGGCTTTAATACTTGTTGCATGTATGGTCCTACAACTGCAGGTTCTGACAAGGAAGAAGATAATTATGTGCCGCGTAGTAAGATTTTAGATTGCACTGCATCTTGCATAAATGTTGCTCCCTTGAATGATGTTCTTCAACAGAAGCAAAACTTGATGTTGCTGTTATCCCATGCCTTGTCACCTGCATTGCCATGGACAGGTAGTTTGACTATGATTATAATTCTGATCTACAATTAGTTATCTATCTGCTTACCGTCCTGCTATGAACAGTCAAAGTTTCAGCATTTTCAACCATAAAGGAACTCTGTTCAAAGTTGAAAGCTACTGCAGCTGGCTCGCAAGAAAACCCTTTACTTGCTGGTGTAACGACATTAATCAATGAGGTTGAGCCAAACTTTGTTTATTCCATATTACTTTTTATTCTAAACTTAATTTGGCTTTTAACCTCTTTGTATCTTCTTCAGCTATTCACCACTGTATCTGGAAAAATTGTGGATTGTATTAGCACTGTAAAGATAGCACAGGTTTGTAATTCTTTGTGTTGCTTTAGTTCTTTATGCTTCTTCAAAAAGTTCTCTTGAATGGGGGATAACTTTGAAACTTAATGACTCTGCTTTCACAAGTATTCCTCTTATGCCTCGTCTAGTAGCCGGTAATAAATAGTGGTAATAATAATGAATTTATATGGAATTTTGTAAAGGATGTAAAGGAAGTTTGATGTCAATGCCATCGGCCCATGAGTGGTAATGGAAATTTGTGAAGACTAAAAGATATATAAGGATGGACAAGCATTATCATGAGACTTCTTTCACAAATTCACCTACAAATTTACTACTATTACAATCATTTATACCTTTTACCAAACGGGGCGTTAAGGTTACAAACAGAAAAAATATTTTAGTCGATGGCTTTATGTGATAGATTAAAGTTGGGTAATTGCATATATAAATACTGATATACTTCATTAACGAGTGCTATTGTCAAAATGGGCCAACTTATATATTTTGCTTTATTTGCATATATTTGACTTTAGTTTTGTCATATTATGTTGAGTGATACTTTTAAAACTAAATATATGCAAAAGTTTCTAAAAAAATATGCAAATAAAGCTAGACTCATTATGAGCCGGAGTTTGGTTGAAGGTGTTAGAATGGATGTAATATCATTGATGATCAAAAAATTGTTTGGTTGGGGTAACATGGGTGCGGAACCTCATATCCAAGGATTTCTCATCTCTAAACCCATATAATCTCATACCTGCCACCCTTAAGAATTGAGATCCTCATAGCTCCCTTTAACTAATGTATTCTAAATCCATACTTTTGAATGAAACGAACAACTAAAAAAAAGGAATTGATTGTGAATCCATACCCATAGGATTCTCATTCTTATACCATTCCATTCCAAATATTTGAACCAAACGCCCCCTAACGTGTATCTTGGGAAAAGTTCAAATTGTGTTGGCCACGACCAATTCCATTCATCCGTTACAAGTCACTTAAGGCAACCACGTCTCCAATTCTTTACTTTATTGTAACTACAATCTGCTTTGCTAGATGTATCATGCAAATTTTTTTCCCCGTGTTGGAATTTGTAGTCATGATCTCACAAGTCTTCTTCTGTTCAATTAGGTACATGTTGCTGCTGCAGAGTGCTTGCTGCAAGTGATCGAACTCTGTGGATCTACTCAACCAACATCTGGTGTAGATAAAGGATTCAAGGAAACTGTAGCTCATTTGTGTGAAACTGAAAAAAATGAACAGGCGAAATCATTATTAAAGAACTGCATCACCATCCTTGAAAACTTGTAGTCCATTTTGAGACAGCTAAAATTTTTGATTGCTTTTAAGGCATAAATCAACTGCATCAACAACGTTATCTCGAGATATTAGTTGGATTTGTACAAAAAGGAATACGTAGATGACGAGCCAGTGCCTAGATAAGTATGTATTCGTAATCTTTGTAGTTGTGTACATTTTGTCATAATTTTTTCCACACTAGATGCTATGAGTTGATTAGCACCATTCGGGAAAAATATGAATTTGCTATGCGCCACTGTCTGGAGACTGGAATAGTGCATCATATTTGTAGCTGGATGTGGTTAGTTGGTTACGAGGTATATGCAAGATTCACGCGGCCAAGCATTTCTTGGTTTAATGGTAAATGTTTCTCTCTCATAAGTCATAACCTTAAGGTTGTACGATCCAACTTTATTAGAGGTACTTTTGAGACGGAGGATTTTCCTTGCGTCTTCTCCTTCACTCCCACAAGGCATTGCCTATGTAACTAATAAATACTTCCCCATAAAAAAAAATAAGTTAGGTGCTTAAACGGGTCAACACGACACGTTTTATTAATGGGCAAGGTTAGTTTTGCGGTTTCCAACACATTTTCTAAACGAAATTAAAATTTTTCTGTAGACTATTGGTAAAGTTGCCAAAAAGCAGCTTAATACGACATGACGTGGACACAACAAATAAGTGGGTTAGTGTTGAGAATCTCGACACGTTTAATTGAACGAGTCAACACGATACGATACAACACGACACGTCCTATTTAATGGGTCGGGTTAGTGTCAGGAGTTTTCAACCTGCTAATTTTTGACAAGACACAAATATAAACTTTTGTCAGCTCTAATTATAATTTTAATTTTAAAAAAAATTCAACTTCTTGTTTTTTTTTTTTACTTTCTTTCTCAACTTCTATTGATATAAAGTTAAAAAGTTATTATAGACTTGAACACTAATAATTGTGGATTATTTAGATTAATTACTCAGGGGTTAATTATGGGATTTAAGGATAATTAACAAAATTGTCCCTTAATGACTAACGGAGTAAACTTTCGTCAGTCATTAAGAGCATTCTATAAACTCTGGGGTATATGGTGAATTTTTGGAATAATAAGATATCTGGTGAATAAACAAATTTTTTTTAACAGGGTGAATAAACGAATTTGTCAAAGTACTTGGTGAAAAAACCGAAAAAATAATATAGGCTAGAAAGAGCAAAGCCCCGAAAAAAATCCAATTTTCACTAATATATTAAAAGGTGTTCTTAATCAAATAACGACGCCACGTGACGCTCTCCCTTATGTTGTTTTACTACACATGATCCATATACAACAACAAAAAAATACTAAATGCATTGTATAGGATTTGATAACCAAATGATATTTAGTGATATCATTTTAAGGTAAAATATTAATAATGAAAACTATAAGTACCCGAGGCATAGACGACAGACGTGGCCTACAAACTAGTTTTTAGATAAATTACCCTTGTGTAATCGAAAATTCCCAAAACATACCTCCTTCATTCTTCAAGTCTTCAACCATCTCTTCTTTAGGAGGCTAAAACCCTCGTCTCTTCTCTCACACATCAAAACCCACTTCTCACGTTTCTCTCTCTCTCTCTCCTGGTTTCTGAAATTTCTGTGGTTGATTAACTTTAATCACATAAAAAGTGAGATGAAAATGCGGGAAAAAAAGGGAGGTGCAAAACCAGAAGGAGGAAGTTCTTCGCGAAGTGGTTTAGAATTAAATGGCGTTCCTTTGAATTTCCACTCTATTATGAAGGAGGTTCAGCTTCTTGGTATATTTCCCTACCTTTTTTTTTATACAAAAAAGCATAGGTTATAAATTATAATTCTAATTAGTTCAGTCGAAAATCTCAATTACATCTTTAATTGCTCGTTAAATATTTCAATCCCGAAAGAATTGTTTTTTAATGTAGTTTTTTTTTGCTGAATTAACGAATTGGGGTTGAGAGATCGGTTGTGAAACTGTGTATGTTATTCGTGGATTTGTTAGGGAACTGCCAGTTTTTTTGCGATTTAGCAATTTATGGAAATATAGGGTTTTTTATTGTTATGTTATTGAAGGAAAGTAGGAAACTCAGATGAATGTTTTATTATGCGTTGCCGGAATATAGGAGGTTCGGCTGTTATGTTTTCGACGTTGGTGGCGATTATGATCTCTTTAGTTTGGGAGGATTGAAGGAGGCTTTTTCACTAATGTTCCAAGTTTGGTATGCTTATGCTATGAATTAGCATTCCATGGAATTGATAAGAAATTATAATCCCTATTTTGACTGAAAGAGGTGGTTTTGTTTGCAATGTAGTATAGATGTATCGCTGAGAGCCTAGGGTTGGAGCTATTTTGTAGGTATTCGTAATACTTTTACTTTGATCATCTTTTGTTGATGATGGTGAAGGTTTTTGGTGTTGGTGATTTGTTTCTTCTCTTTGTTTTCCTTGTTCTTGGAAGTTTTTCCATGGGTTTTACATGGGAGATGAGTGTTAAGGTGAGGTATCGCTGCTTAAGGCGCCCTTTTTACATGGGTTTGCTTGTATGTGGCTTGCCATTCTTTGTTCTGCTATCTTCGTAATCGGTGTATGTGTTACTTATCTATTCCTTGTTGGTCATGAATTTATTATGTGCACGTAGCTGCTAAAAGCTAGTAGCTTTTAGAACCTTTTGGTTCCTATTATGCATATGTTTGACTTCCAGGATAGTTCCTGGTTCCAACCTTCTTCCTTGGAATTCATCTATGGTTTTTTATTTGTAATTAACTTTATAAAATTGTAGTTTTAAATATGTATTCCAGCATTTTTTTTTTCAATTATATAAAGAATACACAATTACTGACTGTCTCAATTGATAACACACACACACACACACACAAGAAAAAAAAATTCCCTGCACATAATTAGCCATGATTTTCTCTCTCAGTCCCTCTTACACCATTTGGTATCTGAATGTTGTCTCCAGTGTTAGTTAACCCGCTAAGCTCACTGCAAATTGTTATCTAAAAAAGGGTAATTGGTACATGCAAGGGGTATGCATTTGGGATCATTGAAAAAAACTAGGTAACACTGGCTCCTGTACCCATGCTCGTACAGTAAATTAGGTGACACTAGTTCTCTCCATCTTTGTCTGTCACCGGCCATCCTATCTTCTTTTTATCTGTTATAACTCTTTTGCTCGTTCAATGTGTGTGTTATCATCCATGGACCATGCTTCAAGACTCTCTGTTTCTGATCTTATGTCTTCTGTCTTGGCATCTCAATCTCTGTTACTTCGTCCCACCCACTTTGTCAAAATTTCAAACCCTATAAAGGAAAAGGGAGAGAGAAGAAGCCAGATGGGCAAGTAAAGAAGATAAGCCCTGCCCAAGGAAAATAAAGGTCAAGAAGATCTGAACAGGGGAACTGCAGCTTGGACTGTAATGTAGTCTTGACTTTGAAGGAAAAAATGGAAGTGCAACCTATCGTCCCCCCTTATGATTCGACCTCCGTAGTTCCATTCAGATCTTCGTTAAGAGGCTAATATTTTGAAATCCTTGGGACTGAGTTCCCAGACTATCTTACTTTCTACCAAACATAATCATCTGTTGCTTGAACTGATTAATGAATCAGATGATTGATACTATTTAACTAGTGTAATGAACCTTGTCTCCAGCTACCCTCTCCAACTAGAATATAAGGGGATTTAGGATACAACATATATGCACCTTGCATTTGCAGATTTTCTTACTGCTGCCATATTAGCAGCTGTATCTATCCATTGTTCCTCTATGTCTTGGCAAATATTTTTTCTAACCTATCTGTGGAATTTAAACATCTCGTCACTGCAGGCTCCTCAGATATGACATGGAAAGAGAGGAAGGATTTGCAGAATAAGAAGGTCGCCTCTTTGGGTGGAAAGGTAGGAACTGTTGATTTACTCTACAATATGCTTGAATTAAAATCTGATCGCTTTGAATGTATCTGCTGACAATCAATTGCATTTTGCTTTTTTGTTAAAAGGCTCCTAAGAGTCAGAGATTACCTCTTAGCGTAGCAAGGCCAATGATGAAAAATCAAAAGAAAAGAGAAGAAAAGATGTTACAACAGGTGATTTTAGATATAGACTTCTTTTTAGAGCTAGCTAGATTTTGTTTCATTAAGGTGAAAAATTCCTGACAAACGTTTTGCAGGAGATACTAATTGGACATTGTGGGGAAAATCTAATCAAAAGGACCAAAAAACCCGAAGAGAAGCGCAGGCCTGAAGATGGAGTGTTGAGATCAAGTGAAGGACGTTTCCGAAACGGGGTTCTTGATGTAAAACATTTATTACGAGCTGCTCCACCTCCAAGAGATGATGATCGTGGTCCTCCTCCTTTGGTCAGCAAAGGAATGAAAAAGAAAGGTGGTAAAAAGAAGGGTGGCAATGGCAAGAGGAAAGGTGGTGGGAAAAAACGCCACTAAGCATATTATTGAGCTTGAAAAATGCAGAAATTGGATACACTCTAATAGAAGCCTTCAGAAGATTGTGCAAGGGGAACAACGTACTGCCATGCTTGGAAATATTTCTGTACTGTGTGGCGGTGCTGTGCTTCCTCTTTACGCTGAGGTTCTCAGGTGCATGTGTATTATGATATCGTCAATGCTTTGCTCAATTTTTGGTTCATGGCTGTGTTAAAGGTTGTATGTTGAAGCCACTGACGGACAGATTTCAGCTCAAGTGCTCATGGCTCAATCATACTTGCTTTTTGTAAGTTGTTGAATTGTGGTCTTGTGGATGATAGTGGTGATTAGGATTTTTGTCAAACGACAATGTAAAACCAATACAAAGTGGTATACTAAATTTCTTAATTGTGCCTTCAGTTACTCGGAGATTATGGATTAATATTTTAAGGTCTTGGATGTGATAAATATTAATTAACCTCATTAGAGTAATGGTCAAGTTCCAGGTTGAAATTGCATTAATACAGTGGCTCAGTGAGAACCATTTTCTAGTAGGGTGATTGTAATTTTCAAACAAATGGTCTGTTCCGGTTAATGTGGTTTGGGTCAATATCGTGTAGATGTGTCACTCGGTTTCAAATCGGTAGGGTCTTTCTCATATGTAAGTTTGAGGTGAAAATTGAACATGAGGAATCTGGAAATGTTCCAAGTGTGTTGCTTAGTTCAGTGGTGCATTTGTGCATTGTTACTTGTTAGTATTAGTGCGCTAGGGAGGATGGAGGAGGGATTAAATCTA